>CM073768.1:73580629-73926095 GCA_037158775.1 Hetaerina titia
CATTTGCTTCGGAACATTAAGTTTAAAATTAGCTCCGTTATGGCAACGCCGACTATTTGTCGAGCATAATTGTAATTTCCGTAAAGATGCTTGGTTGTTGAAACTTTCACTAAAACTATTTTCAAAATGACAACCTGAAACAACCAGTTTATTCCCAAGTTATAACCGAATTGTCGCTGTAAGCTTTGTAATTCCACAGTTACGAAAAATGTTTAAAGCAAATGTTAAAGGGGTTCAATTTTCTCTCTAATGCTAAATAAAAATTGCTTTATCGCTGTCTTAAACTAACACGTGCAAATTTTTACAACATGATGCAACGAAGAGTTCAGGATTGCAGGTCCGTTATGGCAGAGAAATAGGCGAAATTAGATTAAAAATACAATCCGAAGATCCGAAAAATTACTGTAAATATTGACAGTCTCAACCTAAAATAAACAAGTATTACACGCGATTTTCAGAGCCGTTACTATTGTAAGGCTATGAAATTAATATTTTATAAATACCTTGAACGGACTTGATTATCTAACGAATCACTTCTACATGTCATCAGCTTCATATTCACATGTACAAACGAAATTGTCTTGCATGCATGCTAAGGGATATGGTTTGAGATCATGAAGGAAATAATTAAAGAATAAACGAACGGCAAAATATTCTCTACCCAGAGTGACAGTCTAAGCTGTTTTTACAGCTTAGACTGTCACCGTCTCTCTCTTTTTTTAATTCCCTGTCGCCTCGACAGAGAATATAATTTTTCATATCGATAAAAACTAAAAATGAGGGATCTCTCACAAATCTCTTGGAAGCGATGGGCCCAATTGCAAAATAAGAAATATTTCCATCTCCAGTATCGTCTATTAATCCAAAAAAAAACGATAAGAAATGACTAGCTCAAGGGAGGAATTCAGGGGTACGGAAGTACATAATAACTCCCATTAACTCAATTAACTGAACTTATATCAATAGAGACGTGCATTTGAAACTATGCAATCCATGCTTTTCTTGTACTGGGTAGGAATTCTTGTTCTAACGAGCACCGAACACCACGACCTTCAGTATATTTAGCACTTCGCCCTATATAAAATGAGGAGATTGATGTCACTTCGTGTAAAAACATAAGTTAAATCTGCAGTGGACAAATAAGTTTGAACGCAAAATCAACGCCTATAATAATAAAGTCTTTAAGCTTAAGACAATGAATGGTTCCGAAATTCCGAGGAGTGTATATCAGACGGGCACGGGTGGTGTGACAGGCACACAAATGGAGAAATGAAATACTCAAAGTTTTCATATAATTTGTACGATGTTTGCAATAACATCTCATTATATTATTTTTACGGCGATAACAGCATTAAGAACATTTTCACATTACCCACAAAAAAAAAGAATGAACGAACTTTTCCCACTTCGGAAATTCCGATGAGCGCGTGTAAATATTTAACATCACAAGTGAAGAAGGTAACCTCCATAATAATAATAAACAAGCGACACGTTTATTTCAGGCGATGATTTTAGTGAATTATCAAATATCTACCATAGATCAATTTTCAGTGCTGTTGCGAATATTTAGACAACGGCGAGATTTTACAACTATCAACTCTCAAGCCACTTAACCTGAAGAAAGATAAAAAAGCGAAATTACTCCGATTAAGGAACAAAAAAACGAATACCATAAAAATGAAACCCCAGCACATGAATATTACGTATCATCTGACTGTATAATTTTCAGTTCTTCTTATATGGTTCTCAACTGGATACACACTCATAAGGCTAAGCACCAAGAGGACCGGAAAAGCAACAAAGTTCCCTCTGAATCCCTTGACAGCGCGAAAAATCTTTATGTTTTTATTGGAGGTAATACGATGACCAAGGTGACCATTTAGAGTGAGTTAATTTCCAAGGTTATAATCAAGAAAACCATTCAAATGACGACTACATATCACGTAAGTTATTGCGGAGATTGCCTGAATATATACAAGCATTATTTAATTGGCAATCAAAACACATTGCATGCAGTTATATTTCCCCTTTAAAGGGAAATTATCCTTTTTTATCCAGTCAACATTCACCAGGGAGCCTTTTGGCTCAAAAATGGTAATAGTTTCACAGGTCAAAAGGGATGGTGAATTTCGAGACCTTAAATATATTTCTCCATAACTCCAAAAATGTATAACCCCGAAGGAACACTTCCATTTACTCAATCATTGTAACTAAACTAACACCCGTCAAGTCAAGCACTTCATCAAGTGCTTTTATATCACCAGAGAGAAAGTGCGTAATGAGATAATTTCAATATATATATATAGTATATAGGGCTAAACTTAAGTGCATGTGAGGTTCTCATACATATCTTAAGCACAAAATTTGAGTATTAATGACTCAACATTAAACGGATATGAGAAAACACGGAAAAGTAACGCTCGTATGGCATAAATTTACAAACACACACCCTGAGTACGAGTAGGTACTTTACCGCTTCAAGCTTTGATGGAGTCAGTATCTATCAGCTTTCACGGTTGCATAACCACTATTTAAAAGGAATCTCAATGAATGTGAATCAAGCGAAAACATTCGCAGCTTCCTAAGTGTGACGGTTAGTAAAAATATTAATAAGAGGAAGGATATGCAATCATTAGTTAGGGCTGGTAATTCAGTTACTCGTTTTGGGGAGTAATGAATACAAAGCGGCTAAGGCATGACGTAAACATAATTTCGGTCGGTATTTTAGTACTGCTTGGGTTGCAGTGAATTGAAATAGCGTATCATATTGGAAGAATCCATAAAGGAACATGCATTTCATCGAGTTTCAGACCCATACTAATCGGAAAAAGTAAAAAAAAACAACCAGGAACTAAAACTTCATACTTTGAAAGTGAGACATGATAAGACCTGAAATGAAGTACTTCACCCTCAAGAAAAACAATAAAGACTAAAATAAACATTATAGTTATGATTTGTGAATGGTTATTCTACTCTTACAACGAATGCAGTAAAAGAGTGGAAATTAAATGTTACGGAGAATATTGAATTCCGGCGGTAAGTAAGAAACTAAAATGCTCGAGAGCCTCTGGCATTTACGGAAAGGGCAGTTACGTGAAAGAATATAACGGAGTGGGATGAATATGAAACGACCCTAGGGTGAGAGGAGAAGAAAAGGAATAGAGGTAGAGGAGGGAGGGAATACAGGAAGGATTGCCGGCGGATGCAATCGCTATGCGTCGGCCAGCAATCGGACGGCAGCGAGCAAATGTTGATGGACACTGATAGCTGACCGTCCACAATCGGAAGCGGACGTGGTCTGTAATTAGAGAGGGAGAAGAACGAATCGTCCAAGGTCGAGCGCAAACTCCGGGGAAGCAGAAACGAAACATCTGAGTCCTATCCTATGTTTACACTTGTGCTAGAGGCAATCAATGATAGGTAAACACGTTGATAGAAGGGTACTATATAGCACATGCAAGAAAGATAATCAATTTTCTAACGGTATTATATTAGAATAATTCGTCGCACTGACTGTTAACATACTATTTTTACACTAAGTATCTGCCTATCGTTTCTGCATTTAAAAATTCATCCCCCAAAATGTTATCAATATTTCATATACAATATTTTATTGTGCTGAATCATCGGTAAACAATAGCCGCAAATGTCCCGAGGAAGATTCAAAACACCGGCCTCTGGGTGATATTATAAAAAAAGTGAAAATTGAATAAATAAATAAATAAAAATTATATATATATATATATATATATATACACACACACACACACGTGTATTTACGGGCCCTCCTCTCTGGACACCTGCAGCTCCACGCAAGCTATGTGATTTTTCGGGTACCAGATTTGCCTGGGGAACCAAAACCGGCACAGGAAAAGGAACTGGCCCCCCTACCCTGATGTGTGAATTTCACAGGCCGTCGGGCTTAGTACTGGGTGAACTCTACCGTCACTTACCAAACCGACCTTTGGGTTGATTACTGTGTGAATGGTTTTACTTGGTTTTTTTTCTGATTTCGTCCGTTTACGGATGGGTCAAGAGGACACGTGATTCTACCTTTTCCAAAGCAGAATCATGACGACATGAATATTACGAGGGCTCCATCACGTGTCTGCATGGCAGGAAAGGACTATGAATATATTTCTGTAAGTCGAAAAACAATGGTGAACAGAATAACTATAACATCACTTTAAGTTAAGATTAACCATGCCTGCAAAAACGTTACCCAATACACCATTCCTGTACTTTCAATAAGATTGAATTCAGCTTAAACCTATAATTGTAAAAAGGTAAAGCCTAGATATATACCTATAAGATTTCCTAAAATTGACGTGGAAATCTTATCCTTCGGATCCCGGAACAATTTTGCATAAAAATGTACAGGTGAATGTAAATAAAACAATAAAGAAGTCCAATTACTAAGTACTTCGCAGATTCTCACCGGCTAGGAAATATTAAATATCGATTGATAAAACCCTGTTAATGGAAAACATCTGCCTAATATCATCACGAAGGATCCAATGCCAGGAAAAGCATTTGCAACATTTTCGACACTAAATCCCTGTCAACGGCGCTGATAAGACACTTCAATGACACGCTCACGAAGGTAAGAATCGATTACTAGGTACAAGCCAAAGACGATTTTCGGGGGAAACCTTTGAGTGAAGAAGTAATCCTCCCTCTTCCTTACCTAGCACTAAGAGGAGCTCTTTCACCGCACTCTGCGCCGAAGACCTCCTCCGGAGATGACGCGGTTCGCACCTGATCATACACGCACTTCAGGAGTTCTTCGAGAGGTTGCGAAAGTACATGCACACAATGGCGAACGCACACGCGGCACCACTTCCCGTTGGTACAAAATACACACCACGAAAGCACACCACCCCCGAATTCCACTTCCTTCCCAAGTTTCCGAGAGACTGTCAGCGACACGTCGACGTTGTCTGGGATCGTGGGGGAGATTTTGGAAGCCGACTAGGAAACAAGATTGGAAGGGAACGAGGTTCCAAAAGAAGAGGAGCGATAGGAGGGGGGGAGAGCGAGAACCGCAGGTAAGGCCGAATCCGTTGCACGAGGTAGACGAGTTTCCATCAGGATCGTGGCTGTTTGACGACGGATATGAGCGGAGGGGCGAAGTAGGAGGAGCGGCGTGTAAACTTCGCGAATCACTCGGACGAAAACGCCGCTACACAACTCACCACTCCTCCGGAAGACAAAAGGGCACGAGCGGCGGGGGAGATCAGAGGATCGGGAGGGGTGTATGTGTGGGAGAAGGAGGAGGGAGAGAGAGAAAGAGAGAAGAAGAGGGTGAGAGAATGGGGGATGATAACGACGCCCACGGCTGGCAGACGGGGGCCCCTCAGACGCCTGCCTCAGGGGTCAGCCCTCGCGCGAGTAAGAGCGGAGCTCGCAAGAGGAAGAAGAAAGCACCGGGTGTGAGGGGGGTCGCAGAGGGGAGGGGCTTCTAAGAAAAAAAGGGGATGGGTTGGCCTGAGAAAGTGGCAAGGGAGGACCTCGAGGAGGAAGGCGGAAAGGAAGGGGGAGGGTTCGCGCGAGGCGTCGTCCAAGATTTTAGAGGATCCGGAAGAAGAGATGGGGAGGAAGTGGAGGGAGAGAGCTCACACACAGACACACTGCTGCACGACCCCTAGGAACCCTGCAGGGTCCCTGGCAGAGAGGGAGGCGGCAGGGACGAAAAGGAGAGGAGAGAAATTCGGGAGGGAGGAAGAGGACGAGAGACGGGGCGAGAAAGAGGAACGACATCGGCGACAGCGGTGGAAATGGCGAGGGCGTCGCGCGACCGACTTGCCTTCTTCCCACCTGAGGCCCGGGGCACGGGGACGGCGTGCGGGAGAGCCAGGGGTCTTAGAACTACGGAAGAGGGGAGGAGGGAGTTGAAAGGCTAGATCCACTCCCTCCTTACCTTTTCGGCCATGGGGATGGATGGACGTGAAGGAAAGAGCGACGGCAAGGAATGGAGTCACCGGAGAGGGACGAGGGGCCGCGAGGGACAAATAGACGGAAGGGAAGCAGGAAACACCGATGAAGATTTTTTTTCCTACATCTGGAGGGTAAATTCGCTCCTCCATTTAAACACATATATTCTATATGTATTTCTCGTTCTTTCCCCGAGGTGCATATTTTTTCCGAGCACAGCGTTTCTCTTGCAAAAGAATGTCGCGAGGGGGACAGCGAGGGACTGTGTCTGTGTGTGTGTGGCGGGAGGAAACATAAATTAAAAATTTAATGAGAAGCCGTCGGTGGGGACACGGGAGTGAGGGAAGTGAATTCTGGAGGGAGGAGGGAATGGAAGGTCACGGGGGATGGGGAAAGGCGGGGGAAGGGTCAGGGATAGCGGAGAACGTGGCACAGGGAGGGCGGGGGAGAGGAAAGAAGGTAAAAGGGTTAGAGAGGCTGGCAGCAACTGACCTCGATTTTTTCATTAGCGAGATATTTCTGTACTTCCCGCTGCTGCCTTCTCATTCGGCCCACTCTCCCACCACCACCTACTCACACAAGAGGCCTCGAATAATATTAAAAAAAAAAGAATTATTTTTTCATTTAGATCCGCACGTTTTAAAAAGGGATATTTTATACCCCTGCCCCGTATACGTTTTGACCGTTTGTGCAAACTTCTCTCGTGCTCTTTGGGTGGGAGGGGGTTCTTGGTCGCACGGAAAGAGAAAGAGGGAGGGAGAGAGAAGGAGAACTCCTCTTTTTTTCATGCGAATCCTTATTCGCACCAGAGCATTAATAATCGATGGTGGTCAGCACCAGGGGTTCGAGGGAAAGGGGTTGCGAGGGTTGGGCTTCGAGAGGGCACGAGAAGCGGGATGACGGGGAGGCGGAAAGGGGCAGAGGGCTGGGATTCTTTCCGAACCGATTGGTCGAACGTTCAAGCTTATTCGGTGAAAGTATCAAAGAAGCAATCCGAGCGGAGCGTAATTTATGCGGGGAAATTTCGGATGAGAGGAGGAGTGAAAAATACGCCACCCCAAACGAGTGGGAAGCGAGAGTGAAAAAGGGAAGGGGTGAGAAGAGATGATGGGAGGAGGGTACAAGAGGGCACCAATAAAGAATCCACCGATTCGCCTTTTCCCGTAAAGGAAAACGACGCACTCACGCTCCCAAAAGATTGACTCTGTGCCGAGGGAAAGATCATGCGACCGCGGCACCAACGTAAACGAAAGCACTTTACCGGAGGTACTCTTCCCGTATTTATTTGGTCGAGGAATATTCAATGAAATAGGATGTTGGGAGTCTCTTTGAAACGCCAACTTTCACCCCACACTCTTCTCTGATACGAGCAGACGGGCGAACGATATTATTTTAGTTTCCGTTTTCCCCAAATATTACGTTCGTAGAATGTCCACAGCCTAACACCAGCGCACAACTTTCCTCGCGTCATACGACAACTTGAGAATTACTTTTTTCACTCGACCTAATTAACAGAATTGCAGACCTAAAGAACGAGTCGTGGTAATATGCAGCGTAATGTGCACGGATATTTTTATTGTGTCCCTTAGGGCTTACAAATACCTTAGTGTCTATTGACTGAATCCATTAAAACCGTAATTTAAACCGATAGTCTACTCCCAATGAGGCAGTAATAAAGAGAAAAATAAGTGTGCTTATTACTGATCTTCAAAATCAGCATAAAAACGGTGTCCTTGTAAGAAGGCAAATTGTACTAATTAGATCTACAGTGCATTCAATAATATTTCCGACAAACCTGAAGGACGAAACAATAAGGGTTGCCTATCAATTTCCTATTGTCATTAATGTTCTATAAATGGAGTAAAATTTAACTGTCACAAATGAAGATAATCAAATGTATGATGGTGGAGCTCACGCGCAAGCCATTTTGGAGGGTATAACGGGGCCATTAATGTCATATTTTGGTATGCATTAGCGGATGCAAACGACATGAATTTACTGCTCACACACATGAAAATACACAAATGTATGCCAACAGTCGAGGCTTCGCATATGCATGCTCGTGCCTGGCTTACGTTACTCTGTGAAGAGAAGCTGTATCTTTTTTTTTTAAAGCAGAACCCAAAGGGAAATTTTGGCACTTTAACCGTTCTTATTTTCCGCTTAAAATTTTTTTTCTGCCGGATAAATGATGAGAAAATTCGCGGATTCAATTGCGGTTGGTTGTCCCGTGGGCGCCTCCGGGTGTAGACGCACACAAACACCCGCGCGTAAACGCAGAAATGGCGGCGAATGAAAGCGGTCGGCGTAAATGGGGGAGCGGGAAAGGGGAGGAGGATGAATTGACCTTACTCGGTGGCTCGAAGCGCGCTACAAATTTGCACATAAAATTACCTTGGCACAAAAAAATTAATGCATGGCTACTTACATGTAACGAGAGGGGAATTTGAATATGCAAGAATTTCGCTAACGAATACGCTTCAAGTATTACTTAATTACATAAAAAATGCATGACTCTAATGTTTAACGTTCCGTTCGAAACACTAATTTCGATACGTATACATACAACATTCGCAGGAAGAGTGGCAGTTTAGAGCAGGGGAACACGCTCGAGAAAAATATTTGTTGGAAACGGTTCGTTTTACCGGTTCTGATTGTGTGTGGTTTAATTGGACGCAGCCGAGATCACTCCGATTTGGTTGAAAGTCCTTTGGGATTTACCCGGCACTGCGGCGCCTATATGAGATCCAGGGAACACCATGATGAAATCAAGATGATCAGCCAATATGAAAAGTCATTGAAAGGGGGAATGAATAGATTGGAGAGGAAGGGTTGGTATAAAAGAGTCCAATGGCAGCCAGAACTACTTCACCTTCCAAACCACGTGTTTTTTCAGCTTCACTGCGAGCGCGTGCGACCGTGAAAGGACTACGTACACACATTGGAAGTCGTTTGGAGTTTGTCCCCTGCCGAAAGCGTTCGCCGATGACCGTCGCTGGTGGACTTATTTTTTTCTGCAACACGTACACACACTTTGTTTTACATGTAATATTTACTGAACACTCACTCTCGTAAGTGTTACTGCATTTGAAATGATATATTGACAGCAAATATCCAAGGGACGAGGAGAGAATTCAACGCGCTCAAATGGTAGGGGAATGTGGTCGCTTCGTTCTTCAATTCCTGGAAACTTATGATCACATCTCTCTTTGGAGTTCCATTAAAGTATTATTAAAAAACACTAGCTCCTCTGGTGTCCAGGCAGAAGTTTCGGGTATCCTATCAACCTACTATTTCAATTACACGGTTCTGCATCAATCTCCTTTTGAAGAATGATGTTAATGGCCTGTTCATATTTCCTTTCCAAAAGTTGACCAATAAAGGTACATACATTCCGGAATAGACCCTGAATCAGAACTTAGTATCGAAATCAGGTGACGCGCGTAAGTCGTTTCGCTAAGTTAGGTCCTGCCCATTTATTCCCGGGGGAGATTTATAGCGGCTCAGGTTTGAAAAGGTCTCAGGTTCTAAATGGCAAACTCCATCGATTCCTACTTTAAAGGGAACACTGCTAAGAACATGCGCCTCAAACCGTCGCCATCAAAATCACACGCGACGACTCCGCAGAACCTGAACTACACGTAACATTTCAGAGTATTCCAAAAACCGCCAGAGCGACAGCGATTGCAGCCCCAGTGTGAATCTCTGAAAGAACGGTTAACGATGTCCGGGGTAACGAGAAAATTTTTAAATTCCTTACAGTTAATTGGAATTTATATTTATACTCATAGGCGTACTCTACTCATTCTTAGGACTCGTACTCTCCTTATTCCTAGGCCAATGCTTACGATTATTCAATGGAGAACTTGTGCGTTCATAAGTAACTCATAGATGAGGGATACCGAGGACTGAATTTTATTTAATATATAGTATTTCCCTAACCTCCTTATACGGTACTGATCATTCGATCGTATCCTAACGAGTAATTGAAAGAATAAATTGACGAACCAAAGAGTTGCACGTTCATAGTGACATGGTAAAGTGCATATAAAAAAACCTGTAAGACATTTCTATTCATTAATGGATTTTCCATTCCTTAGAAAACAGATCAATAATTGATTTTTGTGGATTGTTTTCTTGAATAATATTACAAATCCTGGTATGCACTTTTCTATTGCAAAAGGGCGTGGTACACTACACTATTATAACTCAAAGTATATGCATTCCATTGCAAATTAAATTCTTATCTTGCTCTGAAGACTATGTGCTACTGCCTTTTTATTCATGTAATCTGCCAGAAAATTAACACACGGTAACTCCAAACTATAGTCAAAACGCTGTTTTCAATATTACTCCTAGATTTTGATCAACGCTATGATAAGAACAGAAGTAAACTGCCGTTAAATACCTGAAAAAACTTTAAAGATGAACGGCAATGGATGGTGAAATATTTATTTCCTTCTAAACTCCAAACAGGCTCAGCAACGCAATACTTGCGATGTATTTCGACGCATGAATGAATCTACGAACTTTATATATTACGAATCTATAATCTCCAGACGGCATGGTATTGATAACGAAATACACGCAGTTGATGCATTGGAGATGTGCCCATTCATATGCAGTGGCAAGGGGAAATTAAAGGAGGCGCCACACTTTTGACAAGAGCTCATGCTTTCACAGTCAGTCTCCCTCGGGGGCGACTACAAACTTCCTCGTGCATCGCAAGCAAAGGTCATCCTAATGCACGGGGATGAACGACATCGGGAAGCAGGGCAACGTAATGATCCGAGGGACTACGGGCCGCTCCCCGCATCCACGACGGGACGGAAATGAGAAGGAGACGGAGAGGAAGATAAAGGTCGGGTGACGCCCCGAGTTTTGAATGAGGTCAAAGAGAGAAATAGAAATTAGGAGGAGACGGGAGGGAGGGGTCCCAGGCCTTTTAAACCGTTCCTTCCTCTCCATACCTTTCTCTACCTCGCCAACCCCGTGCCTCACCCCTCTCCTCTTACATGGAAACCAGGACTGCTATTAGGGAGAGAGGAGGAGGGAGGCGTCGCACTGGGGAACTTTAATTGGCATCGTGGGGGAGGTAATCCATTAGACTCCCAGCCCGAGAACGAAAGAGAAGGAAGAGAGGGAGGGGAATTGAGGAGCGGGGGAAATGGAGTCGAGAGTGAATGGTGTGTCTGTAGCTCTGTGTGTGTGTGTGTATGGTGGGTGGGGAGGGTATCTTCTTCGCATGTCGAGGAGTGCGAGGGGGCATGGGACGCGAGGGAAGGTGAGTTGGGGAGATGATGGGAATGAGTAGAGATAAAAAAATAAAGAGTTAAGGGGATGTGGAAGGGGGGAGGAGGTAAGGGAGAGATGAATTCTAGGGGGGGGTGCTGTTAGAGTCATTCTCGCCGAAATTGTCCCGAAAGGCTTTTAAAATCGCGTATTAATGCTTAATGAATACGCGTCACCCGCATTTTCATGCTCCCCGACGAGCGACGACGGCTAACGAAGATGTTTACCCAGATGTATTTTCAAAGGACGTTGGCCGATTTTGACGAGGTTGCCTGCGACACATGAAAGTGGCGGCAAATCTGAATTAAATTGCGCTCACTGCCGACGACATGGACTCGTGCCACGCGAAAGCATTCGAGTGTGTCAAAACGATATCAAGCAAAGCGCTGACGGGGCTGGTTGAGGAGGAAATGAGAACACGAACTCTACCATTTCATTAAAAATTAGTATCATTGGACTTTTTCAAATTTCGTTGCCGGTATGATTATTATTCACAGGATAATGTACTTATTACCAATCAAACATCAACAAATAAAAGTACGAAATGTATATATTACCGAGGATTTATCCTTCTCTTCGATAAAATCAAGCGAAATAAATGGAGGCATATGTTCCGTCAGTAATTTGAATTCTGAAAAAATTGTAGAAAAAGTATACGGATGACCACAGAAATATTCTTAACCCTTATGACCCACCGAAGTTCACCTCGAATCATACAAAATGGAATGTGATGAATAATCCGATCGCAATAATTTATCATCGCTGACGTTATTGATATTAAAACTGACTGAAACATTGGGGAAAATGTCCTACGTAAGATAATTAGGGTGCATGGTTGTTCTCTATCTTGGGATGCAAAATCTATTCGCATGCGATATTACGTCTAACTGCTGAGAATTTACACGTTCTTTTTCATTTGAGCAACTTTTTCATTCGAATATTTCCCTCCCATTTCCTTGAGGTAGTGATATACATTTTAAAAATGGCTGCTAAGGAATGTGCGCTTTCTAGGCATTTCCCAGATCAGCGTTTTCATGACTTGGAGATAATAATAACCACCTAAAACTATCCCATTACAAACGCTGAAACCACGGAATGAGTTCCTTCGTGTTCACAACCACATTTCGTTGTCGCCTTTCCTTCAAACATCATCCCTGAATATTCAAAATACCACAGCACAATTCACAATTCCATTCACTGATACCACTAGTGACCTATATTATTCCCATGTTTTTCACAATGAAACTCCACACGGCTATTTTGAAATGTGGTTACTAATTTCCAGTAATTACCCATATAAAGGTTTAACAAGGAGCACCAATCATATTTTAAAAAGTTTAATTTGAAAAATTATTTCAAAGAGTTTGATGGAACATAAATATTCACTTCACTGAATACCGAAAAACAGTTGAAAATAAACTACGAAAACGACTATTAAACCACAAGCACGAATAGCTGTATAGTTTAATGCTAATAAATGTGAACTTCCCTCAATATTATCAAATATTCATTTGGGTTCACCAATAATTAGCTTTAAAGGGAATTGCAAACCACGATTTTAATATCGATTATTGAGAAAATAAAAAAATATCAATAATTATTCCCAAAGGATAGATTAAACATTTTGCATCCCTCAGCGAATCATTAAATTTAAAATATTATTATATTCCATTTATTTTGAATGGTAAATGTCGAATTATTTTTGTTTAACCGGAAAACTCACCCTCTACTTGAGTAAAATAAACCGTACGAGGAACAATGCTAAAACATTGTTATTCATACGATTTTTAAATTGTAATAATTTTGATATTAATGTACATCGGCAAAGATTATCCAAGGAATCAAGGCCATTTATCCACATCATTTTCATTAGCAGTGGTCTACCTAGTAAAAGTAGGTTTTTGATGGGCCATCACACTACACCCTACTGCACTAGTATGTGTTAACTAACATGACACAAAATATTCTTAACCCTCATCATATATGTTATAATAACTCCTAATTTAGCACTATATACTTTATACCTCCATATTAATCCAATATGGAACGGAACATATGGGAAACGTGACTTACGGCAAACTTAAAATCAATTTAGGATACTTCTTATTCTGCCAGATCCACGCCCGGAAAGAAAAACCATTAACATTTATTCCTACTGCATATTTACGTAGGTAATCTACCGGTTAAGGTAGGTTTTTGGATGGACACAACTATCAAATAAATATTTTGTAACTCCAAACAAAACCCAATCCAGCAACCTACTCTACATCAGCTATTACACATATGGCATATAAATACTAGATATATGCATACATATTATGAAGAGTATCATTCTTCATCTTGCAATAAAAAAATCAATTATTATTAATAAAATCACTAGCCAAAAAAAAACCTTCACCTGTCTCGATTGAAAAAAATCTAAAAATGTCCTCACGAAAAAAAAAATAAATCATCAATCTATTTGAATATTGTCCTCGTCCAAACTTTGGAGGAGAAACTGTATATTTCCAAAGAGCGGAGAAAATATTTACGCACTCGAAAACAAACAGGTTGTTCTATTTTAAAGTTAGGAGCAGATGGTAATGCTATTTTCATTGTGTTTAGCCATTTAATTTAATAATTATTTCCCGAGTGTTTTAAATTGTAACATTGAAGTTTATTTATAATGGAAAACCTGTTGAAAAACCATTCGAGAACAAGTGAGCCAGAATCTTTGCAACTAGGAGAAGTGATTCCGGAGGAAATATTGAAATTAGTTTAATTCCTTTTGGGCAGTAAATGTAACGGATATGATAACTGAATCTGTTATACTAAATGGTTAAAATTGGAAAATGAATATGTTGGTTGTACTGACACGTCTGCAGCTGAGGCTTCCGGCTAAATCGGCTATTACGTGGAGAAATAATATTATATTTAGACATAACCTAGAATCGATTCCGGCGTTAGGGTAGTACGGACGGTTTAATGAGAAGTGCCATTGCCCAAATTTCTTATTTTTCAGAACGACTGACCACTTTAACTATTTTAGAAAAAAATATTCTTTTTCTCTGTTGATATATTATTATTCGCTGGTGCGAGAATGTAAAATTCTGTTAGTACTGCAACTGTTTTATAGAAGAGAATAATTAAGCCTTGCTTTTATGTTGTAACTGAACATACCTTTATACAGTTCAAGCAATAAGATTGTAATATTATGCTAGAAGTGGCAAAACTAAGTCACTGTCTCTCGAAATGTATAGTATCTATGATCTGCGACATCATGAGAATGCCACAACTAGAAAACATTGCTCAATGATTTTTTTGTATATGGGTCAAAAGTACTCAAATATTCCACCCGTAAATTATTTAAAGGGAAAGTGCTTAAACTTAAAAAAAGCTGTACCCTAAGCAGAATGTGAAAATGTGTAATAATACGTTATGTATCTATATAAAATTAATTATAACATGTTGTTAAATGTCTCACAATAAAAATGAAAAACAGTTCAATGACCTTATAGACAACCTAAACCAACTTCACATATATATTTTTTTAATGGCATTATTGTAATCTTTTTTGGAATAAAAAAACATTTATTCCAATAAACCTGACACTGATCATCGACTTCACTCTCCAATATAAAAAAATGTCGGATTTTCATTTATAGGATATAAATTTCATTTTTCAAATGTCGGATTTTCATTTATATGAATCAAGTGTATCATACCTATCCCCATTCATTTCGATTGAGCATTAAAGATGATGAAGCACGCTAGTCGGCAATGAGATGCAATTAACTTAACGACAACGACAATCTTCACAATTAACCTCCCACGAAGGACAAATACACAAGCGAGGAACAACGAAAATGTCGAGAAAGCAGCAGAGAAGAACCGAGAAGACGGGAAAGGTGGGTGGGAGTACTACAGGAACTCATTGCCGTCACTAAACATTCGAGCGCGCCACAATTACGTACAAAATGAGAGACGACTTTGTTGTCATCCACCCATCCCGCCCGCAGTCTTGGGATGATGCCCACGCCCTCTTTTCTCTCCGCCCTCTTCACGAAGTTACCTTTCCCTTCGGGGGGGGGGGGGTGGTTGAGAGGGGGTGGGAGAGGGGGTCCCTCGAGCGAGATGTACGCCATCGCGCGAACTGATCTTTCACTTGCATCCCCCCCCTTCCTTCTCTCTCTCCTTCCTATTTCCACCCCACCTCCGCCTCTGCCCGAAAACTCCCTTTTAAAAACCCATCCACCGCTTCCGCACTCATCAGGCGACCAAATTAATTTACTTATCCGAAAATAACATCCGGGCGGGGGAGAAGCGCAACAATCCTCCTCCACCGCCGCGCCATCTCATCTCGCCGTCGCCGTCCCCCTTTCCCCCATTTACGGCTGAAAACCCTTTCCGCTACCTCTCTCTTCGCCTCAACTCACCTTCCCCTCCCGACAGCCACCGCCTCCGGAGAAATCACCGTGTCATTTTATGTCATTTGAATGTGGAGAGAGAGAGCGGAGAATGTGGAAGAGCGGGAAGGGGAGACGCTGGAAGGACCCCGTTCCTCCCTCTCCCTTAACCGCGTCATTCCTGCCGCACTGCACAGTGTAAACACAAGGGGGATGATGGAGAGAGAGAGAGAGAGAGGACTGAAAGAATTTTTGAAAAAATTTGGAGAAACGAAAATTAGACTTCCCGTTCCATCCATTCTCTCCCTCCTCCACCCCACTACCGTCCCCACTACCTTAATCAGAAATTACACCGCTCCTCCCGGAATGAACGCCGCGGCAATCTGTAAAGGGACCGGAGGAAAGGATGTGTAAGGACGGGGAACCGCGGTGATGCGGGAAGAGCTGGGGGAAGGGGGGGAGAGGGAGGGTTGGAAGGGAAAAGTTAATGATGATGGGAAGTTAGAGGGACGGGAGGACCAGCGAAGGGGACAGAGACGCGCGAGACTGCGGGATATTGACTGCGATGGTCGATAATACACCGCTGTGTACATGTGATGTTACGATGCACACTTGGGATGAGTGACTGACTGTCTATCACAAATTTCCATTTATGTAACACCCTCGGGGGGAAAAATAATATCGAAGCGAAGTCTAAGTGGTAAAATAATACCGAAGTCTAAGTGAGTGGATATTCTCATGCATATCGATGCGTCGGATACCACATTTCGGTACAGACTACAAGTTCACTGTGGTCACAAAGCGACAAGCACTGACATTTTGCCAGAAGGCTCGTGCATTCATTGAGATTTATGCGACCCCAAGGTATATTGATGCCGACGCGTGACTCTTTGCGATATTCCATTCACAAAACGCTGCGATGCTCACATCCTAACATCGAACCTCTCGGCGCAGTATCGACTGAGGAGCATCGAAGTCAAAGCCCGGCTGCCCGATTCCTCCCACTCCACGCCACACACACACGCACGAATACGCTGACGCAAGCGTCTTTGGTGCCGTTGGCCATGGCTGCAAAAGGAATTAGCTCCTCGAAGACGGCGTAATTGTGAACATTTATTTTTTTTCAAATAAAAAAGTAGGGGGAAAAGAGTAAAACAAGAAAATTGCGAAAAGGGAATCGCGTCCCCTACTAGTCCACCCTCTCTCCGTCATTTTATTTTGAAAATAAAAACGAAAGAGCGAGTTAATCGTTGAAAAAAACGCGTCTTCTCAGCTCGAAGATGAGATGTAGAACGGGAGATAAAAAAATTAAGCTGAAAGGGGAAGGGTAGGGCGACAGCTTGGAGGATGTAAAAAAAAAGCGCGCGAGGCGATGTTTGTACGCATCCATACAATGCACCAACGAAAATCTACCCTAAGTCCCCACCAATTACTTCCATCCCTGGAAAGGAGAGAAAAAAGAGCAAATTCATTAGACGTGTTCGCAGAAATTGAAACCGCTTAAAAAGCGGCAGTGTGTGTGTCTGGCTACGCGTGAACCCGCCGGAAATGGCTTCTTCGACTAAGTATAAGGGACATGATAAGCATAGGTAAGAAAGCAAATAATTTCTGGTCAAGTGTGGTGGAAATGGTCTATACAGTCCTGTATAATAATGAATATCTGCCTATTTTCTCAACATAAAATTCGGTGGCGGCCACAAGATTTATGGAATGATAATTCCTAACTTCAGTTATACGTAGAAATACATGAAAATATACCCGACTTCGATGCCAAATGTGATATTGAACCACATGCACATTTCACTGCATTGATGATCACACGAAGTTGGTTGTGGTTAAAAAAAACAATCACACGCGAGGGCGGGGCAGAATGACCAAAGATTTTGGGTTGAATGAAGGTCAATCACACGCTATGCAATGCTGAATCGGTAAACGCTACCACCTGAATTTTAATAGCCTTTAAATTACGATCAACGGGTAATATGGAACGATTGGACTTATTAAAAATATAACTTTAATTAAACTGTTAGGTTATTAATTTTGTAGTTATATATAACATATATGGATACTTTTATGCAAGCATAGTCTAAGAGTAGTACGAGAAATATTCAATTAATGACTTTTCATTGTTGAAATTACTGTGCAACATGTTTTCAGCCGATAACACAGCCCTTCATTTAGCTGAGATACTTCTTCAATACGCATAACAGTTATCTGAAAATTCAAATAAAAATACTTTCCGGTCGTATGTACCAACTATTGGCCTATTGACTTAAATATTAACAAGTAATCAGTCAACAAATATGGTGTCAATAAATGAGTGATATTTCGCGAGATTTTAAAACAGAAACGAAGACAAATCATAGTGCATATATTATATAGTGTAGATTCAGGGTAACTAAAATGTGTATTAGAGAACATGGTAGTAGCAGGTGGGGTGGATGGCAATGTACGCGAGGCGACGGGAGGAATTAGGGTGGTTAGGGGGTTTAAAATGAAATTTTCAAGAGAATTTTAATTGCTTGATCGTAAATTATTAAGTTGGGTATCAAGGCGGGAAAGTCGAGATAAAAATAGCTAGGACAGGGCCGAGGCGAAGAGAAGGCGGTACAGGAAAGAGAGAAGAAACTCAAAGAGGAATCCTGATCAGGAACGAAGCGGATAATGGCATAGAAATTAGAGCTAATTACGAGATGAATGAGAGAAAATACCGAAGGCGAAAGTTTAAAGAAATGCGCTCAAGTGAAAAGACGACACACATCTAATTAGGAAACGTATTAAAATAAATTGACGGTGTGCAGTAATCACGTAATACGATGGAACGTATGGAAGTGTACACCAAATTCAATCAATTCGGCATTCTTTTCTCCTAAAGACGCATGCATAAACGAGAATTTAAATGCAATGAAATTTGATTTTGATTCTGATAAAGAGTATCGACTTCATCAAATGATTCGAAAAGCGAAAACTGTTAACGCTTTCCGAAATGCGCCTCTCGCAGAGTTCAATAAGACAGCCGAGTAATCATAACATTATGGCACATTGTTGTCCGTTTATGCGACTACGCACGCATAGGGCAATTATCGAAAACCATCAATTTAAACATGAAGAAATACATTGACATATCATTGATCTTATATTTCTATATTTTTTTAAAGGTGTCATTACTTAGGATAAATAAATGTATCAAATCAGTTCGATTAGAGATTTACTTTAAAAGAGAGAAATATATTTTAAAATAAGATCATATTTAACACTCTTTACATCTCAGTGAATTCATCTTAATTTATTTAAGAACTTCCAATCCAAGGTAAATGTTTACGATGATGATCTTTCGAAGTACACCAGTTGCACATGACTTAAAAAAAAAGAAAATTAAAACGCGTAACCAACTAATATTCACTTAAGAATTAATAAAATTCTGATCAAAAATTAAAAACGTCCGTCACTTAAATATATTTTCGTTTACCAAAAATTATATTTTATACACAGGAGATTAAGGATAAAACTTCTGAGAGATTTATCATATTATAAAAATAATTAATTGAAATTTAGACTGTACACAAAATGTTAAATTCTAAAAATTGATTCAGCATTCAAAATTAAAAGAACACTGGAAACATTTTTGCTTTCATCTCATTCTTGGTTTTAACATTTGTGTCCAAAAACTGCAGCTGCAGGAAACATTAGACAAGTAAGGTTGAGGGAGAAGAGAAGATGAAACGTACGTACACAAAGCCGCAGCGCATGGCACATTCTACTCTTAACAAAATTCTACGAACCACATTGTTTAGGGTTCATCCTTGTGGCCAGGTTAGCCGCGACAAGCATATCAATAAAAAACATAATGCCTATCGCAATGTGAATTAAGCCGAAGTATTTGTCTGTGTTTAGCTCACATGCCATTTCCTCAGCCGTCTGTATGGTTAGTTAAAGATAAGCATAACATTCCAGTTGAAAATATAACATTTTAAATCGTATAGAAATAGATAACAGCGGTGCTCACTGCGTACATGAATCCCGAAGACTAAGATACATGATTAAACCGCAACAAAATACCACGTGTGAAAATAGACGACAAAATCTACGTCATTGGAAGGGGACCTTTTAAAGACGACTCTATTACCAAGGTGGAAAGATACGTCTGTGGTGACTGAGGGAAAAGTGACGACCCGGAAAAGGTGGAAGCCATGAAGCTGACAATAATATATTAACGGCAGCACTGTAAATCATTTCCTCCACCTCAAGGTACATATTACCACTGAAGGACGTGACTCCATCATTAGTCTCACTGCACCCCTCTTTTAACTTGTTTTCTGCTGAGAGGTGAGGGAGAAAAATCAAACGAAAACAAGACGGAGAGATGACAAATGGATAAGTGCTGGGGAAATGCAGGCATACTTCTGCCTGGATTTATTTGCATTTCTGTGTTTTTCAACACTTGATATCCAAAATTAAATAAATGTTTCTGGAAGGTATAAAAAATAAATAATTAAATAATATAATCAAGCAAGTAATATGATGCATCATGAATGAAACATTTACGCGAAATAAACTGTTGCCCAGCTGTGAAAACAATTCGCACATGACGACGTCAACCATTTCGTGTTCAAAATAAAGCAGAGAGGAGACAACGTGACCGCAGTCCAGAAGTGAGGACTTCTAGAGGGAAACAGCACGAGGTCTCCCAAATTTTGCTTCACGTCGTCGATTTCTTGGCATGAATGGAAAAGGAAAGATATAGAAAATAATGCCCGGATAGGGGGAGAAACTATTTACCAAGAGTTAAATATACTGCATTAAATCTATAACATTTACAAGCGCACAGTACAGTTAGATTTCAATCAATATACTTACGCATTAGATCGTCAACTCCGTTGATCTTTTTCAGAAAAATTACGAAATCTCCAGGCGCGTGCCTTCTGGAACCCAATACCTTTTTATGCGATATTTATGAAGACTGCTCTAATATCTATTTTTTATTTATCACTAATTCCTGTTATTAAAATGAGGCAAAACTAACCAAGGCTAAGAGTTATGTTTTGGAAAAATAAATGCGCTGAGATAATACTAAAAGTACGTTACGGGTGACATGAGAAACGAGATTATCGAAATTTAATCTTCCATTTGTTCTTAAAAAATTTGTATTAACACTAAAGTAATATCATTAGCATCAACCGAAACAAAAAATACGAACTCTAAGACGAATTAGTCACCTTTAGAAAGCGATGTACTGGCCAATCAGCCAAGGGAATTTTTAAGAAAAGAGAAGATTTTAAGGATCGAAAGACAAATGAGTAAAAGTCAGAGTAAAATAGAAAGTAATATAATTAACTTGAAAATACGTAAAAATACGCTTAATAGTGAGCAGAGCGCTAGGAGGTTCATTTAGTAGGGCAAGGAAATAATTTTCATTTAGATTAAAAGGGAAGTATCGGTTCGAGAACTATGTATTAAGACACATCTAATGCTAATTATATATTTTGAGACAGTCAATAACCAATATTTACTAGCCAAACTCTTAAATACTCTTCGGGAGCTCATAAAGATTAAAATAAACTTTAAACCGTTGCGAAATGGCCTGGAGATAAGAAGAATAATTAAGAGCGTGGTTCCTAAAGTGGGCATCGTTGTGCTACGAAACATTCTCCTAAGAAGACGTACGTACTAACTGTTGGATTGTTTTGTCCCTAATTTATGATCCATAATGTAAGGGGATGGTTTAGCCAAACGTACTGTAGTTATGTTCTAAAGATCAAGTAATTCCATTTCAATTCCAAGTGACAACAATCAGTTTACAAAGTAAAAATATTAAATAAAGGTAATAATGACAACGACTTATAGAGTTAAAAATTTTAAAGTCCCATTTCATGAATTCAATCGTTTAAAATACTTATGCCAACAATTATAGGCCTCAACCTAATGCAGAACATGGCAAAGGCAACAATAAGAAAGTAGAATCAAACAAGAGTTGAGGAACTCACTCAATCAAAGAAAAATATAAGATAAGAGAATAAAGAGAAACTTTGGACAAAGGATGGAGTGAGAGGAGAGGGGAGAGTGAACCAAACAAATTGGAAGGAAGGGAAGAGGAGTCATCCGAGATGTCCTCAAAGGGAGCTGGGCGGTTCGGAGATATTTCCCGGATGAATGAACGGAGGGAAAGTAAGATGGAGAGAAAGAGGGAATGGGGGAGAAGTGGAAGGGATTTAAGGACGGTGGAGGATGGCGTGGGGTGGATACTTTGGCGAAGACCCGATTGAAAGGACGGAAATTAAGGGCACTTGAATCGGAGAGGGAGAAAGGAAGAGTTTCCAGGGAGAGATTGAAGAGGTGGGAGTGAGCTGAAAGAGGTTTGAAGGGGTGGGAACGCGGTGACTTGCGCCGAAGAGGCAGATTGGGCGAAGGCGGGGTGAAGACGGGAGACGGGGTACGACGCCGGCGGGAGGTGTGAGCGCGGATGTGGGCGGAGGGTGGGGGAGGAGAGGGGGTGAGAGAAGAAGGGGGGTTGTGGCGGGAAGAGGCGGGGCGACACGTTGGGGCGGCTCCTCTGGAGAGAATGTGGAAAATGAAGGGGCCACTACGAAGGGCAGCGATGAGATTTCGGGCGGAGATGGCAGAGGCCCATGTTTGCGGAAGTGAGGAGTTGGGGGGGAGGCAAGGGGAGGGCAAGAGGAGTGAGTTGGAAGGAGGAGGAGAGAGCGATAGGAGGCGGGGGAGAGGGTGATGGAGGCGGAGGGTGGGCGGCGAGATCCACGGCGACCGACGGGATGGGGGGGGGGGCGGGGGAAGTGCGAAAGAAATGAGAGGTGACGTGCGAGGGAACCCTTGGTGGGGAGAAAGGGAAATCACTGTGGGCGACGTTGAGACGGCGAGGGTGGTCGGCACGGAATCTGGGCGGACTTCTTGAGAGTGGGGGAGGTGGGGGGGGAAGGGGAGTTTGAGGTCGGAGGAGATGAGTATCATAGCGACTGACGTCCCTCCTCTGACCGCCCTCCTACGGGATGCAATTCTCCTCGAGCCTGGGGAAGGAGATTAGCCCCTTGACCCATGGTGGACGCCACGGCACCAGTTCCGCCGCCGCCGCGTCGAACTTATAGCAGGAGTCGCCGCCACACCTTTCCAGGTCAAATTGGTCGGCACTCCGGAATTCGCGTGGACCACGAGCGCATCAAACGTGAACGACAGAGCGAAATGAATACGGCAACGATCATCATACGTTACACTTCGTCTTTGGGCATTCCATGTCTGTGTTATGGGGAGGGTCACCTCGAACTTTGAGGATCGGTAGCGTGAAAAACGAGCAACTGACTTCGTATGTGAAGTCTCAAAACCAACCGTTCGTATAATTTCATTCCTTTGTTCCCTTCTTTCGATTGATACACGCCCATCAGATTGAGATATGCATAGACTGACATTTCTTAGACTGACTATATTAAATAATATTTCTTTGAGCCCTAAATGGTTTTTTATACCACTGTAATGGTAAAAAACGGAGGGGGATATTGCGATTAATATGGTGAATAACGGGGAAAGTTAATCCCGAGCGTAAAAAACCATTCAAATTAACACGGGGGTTGAAAAACCACTGCGACACAGTGGAACACTTCAACCTTGTGTTGCAGAGGTTTTTCTCCTTCAGAGCGTGGAAGATGATCACCTTGTGGTCGATCACACGCGTATCTGCTTTTCACACTATTTTGTTTCCTTAGTTTTTACGTGATATTTTACCTTCCTCCTTTGTTTTCGGTTTCTTTATTTGACTGAGAGGCTTTATTCCCTACTATTTTCGGTACTGACAACGCCATCAGGCTATCCAGTGTTTAAGATTAATTTCCTTGCAAACCTATCAGGGAAATCCTCCCGTGTAAATGTAAACGTCTTCATGTTTTGAATGTAAGTTTGATCACCGGTGGGGGATTAGATTTCCCCGTAAATCACCACGCCAATCTCAATGTCCCCTTCTTTTTTACTAAAGCAGTGGTAAACCCTTTACGGCTAAAGAAAATAATATTTAATGAAGTCAATCTAAAAAGTCGCCGTAAGAAGTTCAATGTATCCTTTCCATGTCATTGCTCGACCTCACACTTAGAACAAAGGACATAATCGTACAGATACCCATAAATAATCATGAGCTTTAGCTATTGCTAAATGAACACTTGAGCAATTCAGGAAAGAAACTGTAAGACCTTGTCATATTGAAAATTTAACTTTGTTCTGCCCTTATAAAAGCTCATTGGCCACACAATACACAGATAACTAAATGTCTCGTTTTGAAGTCTGTATATACCCTACAAAATTAAGCTATCTTGAGTACAACTTCAATATAGGCCTCCTTATTGCCAACAGTAAATTTTATTGCGGGATGCACAGTATTACTTACGTTTTAAAAATGCCTTGGAATAGCTTTATATTGAAACATACCTTCTAGAATATTAACAACCAAGGAAAACATAGGATTTTGTTATTCTACTTTTGATTTACCAAAGCAAAGATGGTATTAAAATTTGAAAGAGCGGATTACTAAATTATATCTTATTTAATTTATCTTAATTAATCCTAAATTACTATCAACTGAATTAATCCTATCCTATTTATTTAATTATATTGATTGTTTGAGCTATTCTTTAAAGAAGAGAATTTAGTTCAGTGAAGTATCTTTATAAATTTACCCTGGAGTTAGCTCATGAAAAAGTTCCCTCCATTTGAGGAATTAATGTGTAATTAACGGAAGACAAATCCCTGACATACGATAAATTTTATCATTGGCCTGTCATTCGCCTCCTTGGAATGGGAATTATTTGCCCACGATAACCAACAACGAGCCTAGTGCAATGTGCCGCAGGGATCAACAGGCATAAAACAGCCCTTCGAAACCGCAGTGAAAAGCCGTTAGAAGCTCGATTATATAACACCGTCGTCAAGTGCAGCTCGAGATTCATTTTCGAACTAACAGAGGAACTGCGACCATCGCTATGGAGTTTTGAGCCCAGATTATGACACGAGAGAACGGTTGCGTGCGCTATCTGTAGACTTCAAATGGAATCATTTCAATGACTGAAAGGCTTCGTGCTATGGTGTTGCGTAACCTTTATTTTTAACACTGAGAAAAGTGCCTCGTCGAAAAAACGTTTTGAGTCCTACTATTAAATATTTTACAAAAGGCATTTTTTTCGTACGATCAATTGCAATTTTATTGCCTTAAACTCAGTGTTTCCTAAATTTGCACAAGTTCCGATGACTGCGAACATTAGACGATGATATAGTGATGATACATAGGGGGGGTTATAATTTCAACAGCGACTAAGGTAAATATTTGATTTCATAAGAGTTCAATTAATTATAATAATTATGTATACCAAAATTTAACAATTTAAAGTACACTTTAATACGACCACAATAGATTTTGCCAACCATACCAATGATAATTTCAACCTTTAGATAAACTCGAATGTTTTCCAAATTCACTTTGAAAGAAAATATTACATTATAAGCCTGAGTATGCAGGAGTGCGAAAAAAGGGGGAACGGTGTCATACAATTAACTTAAGTTTAAATTAAAATTAAATAAAAAAGTAAGCATACAATCAGAAAAGTCCAAAGTCAACAGTACGAATTGTATTTCCAGTTTTAAAAGTATATTCGGTTCAGCACTCGGTCCCAATCACTAGGATGTCAATGGTGCAATACAGTTAATATCCTCGAGGAGTTTTCGCTAGGCGCTTCACTAAACTCAAAATCATTCAGCTTGAACTTCTGTGAAACATGCCGACCCCGGTGGCGGAAGTGTGCCGCATCCGCCCCTCAACCCAGAAGTCACGGGTTCGATTGCCGCCTAGGTGGGTTTTCCTCTAACTAGGCTAGGATATTTGAATTTTTCTTTCTTGTTATTATCGTGTTGAAAATTCGACATAAAGACCAAAAAGGTTTTTTTTCGAATTAATTTTACAAATAAACATATGTGCACTGGAAACCAGATGCCACAATCAGAAGAGAACTTTTTATTACTCTCAAGTAAGATTCCAAACGTCTTTTGGGATGATCTTACATTGAACTCGATCCGAAACATCTCATTTCCACATTAGAGTAAAATTACATGTTTTGCGTAAATATAACGAACAAACGTCAGAATAAATGCACCCGGAAATCCACGTTTTTATTTAATCAAAGCAATTCAACTTCCTCCCTCATCTTCAAGTAAGACTTCAAAAAACTGTTTTCTTTTTTAATTAAATAATTACCAAATAAAAACGGATTTAATTTAAATACGGGACTTCAGTAATCAAAGCCAAAGCATAACGTTGGTGGTAAGTTATACTTGTTTAACATAATGGAATTCGATTTCCAATATAAATCACCATAGTAAAATCTACATGCCCCTAATATCTTAATCTACAGTCAAAGTAAAAGTGGAGCACATGAAGTTCATACCATAGTTTAACGATTTAAACTTGACATACACCCATTGGCTGGGAATCTTTTCGTAATGTAGATCAATTGCACGTTAAAAATTTCAGGTCGCTGCAATTTAAAAGCAATTAGGACGAATATATGAGAATAGATAATATTTTTTTTGATCACGTTTATCGTTTATAATATGCTTTGGACCAGTGTGCTTTTTTATTTTATCCAAAAAATGCTGCTTACATTACATTGCTAACTAACTAATTGTTCAGACTAAAATCCGTTACAATAGAAAGTGAAAACACGTGGAGGGATTGATCGAATTCCAAAGATAAATTGGTAAGAGACCTAAATAATGGAATCGGAACTGGCTTCTCATATTTACTGCATTTCAGAGCAAGCAAATTGCTGTCGCTCGTCAAGTATGGAAAAGACTAACCTAGTAGTTGCAAACAGAGTCAGTAAATTGGAAGGAAAGATGATATTTATGACCGATTAATCAAGTATTACTCTTTCCAAACATTTAAAATGCAAACGGTGTTGAATCGCAAAAACAGCACCAGGCGGATTCGATTTGAAGAGAACGGAGAGTACAAGCGATATTTCTTTTACTTTCCAATGTAATAATTGGACAGCAATAATTTATAAAACTGTAAACTTGCGCAGAAAATGTTAAAATAAAATAAGAATATCAAATGTAGACTTAACAATAAAACTAGAAATGAATAGCGGAGGCCAAACATAACCTTGAAGACAGGTAAGAAAGGTTATTCAGGTGGGGAACGCAAAGCTATAAAATGGCGAAAACTAAAAGAGGACAGATATAAGCTTTTCACATAATTAAAAGTTCAGCTAAAGTAAATAATCGAAGAAATATATTCCAATTAGCTCGAAAAAACATTCATCTTGACAATGAAATTGCTGCTTTGCGCTTGAGTGACATCAGCGAGTCATCGAGAGAAGTTGAAAATTTTAACGGATCTCAGGAACAAGATGACTAACCTCTAAAGGAAGAAGTAATAGAAACCTTATTTAAGTTTGAGAGTGTAAGTTAATTTATTTTTCAAAGGGGCCCAGGTGGTCTTTCCTTGATGGGAAATTAAGGTTTTGAGTTTCTATCGGGAAGAGAAGAGACTGATGAAAAAGTTACTAGGTCTCGAGGAAGCGAAAGGAGTTGGTTAAAAGTGAATTGATTGCTCGACTGATTGATTGGCCAATATACCTATCGAACTGCGAACACTCTCAAAAGCTCCAATTCGTTTCTCAACTCCGCGATGGGTAATTTCGCCCATTCCTCGAACAACGCCCAAACGGAGATTTAATCGAGGTTTCGTACGAGAGATTGAAGCCATGTGTTTGGGCATCTTCATTTTTGTTAAAGTGATTGCGATTGTTGCATAATGGTCTTAACGGCCGAAAACATGTTACAACATGCATTTTCTTTCTTTAGGTAAATCATCTGTCACATCTCCATCCAGTAGGCAAGACGATTGAATAATGTACAGAAACCCAATCGGGGCCCTCCGTAGATTCTACAGCTTCATTAAAAGTTGGGAAAAATCCTTTTAGAAGTGCGAATATAAGAGTTTTCCTACGTAATTTGAAATTTTAAGCAAATAAATCTGGTAGAATAAGCAATAAATTTAGTTTGAATACATTTCGAATAGTCACAACTTGAAAATACATCATTCTTAACATTTTATCAATATATTTTTCAAAGTACTACTTGTCGATCTCCGTCGACAATTACTAACTCGTTCATTAACATTTCAGCACGAAAGTGGGCAAAAGAAACGTTTACTCTTTACCTCGTTTTCTGTGAGACCACAACTTCAACGTGGTTTTGGTCAAAGCTTAGTTTAATTGATAAAACTGAGTTATATTCAACGAGCGGTCTGTTTAACAATCACTTTAAACCGCAATTTGACAGATTCACCACAAAGAAAATGTATAATTGAAACAGAGACATTATATTACAGATAACCTAAATTACAACCGATGCAGACCCATGGATTGTAAAATTATATAAAAGTGATGAGAATTTAATGGAACAATTTCAAATCAACTATACACATCGAAAACTGTACTGGACCCAAATCTATTTCCATCAATTATGGTAAACATTCCGCTGCATAGAGTGATATCCTTTTGAACAAAAGGATTTACTTACAATAAGAGAAAGAACGATACTATAACAAAAAAGCTTTCAATCTATTAGAGTCTGGAATTTGGATTAGAAATAATATAATACGACCATACAACTTTAACTTACGGATAGGTTTTGCAATACTACCTCAGTCTATACAACCCATAATGACTTCAGTGACATCAGTCTCATAATGTATACCATCTGGCATGAATTCGGAATAATGAAAATATCGTCCGTGACGAACAAATTTAAATGCCATTGTAACAAAATTACACAATTTTTAAATACAATTGCATGACCTGCTACAAAATGGGCGATAACAATAGCTTCAAAACATAAGCATTCCGAGCGTATATTTCCAGCATTCTCTTACTCTAAACAATAAGACGGAGAAGAAAAAGGAATGAGAAAATGGGGGATGAATAATGATGCAGTGCAACGGATAATACAAGTTACGAATAGCGAACTGAGAAAAACTTTTTAGGCACTGTGTGCGGGGTATTCATCAATAGCGACGGAATTTGAGGGAGTTGCAGAACACACAAGCAATAATAGCTTTTGGATGGAGGCTTGAACCCATTTCCACCATTAAGCTCTTCGGTGAAAGTTGGGAATTGAGCAGAGGATTGAGGGCTGGGGTTGAGGACCGAGTTCAATGACCTAAGGGTGTGCAGCCACTTTTAGGGCAAGGCGGCTGGTGGCGAGAGAGTAGGAGTAGGAGGGACGAGAGTATTTGCTGCATAATGAGTATAAAGGGGAGGAAGGGACGTTAAGACAATGGGGGTGGAGGGAGACGAGAAGGACGGGCATTGCGACGATATGTGTTCGTTTTAATTTTTTAAACATTTCCCACCAAACGCCAACAGCAAAGGGGGTTTAATGAGAGAGGAGTGTGTGGGTGTGTGCGTGTGCATATATATATATATATATATATATATATATATATATATGCACACACACACACAAAAGGTACGTATAAGGTGATTGAGCGAGTAAAGACAATGATGAACAAACAAGTAGATTGAACAAAGTGATGGAGACGTAGATTCTGCGATGTGCCGCAGAGAAAATTCGCATTCCGCTGGCATTAAATTTTACAACAGTGCAAAAATCAAAATGGGTCTTCAACTTTAACGATAACCAGCAACACCGTATTAGAAAAAATAATCGTCATAATCTGTGTCAACATTCGTCAAACTCAAAAGAGAGAATAAGACTCCGAGTTTAATAACAATGTCGTTATTTTCCCCGGAACACGATGGTCAAGAGAGGAGGCACAGAAAGAAAGGCTGAGTAGAACCTTCTAACGGGCTCGAATGAGCAGAAAAAAGGATATTACCATGCCATGCGGAATACTTGACAAACAGGAAGGCGGGTGAAGTATACAAGTTAAGCTCGGATAAATTCACACTGTCATCAATTCATGCTTACCGTAACTAGGCGTGTCCGGAAGATGAATCTTATTCCGTGTTATAGTGTTCATTCCGTGCGTGGAAACATTTCGGATGCTGGAGGAAATACAGTAAGCAGAACCACATTTTTTTCGTTTCTTATTACACAGTAAACGACCTGTGGTGATCACTGCGACTGTGCAAACGGGATAAATGGTATTTTAGATATCGAACTTTCTTCTGAACCAGTTCCTCCTATGTCGCATGACCGTTCCCATGAACCAGACTTACACCCCAACACGAATGAGAGTCATAAAAGAAGCCATCATAAATGTTGGTTTCAAGGGATAAAAAAGGTTATTTACTTCACCTAGGACACAAGTCAGGGGCGTGGGCAAGTTCAAAACCGGAGAGGAGGAATGGTCAGAAGAACCTGGGTAGTTTTCTCTCAATGTCAAGAACAATAGGATTGAAAACTAAACCCAGCGTGAACGCTTTTCATTAATTTCTTATGATTCCTAAGTAAGGTCCGAAACACCTCTGAAAACTCTCGCCACCTTTTTCAACCAGCTCTTAGGTTTGGAAAGCTACTTCATTAATCGGCGTGTCAATCCAAACCCCTTGGAGAAAAACCGGAAAATAATAGTGGAAGAAATTGGACACGGAGGGAGATTGATTGATGGAAGAAAAGTAGTACGTAGAAGGGAGGAAGGAAATAAAAAGGAAATATAAAGTTTGAGAAACAGAAAGAAGATTTTAAGAGCGGACACATGTGGATGTTGGTCGTGAATATTTGAAGTCATTCGAGCCAATGAAGAATGTTGTCCAAGAATATCGGGGAAGTGTACCCGCGGAAGGGTCTTCCTCCATCTCCCTCCTCTCCTCCTACCCTTTCCACACACCCCTCTGACCCTCGCTCACCCTGCGACCCCGAACGACCTCCCACCCGCCTCCGCCGCGCGCCCCTTCTTCATCCCTCCTCGGAACTGTCACTCACAGGCAGCCAGCTTTGTTCGGGATCGGACGCGTAAATCAAATAGCTGGAGCGAATTAGGATGTCGGGAAAAGGTTTTGGGAAAGAAGGGTTTTAAAGGAGATGAGAGGGGGGAGAGAGAAGGAAAGAAAAAGAGAGAAGTATGGGAGGAAGAAAGGAGTTTGCGGTAGATAAATTGGTGCGGTGCGGACAGCTGGTCGGGGGCACTTGTTCCTCTCGCCGATGAACAAATAATTAAGAGAAGTTACTAATGGAAGGCCATGATCTTAAACGGATAGGTCGGTGAGACTTTTTTGTTCCCTATAATGTCCAAATGAAACCTTGATTAATCTTTTCGAAGAAGAACTCGGGGACCCCATGGACGTGGACCGAAAGGTTTCCGTTGGAATCCATTCCTACTCAACTGCGAGCCGCATTCCCCAATTGTCACTCTCGTGCTCTGCACCTGACAACCTCGGGTGCAGAAAGAGAAATGTTGGCAAGGTGGATACCAGGCCGGACGAGATGGTGAAACTGATTACGTCGAAAATTACCAAATGGGGCCTCGAGTGCACTTCGAAGAAATAACGAGGGATGGGCCTCAATTACACATCCACAGACTGGGATTATAAGTAGAGTAACGGAGTGACGGCGACCCCACCTGGAACGGAAACGGTCGGACTCGTTCCCGCAATGCGCGACGCGTTGGGGAGACAGGGGCGTGGTAATGGGAATTCTGCACGCCTGGGGATTGGATAAGGGAGCTGTGAACAATACTACTGTGAAAAAGCCACGGCGAAAAAATTATAACGAGTAAATATAAAAACATGAACGCTTTGATTCAGCTGAACAATGGGGAGAAAATATATGCAGTATTGTGGGGGAGAATGAAACACGGGAAACGCTGGCGCTGGGGAGGGGGATGGGGTAGGGGGAGGTGTAGGCTCCGTGGGAGCTCCCAAGTTTGAGGGGCTTGGATACTTGACAATTCGAATGAGTGACAAAGTGGATTACGGATGCTCGCGATGCGACACGGGTGATCAAAAGCGGACCACCCATCCGAGGAATCACATGAATGGGACCAGAACCGCGAAACTTAATTGCTTCTCGTTACACGCCGTTGGTGAAAGGTGGACGGATTTGGGAAGGGAGGTGGGGGAAGAAAGCGATTATTTTTACACATCGTAAAAATGGCAAGAGTGGACGCTTCCGTAATTGTCGTGACATTAAGCTTAGTCGACGTAGAAGTGAAGCGGAGAGAACGTGAGACGCGGGGCTGTGAGGAACGGAGGTGAAATGCAATTATGACGGATGACACAGAATTGACTGCGTCGTCAGGGAGCGACAATATAGACTGCGGCGCTCTCCAGCCGAGGCGAAAATCGGTGTTTACCGCATCACTGCTCCTGAGGTGAAATCCAAAAAGAGGAAAAATGCGAGGATATCCGCAACCCGAAAAATAAATTACACCTAAGTTTCACAAAAACTACTCAATGTTAGTTAGACAGGCTCATTGATTCCATCTATACCGAATTTCCCAAAAGAGTCCAATTTTACCGATTAAAACTGGTAATAATTATGAAACGACGAGAGAATCGAATAAAGGACTAAGACAGTCGAATAACAAAACAAATAGAATCCGTCGTATAATATTATATATTCCTAAAACGTGCATCAGAGGGTGAATATCTACAAGAAACAAAAAGAGAAATCAACCCGCAGGTTTGCTTGTTTAGCCAGTAGAAAACCACGCTACACCGTGCAAATATGTTATTCCATTAGAAAAGTTTCACTTACCGTTGAGGATTTTAAGTGCAACATCGATTCGAAAATAGTGAGTCAATTGCACAAAAATTACAGAACAATGAAACCATGTTTAATGAAATAATGTAAAATCGCAATTAAAACATTTATTATGCATACACTTTCGTACTGGCTCGCTGAAATCTCAAAAGCAGACGACCAAAATCCCGAATGGTCGCAATATATTCTCGAAATTGCATTTAATTCTACACTAGCCTTTAAAAAAAACTTGAATTTTATTCACAAATCTTTTCCATAATTTTGGTCCATTGCCGACTTTTTATTGATATTCTGAAGAAATATAATGAATCTTGGACATTTTTCTCTTATAACTCCTAGTGCCACTTATATAAGAAAGAAACATTTAGGTTATAATATAAATTTAAAAATGTAAATATTTTGCAATTTGGTATGAAAATTGCCATGAAATTTTGACATCTGGCTGTCTTGAATAATGTTTCGCAAACTAGACAGTTTTTTCAAGAAAACAAAATGAAGAAAAATAACTAATTGCAATCGTGCTCGAAGTAAAATGAACTCAATGTGCTAATTAGTTTTTGTTAATATAAATTTTAATTTCGGTATTTTATAATTTTGGTAGTTTGTCTCGAAGCGGATACATATTTTTTTTAAGGAACAGCAAATGACAGGGAGACACGATAGGCAACGCTTTGATTTAAATTATGCCCATCAAACCAACATGAAAATAAAAGTATCACAGTGAAAATCTCCAGCGCCGTAATAATTAGGCGACATTTATTAACTTTATACGCCTCTTTCGTTCCCACTACCTCACCTGCGTTAAATATGACAAAATGATCGTTTGTGAGTTTCTACACTTTCAAACTCCCCAAATGAATATTTCATAACTTAAATGACAAGAAAGTAAACTCACTGGGGTCAATTTTTTTCTAAATGAGTTCCTTTAAAGAACCTTTTTTTTAAACATCGATTTCAATTTGTTTCTAATAGGGGCGAAGCCGTTTTCACATATTCCACATGAATTAACCCCTGTACCTACCCCATTATTCGCTTAAATTGTTGTTTTGGCTCTTGATAATGACTACCCAGCGAGGTCTATCTCTGTGCAGTGCTTTACGCCTAGTGAGAACCGCCTTGCAAACCAAAAATAATGTTCGAAACTTACAGATTTTTATAATTTGTCACCGAATATTAATCTAAATTAGGCACTTTCCTCAAATAACCGACTGAACCCCACCCAAACCCATCAATGAATAATCAACTATATGATTTTTGTTATTTAATTAGATGTTTACATCACATAGATTAAAAATGTCGAAATTAAACATTTCTTTTTAAAATATAGTACATATCGTTAATTATGAGTTTATGTTAAAATATTAATTATGAGCTTCAAACTATATTATGCGACGTTTAATTCTTCAATAAAGAGGTCTCTTAACAAATGAACAGGTTTCGTCCGGAGAGGTTTTCACGTATAATGGAAACAATTTCAGACTTGAGATTTACTGCAGTCGGAATTGCGTTTTCACATTTTAACAATACCCGGGAATCAACAAATATCTCCAATTTATGGCAAGTTGCTTCATACAATAACAATTGATAGTTCTATGTTTTCTTCAAGAAATGTTACATTCACTCAAGGCCTCTCTGATACATTAATTTGGTATAATTTTCTGCCCCAACATACGACTCGTACAATTAAAAACATTTTCAATTAGATCGATAGCTGATTAGCACTAATTGATTACATTTACGTGTGCAATATTCCATAAACGGATACGTAATTTTCGTAATTTGGGCATTATGATGTATATTTTGACGCCAGGTAAAAATATACATCATAATCAATGATAATATATATCATTTGCTCAATTTGCATATTTAAGAACTGAGATATAATACCCTCATTTCAACAGTCTTTAAATTCTACACTAACGTAATACATACCATCGATTATGGGCAGTAAACGAATTATTAAAATGGCAATTCGGTCGAGTAATTATTATGAAAATTATTCCGGGTGAGATTTACATTTTGGATAGCTCACATTTTTTCTTTGATTAAATCTTCAAATATATTCTAATTGCACAAGTCATCGACACAAAAAAAGAAATGACATCGCTCGGAAACGGAGGGACGGGATGCTTCTATTTGACATGGCGATGTAGTAGTAGAATGATTAGTGCCGAGGGCTGAACGTCAACGCATAAAATTGCGGTCTTGCGGTGAAGAGGAGAAAGGTTAGGGGGAGGATGTGGGCGGGTGGGTTTATAGGAGCAGAGTTGATGGGATGACAGGGAGCGAGGCCGACTTCTGGCCCCAAGGACATTAATTAGCACCCATATTGCGACATCACCCCGCACACATGGGGAGAGCAACTTCGACCTTCTCAAAAGGGTGCTGTTGCCGGCAGAAAAAAAAACCCACAAAAGCACGCACTCAGACTAGGGGGTCAAAAACTGATATCCATTCATTGCTGGTGGTAGAAAAGGGGAGGAAATGTTGAGGAGAATGGCGGCGATGAGATCTAAATGGAGAAGAGAAATGACGGCGAGATACCGTGAGCCATAGTGCGTAGTATTAACATAAAAAAATGATACCGACAATAGTTTTTTTGGGTAATTTCAATCAACTAATATAACATTAAAATATTAACGTCTAAAATGTGCGTTGATGACTTGTTCAGAGATTGAAAAATTAATGAACATATATGTAAAGTTAGCGCGTGCATAATCATTTCAGCGACATAAGATATCGTCACATTTAATGGAAATTTCCAGATGTATCGTACACGTATTTACTGCACTAAATATTGTATAAAACGCCTTGAAATTATGAGAAAGGGTTACACTTAACGGCAGACACACAAAAATGCGCGCGAAATAGCCTACGATATTTCCAAAGCACTTTCACTCAAACTAATATGGCACTACTGTTAGCAACAACTAGCATTTGCAATCCGTTATTTGCTTAAGAAAACTCGAAACAAATGACATGAAATGAGTTGTAAAATTAAACAATTCACTGGCATAATTCCGCATTGTTTGTTATAACATTTTAATTTAACCTTTTCCAAGTTATACATAAAATGTGCGGTGACATAACTTAAACCAAAACGCTCTTAAAGAAGTCCACGTAAGCATACGTGTATTTCGAAAAAAACACAGAAGCAAAAATGATGGAAATATTCGTACAAAAACATCCCATCAATTCCAATCATACTAAAATACTAAGGAGTATTTATTTCCTGGTCAGATTCTACATCCTCCCCACGTTAGTAATGAAGGACTTTCCAGTGCTGAACCAAAAAATTACACCCATATGCCATACCCAGACTTGAGAAGTTAAGTTTTCATGGGATTAAAATCAAAAAATATATCTCAAAAAAAGATTCGCAATGAAAAAACTATTTTGGAAAGTTGAAATATAGAAAGATGAAGCTTAAGCTAAGCCATATTATAAAAGTAGGAAAATGATCAAATATAAAATGGAAAATATTTTTTTGGGAGAAAATTACGACCCGGAACTGAGAATGAGCCTGAGTTAGACAGTATTATAAACAAATGCACCAACAGCATAAGATAAAGCTGTTAATGTGCAATTGATTCATTTTACGTGATAAAATAACGCGGTAACTGCTACTTTACAGGGTGCGTTCCAAAAATTAATGCATTTTAATTTCCCGCGCCGCTCTTATTGGTCGGAGTGGGATCGAATTACTTAGAGTAGGGGTGGGTATGTTAAGCTTTGCCACGAAACCGGTCTCAGTGCTCTCCAAGCTGTGGAAGCGGCAGGACGTCATTTATTGTAAACGTCTGCGTGTCGACCGTGTCACGAAAAAAATGGAATCGACGATCGAGCAACGTTACGTGATTACAAAGTTGTGTTAAACTGAGAAAATCTCTAGAGGTGACTAACAAAATTATTCGTGAGGCTTACGGGGACTCTGCTCTGTCCTACTCACAAGTTTCGAGGCGGCTAAAGGCTTTTAAGGAGGGGCGGGAAGAGGTTCACGACGAGAAATGCTCTGAGCGGACGTCAACCAGCAAAATCGACAACAATTGTTGGACTCTGACCGTCGATTAAGTATCAAGATGGTTGTCAATGTACTGAACTTGTCTACTATTGTGTTTCGCATTGTAACTGAAGATTTAGCGATGAGGACAGTGTGCGCCAAGCTTTTGCCCACGGTGTTTGCGACAACGCGCTACGAGTCCGCGAGTTCCTGGCCAAACAAGGTGCCAACGCTGCCCCACCCCCACTATAGTCCTGACTTCGCCCCAGCAGACTTCTTTTTGTTCCCTCGGATTAAGGCAGCCCTGAAAGGAACCCGTTTTTTATCTATAGAAGAGATCCAATCAGCCCTGACGAAGACCTTGCGAGAGATCCCCAAAGGCGACTTCCAGGGCGCGTACCAGTTATGGCAATCTCTGGAAAGAAATGTGTTGTGGCCCAAGGACAGTACTTTGAAGAATTTTAAGTGTTTGTGCAAATCTGTTCAATAAATAACTTTAAAATATAATTGCATTACTTTCGGAAAGTACACTGTGTGCATGCTAGAGGGGACAATTGCAACAATTCGATTGTTATGAACAAAATTTGAATGAATCATTATGCATTATTTATTATAATTTGGCATTAATCGAAATAGCACTCAACAATAACGGCTAGTAAATTCAGTAAAAGCACAATCAACAACAATTTGCAACGAAATTTGTAGCTACCAAATCGACTGTTTTGCGAACCTGAGATAATTTTACGAAACGATTACAAGAAAGGGTCTCAATACATGAATAATGAAATAAACTCTTAGAAAAATAAATACCGATTCTGATCTCGAACTGAATTGAATTTCGATCAATAAACACACTGGAAATGTTTTTAATGCGTTCCAATTCATTGGCGACATCCAGGTTGCCTGCTAGCATGTCTTAAATAGTAGCGATTGCTCATCGATTACCTAGTCCTGACTGTAGTTTAAAGTAATGCATAAACATACCCATTTTACATAATTAAAACCCATGCTTCTAAGATTATTTCATTATGATGTTATGTTCATTATTTTATATATTTTTAATTTTACTCCTGAAAATATGCACTTTACTGTAAAAGCAATTTAACCAGAACTTTACTAAATATTTGATTAAGTAAAGTACTGCCAGATTTATTTTTAATATTCCAAAAGGTACTGCAATCAAGATAATACCACGCGCATCGTGATGAAAGGGCGTTACTAAAGCCAGATGAACGTCATGTCTTTCTTGAATTTGAGATGACCTCGAAATCAATTCTTCACCGATATCAATAGATAGATCCCACAATACAAAACAAAGATACATTTTTTCTGAAATTTTCTTAGTCGGAAACTTTTCAGACCACCCTTGTATCTGCTTTCGGCAAAATTCGTGTGGAGTCCTAGTTATTTTTTAATTCTCAGCATTGGTCATACTTAAGCATAATTTAAAAATTCCACTGGATATAATTGAAATTAAGATAAATGGTAAAATTTAATTACTAAAAACCTAACTGACAATGTTATATGAACGCTATTCACAAGTCAGATGATGACTATTTTGATAATTCTGGTGTGTTTAATGAATAGTAAAAATATTTCCCACGAATGACATTTGTAAAAATACATTTGCATTCTCTAAGCAAGATTTTAAAAAAAATTGTGGAAAAGGTGTCACCGGAAATAGACGATACTTTAATTGACATTTGAAAATTAAACAACTCGGCTTTTCCACTTAAAATTTTTAATTCTCACCACCTAGGTTTCGTTATGGTATAACATCATCAGGCACCACAACGAAACGTAGGTGATGAGAATAAAAAAAATTAAGTGGAAAAGCAGCGTTGTTTGATTTTCAAATATCAATTTATGAAGATTTTCCACCAAGTTACGCCAGAAACTGTTTCAACGATACTTTAACTATCCCGAATATGCACATGCAGGAGGGAATTCAACAGCGTGATCCACGTTATGCCCAACTGGACAGGAAATTCAATGAGCGGGAAGAATGGGTGCAAGTGTGGCGGAATGAAAATGGGTGATTTCGCTATCATTTTCTATATCTCTAACTTGAAATGAGGAGGAAAAACTGTGACGCGTGTATTTTACGGGTGGATGACGCACTGGAACATGGGGAAAATGCGCACTCAGGGCGTGATCATCACAATATTTTCCGTAGTAAACATTAGACGTAAAAAGCAATAGTTAAAAATAAAATTGAGATAAATTTCAAAAGAGCAGTTACCGGAATGCCGTTCCCTGCGATATTATTTCGAGAAACCGTGCACGATTTATACGACGGATGTAACAGGAAATTCTTGACTAATTTTACTCCGGCACAGAAGGTAACATTTCGCCTGTCTCATCTGATGACAGCTTTCGTTGACTATTTTACGTAGAAGGAAATGTCTTTCCACAAAAATGGATGGTCAACGAGGCATTAATGCTTACGAACTACACCATGCATAAAACTCAATGAGAGTATGCCCAAATTCATCAACTCACTAAAATACAGAAAAAATTATAAATGCCAGGTTGATTGAATTAGGAAAACAAAAATGATTCCATCAAATAACAATTTCAAAGGAGAAATGTCGAGAAAGAAGTACGTTCAAAGTATGTTTTATTGGAAAGATACCAACGAGTGTCTTCTTACGAAAAAAATATTTATTTAGGCAGATAACGGAAAATGCCCAATGGATAAACGTTGGAAACTTACGTAAGTACTACCGCATCTGAACCAGACAAACGAGTCATCACATCGAGAGTTAAGCATGGCGATATTTCACGTGATAAAAATGCTATCTTAGGAGCGTGTTGATAACGGAAGCATATTCCCTTGAAGTATTACGTGCAAATAGTTGGTTTGTTTTGTGAAATAGTCATAGAAATGAGGAAAAAATGTTCACAGGCTATTATTCACGCAAAACGAAGAAATAGTAAAAGCTCCATTTCCGAACTTTTGACTTCTCCATCATTGCAAACAAGTTAACGCAGATGTTTAACCTCCTAAAGTAAAATGTTTTATTAGAGGGTATTTGTCATAGTGGAAATCAGTCAGATTCAGTGGAAAGTGGAAATCAATCATTCAAATCAATCGAGTCATTATTACCACCAGTATTGGACAGCACAGAAGTGCATCAAGTGCATCAATGCAATCAGTCATACTGCAGACGCGAACTAAGTATATGGTAGTACATTTCTTTGAGCGCAGTATTTTAGTTAGCAAATAACTCGAACTCCTTTGTCACTTAGCTCGAGTACATTTCAAGATAATCCTTCAGAACTCTAAGGTCCATTATTATCTTTCACTATTCAGTCTTGTTTTTCACGCTGATTTGTTCATGTATTACAAAGGACTCATTCTCCAATATAACTCTTTAGGTTGGAAGAAAAATTTGACTAAGCCACACAAAGATTTGCGAAGCCACAAGAACGATAGTTCAATGCCTAATGAAATAGTCAAGACTGTAACAATATCGCAAAATTGAGATGCAAGTTCAAAATGGCCATCCTGAATCCTTCTCTTTAATATGCGCTTGTTCAATTAAATGAAAAATTCATGGATACAGATGCACAGTGTACGAATTTTTATTTCCGAACTTCACTCTAAATTCACATTCAGAATAGATGATGGAAATTCTTAAAGTTGTAACATGATAGAAAAAATAACAAGTTGACACTAACTGAGCTAATGAAGGAGAAGCTAAATATACCTCACTGTAGTTTTCACAAAACTAACAACCGTTAAAAATACTATTTAAATGCAATTTTTTACATATAATTTTAATCTGGAGATTAATCAAAAAAAATAATTTACTACGTATTATACCATAAATACAGTAATCTATCGTATTTTTGGATCAATTATCACCCTTTCTAGAGTTGATAGCATTTTGAACCACGGCTGAAAAAATGTTAAAGTAGAGGTATATTTCAGTTTGCAATGGGAATCGCTAAAAAGTATAATAAACACTCTACAGCCTCAACACTCTTTCACACCTATCAACTTTTAGCCAAATGAAATATACACAAAAAATTGAAACATTACATTTTAATGGCCCATCACAAAAAGATAAAATCTTGAGCACGACACCCTAAAAATTCAACGGACCAAAAAATTGAAACATTTGAAACGAGCGAAGCCCATCACAGAAAAAAGTTAGCAAGCACAAATTTCGGGAATTTTACGAAAAAAAAGTTTCGAAAGGCAGAGTTTGAAATGATAACACAATTGCACGACGCTGGAATAGAACTTTCGACACTGCCAGACAACTAAAGTTCCTCCGTCACCCCCCCCCTAGCTGATTTCGGGAGCATTCCGAGAAAGAGGAACAAAGGGGTGCAAACAAAGGCCATCCTCGTGCTCTCCGATCATGAGAAAAGTCTTATGAACAACCACGACCACCTCCGGGACGAATTGGAACGGCGCGGGTAGCTACAACCTCCGCGGCCCGACCTCATTTCGAAAAGCCTCGGTGCTACAATTGAAGACAATGAGGTTCCGCCAAGAAAGAACATTTTAAAACTGGGGATCAAGGCGAAAGACATGTTAATGGAGAGGTTATATAACGGCAAAGGAAGAGCTACACTCGGTACATCGAGGGCTTTAATGAGAAATGGGTAATGTACGGAATGATTTGGTAACTATATGTTTTACGTCAACTATTTTAAAATCTAATTCTTAAAAATTGCAATAAGAATATATATATATATATATATATATAAAACTATTAGTGTGGACACATGTATGTATGGTTTTCGGCGTAACTTTGTGATATAGATTCATATTGGAATTGAAAGAATGGTAACTTTGTGATTCCACAGAAAAATTTATTACGATACGACACGAGTTTCGACGCCCAATGTCATCTTCGGGTGACGTTGGGCGACACCTGAAGATAACGTTGGACGTCGAAACCCGGTTTGTATCGCAATAAATTTTTCTGTGGAATCATAAAGTTACCATTCTTTCATTTCCACATGTAAGTAGTAACGAATAAAAAGACCATTCAAGAACAAATTTTACGGAACCGAAGATTTATGAGATGAACAATATGTGAACTACCAGATGTAGTGGTGGAACAACGAATTATACCATATTAATGCAGAAGTTCACTTAAGACACCTCCATAAAGTAACGATATATTATAGGGGCATACTGAATTTATTTCAAAATTAGTAAACTTATTGGGATACAGCGGGTCTAGCGGGTAGAGCGTTGGACTGCTGACCGGAGGGTCCCGGGTTCAATTCCCGGGCAAGGTACTTTGGGCACCTGCAGCTCCACCCAAGCTAGTTGATTTTTCGGGTACCAGATCTTCCTGGGAAACCATAACCGGAACAGGGAAAAGAACTGGCCCCCCTACCCTGATGTGTGAATATTCACACGCCGTCGGGCTTGGTACATGGGTGAGCTCTACCATCACCTACTAAACCGACCTTCGGGTTGATTACTGTGTTTATGGTTTTAATGGGATACATAAAATTTACGGTTAAGTGAAGCACCAAGAACCATATATCGCGAAAAAGTATTTGCGAAACTCAGACTAAAAAGAAAGCATTTTGCTCCATTTTAAAAGAAATATTAGGTTTAGAACGTAAAACGGCACAATTATACCATTTGCATTAGACATTTGCAGTTTTCAGTGCTCAAATTTATCCATCTCTATGAGCAATGAGACCATTGCCAGAGCGGAAAAATCCGTTCAAATAGAAAGCGAGGGGAAAACTCCAAGTTCCGTTTCATAAATATCTAAGCATTTACCTTTTTCCGGAACGAATGAAAAGTCGATACTTTGAGACTGCAACGTCACGCTATGCATGGCGAATTCGATTATCATCAAACCCGACGTATAACTAATTTCCGGGGTATTTTGAATATTTTTGCTTCATCTCATGAAATCCTTGCAAAACGAAAGGGACGGTATCAGTACAGACGACCGAATTAGTTAGAATAGGGACATGGCATGTTAGGACGATGCTGAAGGCTGAACTTGTTCATTGTTCAGGCATACATGCCAACAAGCAATCATAGGGAGGAAGAACTTGATAGGTTATACGATCGGTTAGACCTCGCGAATTTTTCTAGATGAAAGCATTTGATAGTGATGGGGGATATGAACGCGACACTAGGCCAAGGAAGACGTAAAGGTGAGGTGAGGGGACTACGGTTTAGAAACAAGGAATGACTGTGGGGAGAAAGCAATTAAGTTCTGCAGGAGACAGAGTTTATCGTCAACAAAATTTGATTTCGACACCTAAATAGACGTAGGTACACATGGAAAAGGCCGGGGACTCAGGAAGATATAATTTAGACTACATTATGGTTAGGCATAGATCTAGGAACAGTGTAATAAATGCACACACATTCCCGAGAAGGTTGCGGACTATGATAACAATTTCGTAATAATGAAATGCAGCGTCCGATTCAAAAATATAAACAAGGAATATAGCTTGGAAAGTTGCAAGCATTGACAGGGACGACAAGAAAGGAATATCAGTTTTTAGAGAAAATTTTGAGTGAGAACAGGGAGCTGGTTACGAATGAGGAAAATGAAAATGGAAGGAATAAACAGAAGAATTGAATGGTAAAGGCATTAGGCAAGCAAAGTAAAACTTTGAAACAAATGACGTTTAGGTAATCATATGACGTAGATGAGGATAGCTTAGGTTCCGGCTTACTTGATGGCAAGATAGAAAGGGCATTAAAGCAATGGAAACCAAATAAGGTCGTGGAGGTAGAAAAAATTGCCGCGGAACTAATTAAAGGGTCAGGAATAGGTAAGAGAAAGAGTTTTCGTGGAATAATCCGTAGCATTTATAATAGAGGAATTTGGTCGGATGACTTCGTCAGATCAGTGTTAGTTATTATTCCAAAAAAGTGAAACGCAGAAATGTGAACACCACAGAACAATAAGTTAGATTTCGCACGCGGATGAAGTGGTTCTCAGAAGTATCAATTGGAGAACAGAGCAAATGAATACTTAAGGGGACGATCAGTTTAGGTTCAGGAAGGGGAGAGTCACTCCTAATACCGTAACAGTAACGAGGTCATTAATAGAGAGGAACATACGAGAAAATACGTAAAATACAATCAGAATATATTTTTCTGTTTCATGTGTTTACAGATGTGGTTTGAAAGAGTGAATTGGGTGGAATTAAAGAATGAAAGGGATGCGTCGCCCATTAGTTCACCCTTCCTCCCACTTACGTGCAGCGATGCTGCAAAATAAACAATAAAAATGAATATTTCCTTTGATTAACCTTTTAAAAAATTTTCTTTGATGCATTATTCCCATAAAATTTCTGCCGTAAAAATTCCCGCTCTTCCCAATCTCTAGACACCTCAAGGGCGGTAATCATAAAATTAAAAAATCAACTAAAATTTTCACTGTAGACACATTGCACAAAGAGCATGGTTGTTTTTCTCCTTCAACAAGGATTTGCTTTCAGCAAGACACGGTAATATTGATTTACCTCTGAGCAACTAAACGAAGAGAGGGAATAAATATCCACGTGTGCTCTTACCCATCCATCAAAATTTAAAAGAGTTCCAAAATTCTAAGTGAGTAAGAACCAACTCTGCGGGGCGAAAAACCAATCTTCCAGGAGTCAAAGAGCCAGATCCTCCTCCTATATGTAGTCCCTAAGGTAAACCAACGGGATGCTTGGGAGGCCGAGAAGGTGGGGAAATGTTTGCGAGAATACCGCGAGATAATTGAACCAGAAGGCTCTTCGAATAATCTTCCCCTCGCTGCCTCTTTGAATCCATCCGAAGATACGCTCACCCGAACGCACGCACCACACCTCTTATCCCCAAAGAGAGACGGGAAGCGGGAAAAATGGAGGCGATCGGAAAGGTGGAATGAGAACTACTCTGGAAATACAGTCACGCCTTTAATTTTCGAGAGAGATCCCTGGGGGGAGGGAGGGATAATAGCTCGGGGTACTGCCACCACTAGAGCTCGTGCGATATCATCAGGGCGCAGTCACATGCTGACACGAGGTCAAGAAACTGCTCAGGTGTGCAAAATTGGGAGAATATATATTCGATCATCATTCTATGCAAGATGAAGCAGGACGTCGGTAAAAATATAAAATTAAGTGTTTTGACGATGGAAACTGCCATAAATTATTTCAAATACGCTCTTTTTTATTAATCTTATGAAACTAACAGATAAAGCTCCTTCTCGTATCCAGTTCACTGCTCCCTCACTCCCCGGAAAATCGTCTCCCCGTAGTTCAAACAAACCCGATACCTAATCGAGCTATCAGACATAATGGCAGAATTAACATTCAATAAATGAAAGTCATTAACATGATTCCATAAAGTCTGCTTTTTTCTAACAACTCTTTATTCGAGTATGTTCACAGAATTTCAGATAAAGTTCACGTAATAGAATGAATTAATAAGTTCAAACGCATGCACTGAAATTTGAGCAGTTTAAATTCGATATTCGATAGAAGTACAAGGTCTATGATGCCCAGCAGTAGGTCAATCTAAGGACTTTTAATAGCAGGAGTGCTATGGACAAAATAGAGCAAGGAGACTCTCATCATGTTTCAGGTATTTTTCCAGCTGGGTGGCATAGAGAAGTAGAGTCAAATAACAAATGGGTCCCGCAAGTAATGGAAATATAACAATTGCAGTAAATACGAAGTCGTATTCGAGTGAGAAAATCAAATATTCACATCTTCTTGAACAACGAGATTACCCTCAAACCATACGATTTTCAATCCACGGTCGGAATACTTTAAAACAAAAATCACGCCCGGTTTTAATGTCTTTGAGTTACAAAAACACAGTAGCAATCACTTGAAAAAGAAGAGAAGTTCTCCGCAGCGATATTTTCAGCAACTCCAACAATTTGAAAGCACCGACAGCTTTTGTCAGACCAGAAAATGAGTGGAGGTTTGTACGGTTTTTATTAAGATGATGAATCTAAAAATTTTACATGAAAAAGGAAATTGTCAGGCTAAAGAGGGGAAAAAAAATTCCGAAATATGATATTGCAAGCCCAAGAAACTATAACAACACAAGCATGTATTCCGGACGAAACTATTCTCTGACGTCCAATTGTTTTCTTATTCAAAATCGTTAGCTTCAAAAGCAAGTTATTACGGATGCACAGGTATATTATGTATTACACTCACCATGAATATAATTAACAAAAAAAAGAATAGATGAGACAATGGTGGAAACAATTACAAACTTAACTCAAGCAATTTCAATATACATGTAAACTTAAAAAACGGAGAAGAGATGATTTCCATTTCACGACCGAAATTCAGCATGCGATTATGAAGGGGAGTGAACTAACTCCTCTGAGATGTAAAAGAGAAGATCAAAATGATACCGACAGCGCTGAAAACCAAGAGGGGACAGATTTAATTCAGCTACCCCTAAAATCAGGGCGCTGAGAGCACATACCTTCATCTCCGCCTCCACCACCCTCCTCTCCGACTTCCACCTTGGTCTCTGGATCCGCGCTCGATCGTCGCCCGGCTGGTGGGTGCCTGCGGATGAGAGGAGAGAGGGATGCAAAATGTAAGTATTATTTAAACGGAAGCGAGACACGAAAACCAGCCACAAGCACTCAAAGTTAGGGGGTTGGTCACTTCTGAGACGATTTCCTAATCTGATTGGGAGGGAAATTTTCAAAGCGTGCATAACCAATTCAAAAAAGTGAAAGAAAGACAGGTATTGAAATTACAACTGAGCGACACTGACACAGAGGGCGATGAACTCAAAATTTTAAAGAAATAAGAAATTATGCGCGGACTTTGTCGAGGAGAAGTGTGAATACATTAATCAACACCACGTTCTTACATTGACAAACTAGTGCGTTACTACGTTGGATGTCAAAAATCTCAAATTTATCAACACAAAAGCAACAATAACCTGAAACGTGGGGGATCAGCGAAGCAAACAATTCGAGTGATTCAAATACCTTCGGAGAATACACTAAGTTGATTCTATGAATGTGCTATAACTACCCGACTAATAGACGGGAATATTCTTTAGGTTATTTTTATAAATGTGGATTCGTAAAAGAAGAAAACATATCAGTAAATCCACGAAGATGAAGTGCCCTGAACACAGCGACAAACTGTTTAAATTAATATTATTTATGAAATTCTTTAAAAGATAAAAATAAAGAACTTACTGATAATTATTAAATATTATAATTCATAAACAAAGCCACCGATGATTTCGTAATCGAATAAGTTTCTCGAATGCCCTCCGGGAGGTTGTCAGTTTGTTCCGAGTCCAAAAAACGGATTTGACTGCACATAATAGGGAGCATTCAAAATTAATGTAACTTACATAACCCTTTTATCGATAAAGTGAAAACCGCGGGGACTGCGTAATATTTTTATTTTGAAAAAGTTCACACTCGATCAATCGGATACTACGTGTATCGACGAACAGAACCGTACGACGTCAAATTCCCGAAAATTTCATCGTAGAATTATTTACCAGGGGTCGGATAGCCCGTCAGATGAATACGATATTTATTTAACAACCGCTAAATATTTAGACTGATTAATTGCGCTTCTGTTTGTCGTTGGAAAAGATTTAATGGAGAGAAAAAAAAATAATGAACATTTTATTTTCACAAGCATGATAAAGAACAAAACAAACAGGTAATGAATTTCATTATCCGCCCACAATTAATTTTATGTCCGGGTAAAATTGTTTAATATCCACAGAGAATGAATATACGGTCGTTAACTCCGCTTAACCTTCCCAATGCTCGAGAAAAGATCCGTACAGGAAGATATGAGCAAGCTATGCAGCCCGCGCAGCAGCATATACCTAGGGGAACTATACCTACAAGGATCCAACGCATGAATCAAGTTGCCTCAATTTTATTGTAAAGAGCACATAAATTAGCCTGAAATTGTTAATTTTACAAGAGAGACATTTATTTGGACCTGGAAAAAGTTTTTTTTTTTAAGTAACTGCACTGAAAGAATTAAAATAACTTTTCAACCAAATACATGCTGTCACTCCGTGTGATTATGTGTATCCAACTGAAGTTCATCATGAGAAATGTGAGGTTTACTAAAATTTCATTTAATGGTCGTTTCGCAAAAATAATGTTTTCCTGTGTTTTATCAAACACACCTATTATTTTATCATTTCATCGCGATGCTTTTGATGAAGCAGAGACACTATTTACTCTTTCTGAAAAGTAGTTTAAATAGCCGTAAGAAGTAACTTCTTCATCTTTATGCCGAAATGATGACATTTACAATCCGTACTTTGGAATTACATAAGAGTAATGAAGCAGAAGGGATGCTTTAAAAGAATACTCATAATAGATAACCGTAGTAATGAAAAAACTGGGAGAGTGTTGCGATGACCTCCCCAGTATAAATAAGGCCTTCGGATGTATGCACTTATGTCTTTATAACAGAAAGAAATGCAAAATAAAAAAATAGGTTAAAATATAATAAACTGATTGTTATTCCGCCCTGACATCTACTATTCCATATTGCGGTCTTTCAGCATTCTCCCGTTCATACATTAAGCATGTATCATCAATGAACATCATTCGTCTTGATAGCCATCCATCGAAATTAATTTGAGGTTTTCTTATAGCATATGAAGTATAAAGTTATTCTGGAAAAAACTAGAAATGGCGAAACATACTTTAACTTTAAAAATATACATTAGTATTAACCAAGAAATTCATGGTAACCATAAAAGTCGGTTCTAAAGCGGTTAAAATGTAACAGGATTATTTTTTTAGCGGATGCGCGAAGCGATGAGTTTGGAAAAATGAATAATTGAACGATATCTGCCAAATCGATATTCTTCGTTATCATATTCACGCCAAAAAGATGACGTTCAACAATGACATTGATCGACACCTCGTCCATGGCCGGTAAAATTGTGATGTGGACCAGACTAAGGACAGAAACTCATAAATTCGAATTTTTAACCAAGAAGATTCGCGTCAAAATGCAGCTCAACACGTAAATTATCTCTAAACACTAATCCCATAAATCGTGACCAAATAAAGTCGATTAGTCAGAAGATATAGCATACAGACCACTCCCCCAAAATTTAAGAATGACGCCAAATATTTTTCTTGTTACTGCTGCTTGGAATTTTCATGAGCGCATCGGGAAATTACTACTACCGGTGTGCAGGCTCTCACCATTTCGGTTTTTGTACGTGTAAAATAAAACTGGAATTCTCAATTTAACAACAGTCAAGTGCTGTTGTTGACGTCCCACGTTCCTTCATTTCAAATGATACACCATGAAAAGGATTTAAATTTACGGTGATGTACACACGAAGAAAAAAGACGTCTAAATTTAAAATAACATCACGTATACAAGTAATGCGACTTTTCCATCGAATTAAGAGGCATGAGGGATTCATCAACGAATGAAAAAGAAAAATAAGGCGATTTTACTTACATTAAATTCTATTTTGTGCTTACATGCTTAAGGAAGACGTTTTTTACGGTAAGTGCATTATTAAAAACCCTAAGGTAATAGTGTGATACATTCAACTGTTAAATACAATTTCTGTTAAGGAGCAATAAAAGAAGCTTTTCAATGGGAATAATCAATGAAGAGCAAAAATCTATCATTATAAGATGCCGTAACTCTTTTCAAATATCTCATTACGATGGTTTTTCATCTTGAAATAAACGGTTGTTTAGAATTGGACTATTTGAACAAAGATTATATATTCAGCAAACATGACATCAAAATTATCGTTGATATATTTTGTACACATGAAACGGAGGTGTACGTAATCATTCTATATCCAAATTTCCGTATTAATCATTTAGTTATAATTATTCCGTATTCCGTACAAATATTTGGTTATTATTATACATTTAGTTAATTGAATTATAATTAATAATTTTCTTTACAGAAAATGTAAATGAAATTGATGGAAAATATAATTTAAAATTTCAATAAGAAAAATCTAGCATCCGATCTTTAGTCATCTGCTGAAACATTTATGGAAACCAAGTACGAAGTTAATTCAAATTAGTCAGTGATCATGCGTAGGTAGAAAATCTTAAAATGTAATAAGCTTTGAGAATACATCCCCTATAATTCAGCCGGGACACTGGCAACAAAGACATACGAGTATGTCAATACCAAAATGTTTCTACCTGCATTGCCACAGAGGATATTATTACCATCATCATATATTGAGGCTTCAAAGAGGTCACCATAGCCCCCATGACTTGTCTAAATATCTACACAGTTTTCTGAGCAATGAAGTACACATTATCGTGATAGTCTTATAAAACTTATGCATTTAAAAGGAGGAAAATTAAAAATTAATACTTGAATACCAATTGAGACAAATATAATTTAACATTTTATACCCAGCTAATGGTTTGAAAAGACAAAACCAAATTCGCCAAAGTTGAACTTCATGCGAGTAATGAAATTGGTACGAACAACGGAAAAAAGTAATTGGACTTCCCGCCCATCTTATTTACCCAAGACAGTAGCTACACGGTGACCACTCCGTCACCTACGAGTGACCGACAGGCCTCCTGATAGGTTGTTTCACGTCATCCCCCCACAACTTTATACATAAAGCTTTTATAGCGGTGCGGTATGTGGTGGTGGTGACGTATGGGGTGGTGGTGGTGACAGCCACCATGCCACATATAGGACGATTACCGGTTGGTACTGTCCATTATAAAAATACGTCAGTGTATACTTGGATTTGCTAATACTATACATTTTGTTTTCATGGTCAAGATACCGCTTCTGGATTTTCTGGTGTTCCTAGTAGGGAAACAAAGGTCATATAACACTTCAAATAATATACCCTCAATGGGTCTTCTTTGAGATTCAACTCTTTGCAGTGTAAGGAAATGCCCGCTAAGTTTTATGAAAGGTCGAACAGTATGAATCATCAAAGAGATCTGACTTCATAATATTCCATCAGACAAATAATCTCGATATTACATAAGTCAAAAAAGAAAACACTAAGCGAAGAAACGATTTCCAGTTTTTTGGAATTAGGAGAAACTATCTGCCTATCATTTACTCTAACTCAATTAAGATATACAATTATTCTAGGAGTGAATGAACGTTTTTATAATGAGCTCCTGAACAAAAACCGCGAAAATATGAATGAAAATGACTGCACAATCGTATAAAAACGTGTTAACGTGAGCAAGCGTGTCACTCCCTCACCTGGGCACCCAAACGGGACTCGAGTCCGGCTTCACTCTCGACGAGATCCCCTCCTCGCTGGCGGCACCGCTCCCGGAAGCACCGATGCCAGACGACGTCGGAGACTTGAGCGGCAGGGTCTTCGTCCGCTGCAGGGTCAGGCGAATGTCCTTAATGGCCGCCTCCACTGAGTCCGAGGTGTGCGGGAGCGGAGGGGGCGGGGGCGGCGGCGGAGGCGGTGGCGGGGGAGGAGGCGTGGGCGGCGTGGAGGTCTGCGCCGGCTGCGGCGGAGGGGAGGGATGCTGCACGGCCGCCGCTCCCGGGATCGGGAGCTGCATCGGCGGGAGGATTTGCTGCGGGAGCGCCGGGCCCTGCTCCGCCGCCACCACCACCACGTTGCTGCTGCTGCTCCGGTGGGGCTGGGGTGCGGGAGGCGGCGGGGTCTCCTGCTGCTGGGCGTCGGGGGAGGCTGCGGAGGAGAGAGAGAGGGGCCGTGAGAAAGCGAGCGAGCTAGGGGTGGGGGAAGACGAAAGGGAGGGGCGAGAGGGGAGTGCCGCTTTCTGGCATCGTCGGGTGGGGGGGGCGGGATGTAGGGATGGAAAGGGAGTGTGTGGAGGGGGTGCCGCGGGTTTTTGAAAATCTTCATTAAAAAGGAGGGGAGCGTGGAGAGGAGGGAAAGAAAAACCTAGGCGGCAGGAAGATAATGCTTATGTGGCGGGTGGCTACAAATAACGCCTAAAGGAGGGTTGACACCGCATCCCGTATATACACTGGGAGCCTAAAATTGGGCTTCCCCAACACAGGGCGATATAATGAGGTCACAGCCTAAAAACTGCCTCTTGCCCCCCTCCTCTATCCGAGAAAGTAGTTTTCTTTCTCTTTCGGAGTGCGGCCGAGGCGGAGCAAGGGGATCTTAAGTTTTATTTTTCATAAAGAAGATGATTGAGTTCCGGGGAAAGAGTGGCATAAATTTCTGTAACAGGGCGGGCAAAGATTTTGTGAGGGCGGTGCAGGAGAAAAATACCGTTGAACTCATGAGAAGGTTGGAACCTTAATGATCAGAATATATTTGAGGCTTACTAAAAGAGAGTCATGAGAAGGGCATTATGATTTCTCATAATAATATATAGTCTCTTTTCAGACATTAAAAAAAATACCAAAACATAATCGTCAAACAATACGACTCACTCAAATGTACTCGGAGATGAACCAAATACCGCTTTCCACAATTTAATTATTAAACTGCATCAGAATTTTTTATTATAAGATGGTTAAAAATCTTAAGACTTCGTCAAGCGTTCATTGTCGGCCCATACGGGCACACATACATCGTCCCTTTGTATATATGAATAAGTTACAAAAAGTAAGGAGAAATGTGTATGGAATATATGAAACTGTTATTCTTTTAACTGTAATATTATATTCGTATCCGCGATATTAAAAACATCCATTCAAAATTATAATAAGAAAATAATTCCGTGGCTCCTTAAAAATGGCAGTCCACCGTTTAGGTAGGTATTGGATGGGCAAAGAGACTAACCACCGCCACAGTTCTGAACCTCATTTAACATGAAAAAGATAAACTGCTACACTACACTCTTCATCATGCTCCTACTCTTCGTCCCAAATACGTACTTCCTATAACTCAGCCTTCATATTTATCGAAAACTTTATTATTCTTGTTTTGTTTAAATTGGTTCTCATCCATACTCTTAGCAATGATTTTAATTTGCCCTGGACTCGAGATTTAACCAGGAACATTGTCGAAAGGCCGCTAGAGATAACTGAAAGAATTTGGTTCCAGGGAATTGTTTTATTTCACCAACAGGAACTTATTTACATAATAATTCACCTGATATTATGAATTACAGTGGGTATTCATCGAAAATGTGACAATGTTATTTAAAGTTGAACGTGTTCCTTAAGTAACACGTTCTGCTATTGATAAAGAAATTATCCCTCCAGGATTCCACTGAAAATGAATACATCTTTAATGTATATTGTCAATGATTATTAGTAATGTAACAGTCTATGAAACGGCACCCTTCATTTACTAATTCTAACACTAATACTTCATTTAATAATTTAAAAAGTATAACTAAAGCACACAGTTTTATATACTTGTACATTATAATTGCTATATTGTTAATACAATGAAAATGAATGTAGCACTTAATATTTATTCGTTTTCCATAATTACGGGCTGGATCGGATTTACTTTGCGTAGACGCCGCACCAACGAACTCATGGAAATGACACAGACTTGCAGATATATAACAGTTTCAATTTCTGAATCATTTATAGAGTTTAAAGCCAGTTCTATGAGTTTGGGTGATGCACAGGATAGGAATACTTATTAATAGGTTAGCATTTCATTCCCCATACTGTTCCATGATTCGTAATGCAGATTTGGATGAGATAGGCAGAGGGAGATTAGCTCTGCAGACGGTTTACACAAGAGGCACATGAGGTACAGAAGAAGTTACATGGATAGATGATGCACGGTGTAGGAGTAAAGAAAAGTATTACGAATCTACTTACTTTAACATCGACGGGGTTTATGGACAGAATGAAGATAGAGTTATCCGAATTGGTAATAATTGTTAGATAGGCCAAGAAGGCATAGTTTTGGTGTGCGAAACAGTTCATTCCCGTCACATATCAGGTATGTAGTGGATATAATGAACTCTCCTTTATATCCAACAAGTTTTTCACTTCTCCCAGAATAAGCGACGCAAAGGTAACACTTCTACGAGAGTCATCCGGAAAGTAGTACCCGTTCGTGAAATAAAGACACAAAAGTAAATATTAACAAACATAAAAAATTTTATTTGAAAGAGGATACTTTAAACTACTTCTCAACATAATCTCCAAGCAAATTAAGGCATTTGTCATAACGTGTGACAAGTTTCTGTATTCCTGCTGCATAGTCCTTCGCCGCCAGCTCATTGAGATACAGGGTCACTCCTTCTTTAAGTTCTTCATCGCTGTCAAATCTTTTTCCTGCCAAAAAGTCTTTAAGCTTTGTAAAGAGATGAAAATCTAAAGGGGCCAAGTCCGGGCTATACGGTGGATGGTCGAAAGTTTCCCATTTGAATTGCTGCAAAAGTTTTTGTGTTATCCCAGCCATACGCTTGGTTTTGTGCTCATCTGTAAGCATGCGAGGGACCCATCTTGCACAAATTTTTGCATAATGCAGATGGTGTTTAACAATTTCATGAACAATTGTTCGAGAAACATTGGGAAAATGCTCACAGATGTCATCAATTGTGACGCGCCGATCGTTCCTCACGAATTCGTCAACTGAGCTCACCAGTTGGTCTGTAATGACAGACGGTCTCCCCGAACGCTCATCGTCGTGTGTGTTCCCCCTCCCCATGTTGAAGTTGCGACACCACCGCCGAACAGACGACTCGTCCATTACATTGTCTCCATACACCTCCTTTAATTGGCGATGAATATCACATGGGCGAACGTTTCTTGCATTGAGGAATTTAATCACTGCCCTCACTTCACAACTGGCGGCGTTCTCAATTTTTTTAAACATTGTAAACAATCACAGAAACAACACAGGCAATGCTAGCGTCACGCAACTTGGCTCAGAGAAGGCAGACAAGCCACTGAAGCTATCTGACCTCGTCCAGCGGCTACTCGCGTCGTCAGCACTTCATGCGGCACGAACGGGTACTACTTTCCGGATGACCCTCGTACTTAGACTTCACTGTAGTTTCTGAATTCCTATAGACTATATGAATCTGCAACAGAACATTTAGTGGCAGTATTCATAAACGGGAGGTCATTATCATAATCGGCGACCATCAACTGACGCAAGCTTTTATTCACTAGCAAAAACTATAATTAAAATAATACAATAAGGTTAAGATGATATCCATCAAAATTGAGCAAACTAAAACTTCTGACAAAATGATTCATATCAGAGTGTACTTTGACATCAAGGAAATAATTATTATTGAATGTTACAAGATTGTTTAAAAATATTTTTTGCCGGATACATGAATTCATATATGGCTGCTATGAAAAGAAACTTAACTTAAAAATTCTACTTAATCTTACATCAGTTTGGTTAGAACCTTTTTTCAGAAGAGGTAATAAGCTGACAAAACATTAGACATTGTAAATCCCCTGCCATTTGGCATCTTCACTAATAATGGTAACGATTGATTCATAACATGAACTTGGATTATCATTACTCGTAATACCGAGTATTATTTCAACCATGAACAATTTGACTTTTTCGGATTAAAAATAAAAAATGAACGAAAATGTAATTCCGGAATTATTCCTGTTTGCTTGACTTTTAAAATTTACACACACATCTACCCTTTCCTAGGGCGCCAATGTAAGAGGATTATTCATGTCTTCAAACTTCTAGTCGAAGTTTCTACCATGCTAGTGAAAAACGTACTTGTCCAAAATTTTGAACAATGTTATGTGGGGTGTGCAAAGATTTAAATGGAGAAATCAATAATAAATAATAGTCGAACTACTACTCTCAAACTTTACACTTAACGTCAGAGAATACGAAGAAAATACAAAACAAGTAATTCACAGAATACGGATCACGAAAAATGATGAATTATAAAAGAAAATTAATACAAAGCGAATAGCACATAACTTTATCCCAGGATTCCTACCAATCAAATCCTTCGCTGAGTACATGCCCACTCGCATGCGATAATAAGGCGAGAAATATATTGCTCGAGGGATGAGCGCGAGAAGAAAGTCATTCCTTTCCGCATGCCCGCAAAACGACGCTAAGTCACAGGCAAAGCAAAGAGCATTAACGGATGAAGAGAAGCGCTAATTAAATTGCCTGGGATAGTCGATTTCGGATGCCTTCATAAAGAAAACATCAAGACTGTGAAAGAGAGAAATTACACATTACGAGGGACGTGAAGCGTAAAACGAGAGAGATTTCGTCCAGAAAATATAAAAAGATATCAAATGCGCCTGTGATAAAAGAGCTGTAATGTTTGGAGCAAAGTAAAATCTGGAAATAATAAAAGAGCGTCTAAACATTAGTTATGCAGAGTAAATATTGAATTAAGGTTGAGAACACCAGTTTTTTTGTACCTTGAACCCTTGGAGAGCGAGCGGGTGAGTTACGCGGATCAATTCATTGTGATCCTTCAAATTTAAGGCTAGTTTTCCATTTTGAATTTATGCCTAGAGAACACATCATCAAAATGAGAGAGAGAGAGAGAAAAAATATATCTTACATTAAAAAAGACATGATACGTTTTCAATTACAAGAAATTGTCTTACTGTTAACTACTAGAGTTAGAACTGAATTTTATGAGATACTTCAACAATTTGTATTTTCTTTATGAATTTACAATGTAAGTTGAAATTGTACACACTTGCAAAAAATTAAAAAGGTTATATTTTTTGCAACCAACTTTCCGCTAAGAGGCATTATCATTTCCATTTTACTACTTCTGCGTCCTATTTAACAGTGGATGACGGCTTTGAAAAATACTAGAAAGAATTTTGAAAATATCATTATTTTTACTTTGTTATAAATGACTTTGGTTTGAGTCGTCGTTACGATTTTGTAAACGGGAAAAACTTTCACGATACAGATGAATATTTTAATAATAACCAATTGTCTCCTCTCAAGCCTCTCCCCTTTGGGATGCACGAAATGCCTGAACTGCTGGGTGTGAGGATTATTTCTCGAAGTAGTACGTAAAACTGGATGAAAGATACCCCACCATAAACTTATGTTAGGTTACATAGAGTTTTTACTCTTCAGAGGTTTCCACTACAGATGATTACGTAATTGTGCGTTACTCTATGTTTTTCATGGCACATTTTCACAGACTAAAATTAACAAGGTGTCGACAGACGTGATAGGACAAAATAAAAATACATCCAATTAACGCTTCAGCAGGCTGGTTACTCCATATATTGTAGACTTCTATGGCTCCACGCAGATAAAATATTTAACTTAATTCATCACAAGTCAGAACGAAAATAATGGAGAGACAATACAGGGAATAATAATATTCCCTGAATAATTGGGTTGCTATATTTCTATAAGAGTAAACGCTGTGGTAAGTGCTGGTAAGAGGTAAGCTAAGAGGTAAATGCTGAGGGAAACAAAGATAAAAAATTAACGGAGATAAAAAATATTGGCTATGTGCTAAGAGAATGGAATAAAGCAATATGAAAACTGAGGCATTACTTACATACAAAATACCTTTCTCCATAAATTATGAAATATTAATCGATGATTAACGAATGCGTTAAATCATGAGGTCATTGAAAATTCATTTTTAATGTAAAAATTCTCTAAGTTTTACACAGATTAATAGGAAATACCAAAAACTGATAGGAATTGATAGTTAACATGGGGTCAAATGGAAATTTAACCAAAACTATGATTGAATGAACTATGTTAGGAGAAAACCTGATCCGTTGTATACGGAAATTGGATACGGTTAAAATGAGAAACAGGCGACTTTTGCAGGAGTGGGAATCACTATAGATTAATACCGTCATTTTAAGGCCTTCCATAGGATATATTACTTTTAGAATTAGATAAAAATAATCACATTCACATATCAAGTTGATTTATTTCAATTTTTACGAATTTGAAAGCCGATATTCCATATTGCTCATGGAGTTACTGCTTGAACTGAATGCAATATTTAACGCATTATTAATGTCTACAACATGCATTATGATATAGGATGTAATACAAAAGTTACTATAATAACTAATTTTCAAACTTGCTGAAATTTACATGCATTAAATGACCGTTTTTTTAAACCTCTAGGCAATTCTTCTTTATGGCAAATTAGCTAATTACGAAGAACGAAGAACACTCATCGGTTGAAGATGGAATGAAGTAGTCACTCACCCAGAGGATCGAGAGCCTCCAACTCAGGTCGTTCACCACTGAAACTCCAGTTGCTTCCCGACTTCTTATCAGAAAATCCCCGACTCCTCTCAGATCCACGATGGGGGATGGCGTTAAGGCTGAGGACTTTTTGATTGGATCACTCTTCTGGGCCCGGCTCCTGATCTCCCTCTCTATCTCCGATATTTGCTTCTTCATAAGCATCACCGTGGGGTTGGACTCAGCCGAGGAGACAGAGACGGAATTGGCCGGAGTCGGAGGCTGGGCCGTTGAGACCGGAACCGCCACTCCAGGAGACTTCGGCGACGACAACGGCGGAACTTGATCCACACCACCACCCCTCTGCTTCCCCAAGACCACCCTGTCCGATGGCTGGCCCGCCACCACCCCGGTCCCCCCGCCTCCACTCCCGGCCATCAACATCATCCTCATCACTGCACTAGCCGAGGCACTAGTTGGGTTACCTCCCACGGCCCCCACATCTCCGTCCGGATCTTCTACGTCGCTGGCATGTCCAGAACTAAGACCGTCCTCGAGCACGGGCATGCTGCTGTACAGCCTACCACTCGAGTTCAAGGAACCCTCGTTATCGAGGGAGAGCTCGCTCTCGATGTCATTTGAGTCGCAGTCCGTTGTCTCAGGGGAGAGGGTGAAATTTCTACTGAGCCCAACCTGCAGTCCGACCTCGGTCTCGCCTAGATCTTCCGTCTCCGGATTTGTCGACGGCGAGTCCGCCGACAAGTCCAGGAAGTGACCACCTGAGGCACCATCCTGTATGTTCGTCGCATCCCTCCCAGAAGCCATCGCCTCTGAGCCTTCCTGAAGGGATATTAGGTCTGGCGTCCCACTCGCCACCGGTGCGGAACAGGACGACGTCTTCTTCCTCTTTTTCACTCCGCCGGAATTCCCGTTGGTACCCCCGACACCGCACCCTTCGACCACAATCACCACTTTCTTGGGAGACTCCTCCGCGTCGTGGATGAAACCTTTGGCCAGCCGTTGCCCGACATATGAATTGCCGGCGTGGCGGTGCAGGTCGTATTCCAGCTCCCGAAAATCCTCTCCCAGGTTTTGAGGCACTACCCGATCGTCATCCCCCACGGCACCACTGCCCTCTCCCGGCATGCTCTCCTCGTGGGGCTTGAAAAACTCCTCCAAAACCTTCCTGGTCTCGGAAAATTCATACAGGAAATCGTACGAGTCCGATGTCTTGCTGTACTGGGACTGGGGGGAGCTCTGCTTGAGGAAATCATCATCCCTCGCAGAGTTGGGGTCTCTCTTTTCACTGCTGTTATCTCCTCCTTCGTCGTCATCTTCGTTACCCCTATCTACGTCTTCGTTCTCGTCATCGACATCTTCTTCGTCACCATGCTGCTGCAAGGAGGAATCTGACGGGTGGACGTCCAAGGTGGTTTCCTCGCGCATGTGAGGACGGATGGTCTCTTCGGGCGACATAACCGTTATTCTTCCGCCCCCGCTCCCGCCCACGCCACCCGCAACGGCACCACTACCCATGTCCAGGTCTCCCACGTCGTCCACGGTCATCTCGGTATCTGCCAGTCCCTCTTCCGCAGCCGCCTCCTCGGCTACGACCACGGTGGATGCCTCCCTCGCCGCGGCGTCTTCTTCCTCCTCTTCCTCCCCCTCCTCGTCTTCCTCCTCCTCTTCCTCGTCCTCTTCGTCATCCTCCTCGTCCTCCGGCGGGAGTATGCGCTGGGGGAAGCCGGGGCGAGGGGGATACACGGATGGCGAGGAGAGGAGAGAATGAGCGCTCGGGGGCAGTTGGTGAGCTATGACGCGAGTGGGAGGCGCGGTGGTGGTCGCCATCGAGTCGACGTAATTGGAGGACAACCCATCCGGGGGAGAGGAGGCAGGAATGCGGGGGCCGTATCTTCTCGGGGAGCCCTCGTACTCCGCGATGGGAAGGCTGCCTATTACGCGCATGACCTTAGACCTCTCTGGAGATAAAGAGTCCACCTCTAAATCCGAGCCAGAAGTGGCCACCTGTAACAATAATGACGCCGAGGTTATTTTAGAAAGTTATGGCGGATCCTCTTCGTTAAATGAAAGGAAAATTACAAACATCTGAATTACAAACGCTGAAATGTAAAATGGCAAAATAGGTAAAAATGAGGCGGTTGACTGATTATATAGGAGATACTCAAATCATTTTTTATAGTGATTTTCTCTAGCAGAAATTTAAAAGAATTGTGTAAAAGGCAGAATATTTACGGGACACACCAAGATGGAATGTAAAAGCAGCAACAGATTGCATCATTCACTGTATAGAATTATACTTAAATTACTACTTCCCACAAATAAATGAAAACGTAAGTAGACCTGAAAAAATGAGGTACTGTAAAAACAGCATATCTTCCATTAGGGCACATATTACTCTGAAGTGATTTTGTTTTTTATAATGCCATGATAAAAATTCATATAAATAAAGGATAAACTTGTAAAGAGGTTCATCTGCGTTATAGAGAGAAACCACTTCTTAATTATTTTCTACCGTTATAAGTACGGCACTACCGGTTTTGACAAGTGTTGTTATTAGGTTGTTGTTTTACTTCTATAATAAGAAACAGAGTATTCATCCAAACTTAAGTATTATTTGAAAAAAATAAAGGGAAAAACAAAAAAGAGGCTAAGTTTTCAGCTTGTAATTATGCGCACCGTATTTCCATCCCAACGAAAACCTTTCAAGATATTGGAAACACCTAGTCTTACCGAAACAAAGAAAATTTGTTTATGTAAATCATGTATTGCAAATGGGAATGCGAAAGAAAGCTCAGAACAATATTAAAACGTGTGACAAGCATACTACCTTAAAATAATCCGATGCTGGGCGATGGTAGACTGGGCTTAGTCGTTCCCTGGAGGAAGACCCCGAAGAGTTGCCCTCATCCCGCTCCTCCCTTTCGTCTCCCCTCATCCCGCAGTCTGAACCATCCGGCATTCCCAGTTCCAGCTTCAAACCGTCCCGGATCCCGTGGGAGGACATCATTGGCTGGGCAGAAACCTTCGTGGCCCCTCCTGGGGCCCTCAAACTGGATGAGTTGGGGGGTGGTGGGGGCGGCGGGGTTGTCTGCTGCACGGGGGACACTACTGTGCGGTGGGACGCCAACCAATCTCCTATGTCATCGAACACTACCACATCGCCTCCGCCACCCACTGGGGCCTCGTAAACCACGGGAACTCTATGCTGCCGGTGTTGAGGCTGAGACTGCTGCTGCTGGGAGGAGGGTAAATGCATGGAACCCTTTTGAAGCGATCTTCTCGCTTCGAGGATCTTACGAATTGAGTGAACCTCTGTTGAGAAAACAGTCTCCGTCACAAGCTGATGACCAGCTGCGGCAGGGTTCGCGGTTATCGTCGGCGTTTCTCTGGTGCTATTGGTCGTGGGCCGTATCCCTATATCGTCGTAGACTACAACGTTCCTCGCCTTACCGTTACTACCTCTAGAGTTGACTAAGTGACCCGAGGAGGACCCCCGGAGTTCCCAGACGCTTCCGTTGTCCGGGACGACTGATATCGTCGACGTTGGTGTGGTGGCAGATTGTTGCTTTCTCCTCTCGCCACCTCCTCCGCCACCGATCTCATCCATGCTGGCAGATCCACCAACAAAACGCTTAATCCTGGCAGCTTTGCTCTTGCTCTGCGAGAAAACCTCCCTCCCCCCCGCTATTTCTATCCGAGAATCCCTCAACTTGTACTCGGAGTTCCTCCGAGAGTTATGCTTCTGCGAGGAGTCTGAGTTGGCGTCCCTGATGGTGCGGATGTGGTGCTGGTGGACGAAGTGTAGGTGATGCTGCGAGCGGTTGTGCCCGCCGCTGTCCTCGTCGTCATCCTCCTCGTCTTCCTCCGAATTCCCCCCCTGAGCGTTGCCCCTGCCGTCCTCGATGCCGTCCCCCACCCCCTCATCATCCTCGTCTTCGTCCTCATCATCGTCCTCCGCCTCTTCCTCAGATCCCGTGGAGGGGCGGTTGGAGTCGTTAGCGGAGGCGACGTTACCGCCAGACGAGGACACAAGCATCACCCTGCCCGGGGGTACCGAGTCGTATCCGCTTAAGACGTAGGCGTCCTCCAGGTGCCTACGGTGGGGTGGGGACAGCGGGCTCTGGGGGGAATCCACTGTGTTCTGCGGGGACAGTGGACCAGAACACACCCAGTGCCATTGAGGGCCACCGGCCCGGAAGACTCCGCCATTGCTGGCCAGGTTGCCGGTCCTTTGGGCAGCTGGTGAAGCTGCTGCTGACGAAGGTGCGCAGAACAAGCTAATGTTGTCGTTCACGTCGCAAGCCGTCGTCGTTTCGGATGGGTGTCCCCCTCTCTATGGGAGCCCGTCAAGGAGATGGTCAGCGAGGCGGGGCTATCGTACTCCTGGACCGTGTTCAGGTTGACATCGCTGAGTCGAGGGCGGCACTTTGGGAATAGCTTGTTTATCTCGGGATCGGTGTCACTGCTGGTCTCGAGGTTGTCCAGCAAACTGGTCATGGCGGCCGAACATCACCACAGATTTAATATCTACCACACTCCGCGACTACTTCACATCCCTTCCCACCACTTTGGTTCCCTCGTCGTCGTCTCCGCTTTTAATTTATCTGTCTCCCTTTCTAATGTCTTGTCCTTTACGTAAAAATGAAGCTGATCCGAAGTTTTAGGCACCTGAAAAGTGAGAGAGAAATTATTTGGTTTAATTTTTACACGATCAAGCTTAGCTTGGAAAATAAATCTGTCGTTCAAAAAACAAAGGATTATTATCGATTTAAACAGAATCTACTTAAAACTAAATGATATTAAATTCATTAAATTTTTTTATAATAAATAAACTAATTGTATGCACAACACTACAAGGGTATTCGTTAATAAATACTTGATTAAACGTGAATAAATAGTTACACCGTATATAAATTCGTAAATTTTGAAAAATATAGTTATTAGTTTGGTGTTTTGAAAAATATGGAAACATAAATTTCCTGCAACAGACAATATGTGCGTTTTCATTGCCATACGAGAGATTGTACATCTCTATGAGATTCTAATGCGATGAGCTATCATATTGTTCAATACGTAGTAATAATATGAATAAATACTCTCAATAACATATTAAAACAGGAAATATATTCTTCATTAGATCTAAGGTTATTCATAATGCCCAGCCAAACAAGATGACGACATTACACTGAGTCAACACTTCCTCTATTACGTCTGAACTAAATAGGAATTATTATATTCTTATTAAAAGGCAGTTCTTATAAACGAGTAAATTAATGAACAACGTAAATGCAGCATGATTGAACATACAAAAGCACTCTAAGGTAACGATATTTGTTCAGAGTGTAGAGACCATGTTATACGGAAGTATTCAGTGAAGAGAAAAACGAAGACGGCAATATAACATTAATGCGAATATTTAAATATAAAAACGTTATCCTCACGCTAGCCTGGGCACACAATTATCTCTTCTAAGGTCGTACTGAGGTGTAGAAACGATTAAACGAACTATTTACAAAGACACTAAGTCTTTTAGGGTAACTTAAAAAACTCCTGGCCAAAGACAATAAGCAAGAAACAAAACACACATAAAAATATAATAAAAGCTAAGTCAATGATTTGGTTAAGGTTTAATGGAATATAACTAAGAATACTTTTAAAATTTGAATGCTAATAGAAGGAAAATAAGATGATGCATGGGAAAGAACATACGAACAGAAACAGGAAAAGGCCGACCTGTTTTACGAGTTGGTCGTAATCAACTTCATGGCCGTCACCATTCGCAAACAATTGCTGATTTTAGCTTTCCCTAGCGCGAACCCATTATGAAACGAAGAGATCGTTGGGACATGAAAAAACAACGCTCGGGACCGTAATAATGAAGTCTTTGAGACTCCACAAAGTTTACTTGGTTTCGCGCTAAACCACGAGGAAAATATTTTTACTATGGTGTACCCAAGCATTAATTTTCATATAATACTCATAGTTTACATCATCCGTAATGTAAAACTAGGACTTGTATATCAAGCATGCTCACCAGACAGCAGGACAGCCCAAACGTATTGTTGGGTGAAAAAGTAATGTAATTGAAAACTTAATACATTTATAAATGCATTGCAATAACATCTATCAGTAACTGATAGCGATTCTTTTTTAAGTCATCACCGAGATGAAACATATTTAACTCAATTAATGAATTAAAAACTTATCGTTCAAGCAACGTAATTTGTTCCACTATTTTATTGGATGAATTTCTGGAAAACGTCAATCAAATTACGAAAAATAGTAGATTGGATTTAGAAACTGTAATGAAAGCGAATTCAAACCAGGAACTTCAATCAACAATAATAACCGAGCAATTACTGACATCAAACAGAAACCAAATCAGTGGATGCTAAAAAAAACTAAAGAGCATGCAATTAACTCATGGACTATTGAGTATGAGCGCATTACGTTCTAGTTTTACAATTAATATATTGTCATTTGCAAGATCCTCTTCGACATTTGCTTGACAGAACGAAACATCACTTGGAAATTGGAGCACGGAAAGGATAAAAATCAATTCATAACAGAGATCACATAAGCATTGGATACACTCGACCCATACTTTTTGAACATAAATGTCGTGGGTATTTTCCGAAGGGAGACGACAGACGGGGAAGGACCCAGGCGCATCTACAAAGGATTCTCTCTGCGTATTCGGTCATTACTTTTCCTAAAACTATCCTGAATCCATTCAATTTAGTGACGGAGTTCAAACACATCCGAATAAATGGAGAGGACCTCGAAGGAAGGACTGGAGAACGAGTTAGTTGTGCAAAGACATAACAGTTCCGAGCTGGAACAGGAGACTATTGCAAGAGCATTCTTCTCGGAGGGATGGGAGGAAGAGAAAAAAGTTCTCGCTTTGTCTGACGGAGGAGGGGTTGGAACCAAGCAGAGGTAAGGAGTGTGATGCGACCATGGAACAAGGCTGGTGAGGGGAGAAGATGGAAAAAAAAGGATTTGGAATGGCAAGGGATAGAGAGAGGGGGAGAGGGCGAAAGGGGAGGGAGAGATAGAGAGAAGAATGACAGGAGGCCAAGGTAGGCAAAGAGAGATGAAAGACTTGGGAGGGAGGCAGTTGAGCGTACGGGAAAAAGGGGACGATCCTAATTCCTTGTCCTCCAACTACATTTACGGAAACCCATCGGGGAGGATGCAAGAAAGACGTTCGCTTAGCCACTTTAGCCGAGAACAAACGCACTAAAATCCTATTAAGATACGCAACAGAAGGCACGTAGCAGGTTCCAATGAGAAGGGGAAACAGAAGGGGGAATAGCACGGAGTTGTATGCAAGCAGGAAAAGGAACGGTGGAGAGGAAGTGGCCAGCAACAAGAAGGGCAGGGGGAGGACGGAAGAGGCAGAGGGAGGTGTGGCGCGGGCGATGGGAATCGGCCACAATAATGCCCATCTCTAATCCCCACACGGAAACCGGGATTTAGAACTCGGTTGCGTTCATTCGTGTATCGTCATGGATGTCAGCAACAACTGAAACTACTCGACAGGGAAATATTATCTTTCTCAGAGTGTCCATTCGGCAATACGGGTAAATCCGACATAAATGAATAAATACAGCTTTTCATGATCAAACCACAAAAATGCTGGAGTTAGCCAGAGCATGAATGTAATTTTAATTTATTTTTACAAAATATGCACGACATAACATAAACAATCATAAGGCAAACATGTACGACGTCGAAATCCTAATCGACATCATACACACAGTTTTCCAATACAATAAAAAGGCAATAATTACAGACTCATCAAACAATTTCCCACCAAGGTAAGACATTAAGGAAAATAATGAACAAATATTTCGATAGCACTCGCAGAGTAATTGGTACTGTATGCTTTACAGATACATATGGAATGACGACAATAATTCTTATGAGCGGGAATCACAGTAGCAATAATCTAATCCGGAAAGATAGAAGATAAATTCCACAAATTGAAATGACGCATTGTGAAGGAAATATAGAAAACTTGGAAGCTTGGAAATGGCATGAAAGCTCAGTTAAGTGAAAAGGATATCATTATCTTTACACCGCAATGGTTACTAGTTAGCTCACGACCGTTATAAAAAATAGACGACATCAAAATTTTTATATTGCATATCGCAGCAGAATGGACTTTCCAAGTAATTGGTGGGATAGGAAACCAAAGATAATTCCTACCCACCTCTAACTAGGCAAAATGAAAGAAATATATAACATGATAACTTTCCTTTTTTAATCGTAAGATTGCAGAGACTATCTAACTAATAAATCTGACATGATTGGATAACTCGCAATTGATATAGCTTCATGTAATCCCACTTGAATTGATAGAGACTGCAGCCATCTTCAGAAAACTGAGAATAGCTATATGGGTGGGTATCGATTTCAATTTTAATCTGTACGAGCCATCCGTTGAGCCTTCCTATAGGAGGAATCTCTTAAAACAAGCATTTATTCCACTCATGAGGATGCGCTGAATATACCATTACTCCTCACTATTCGATTATGCCTTACAACTTAAATTCTTCCAAAGACACATTACTGAATCCTCACTAAAAACTTGAAGACCACTTTTGAGGTCTATAACACCAAAAGATGTGACATATTCAAATAGAGGAGCAGCTTTAGTGTTTGACGTCCGTGAGTTCCCTACACTGTTCGACTCTTAATACTTGTATGCCAGTTGTATGAGATTCCACTCCGCAGTCTGTGAAGCTGCATTGTTATGATAGAAATACTGATGGCATAATCGTCTAAGGAGAAGTATGACGGGCTCAGAGTAAGGAGAGCAGAAGAAGATAACAGTAGAGTGAAAGAAGGAGCCATTAAAAATCAAAACTTCAATTCATAATTGAGCACCAGACAATCTACGAACAGCTTCCAGCCGCGGGTACATCAGGCGTAAAGGATAATTGAGACCGCATTAAATACCTAAACCCGAGCAGAATTACTTCAGCTAGACAGAAAAAGGATTTATGAAAACAATCTTTCCTAGAAGGCTAAAATGATCTGCTTCAAAATGACACGACCGAGCAAATGGAGAAAATATAATTTGAAAGGCGGTGTGCGTTTTTCGTGCGGTGTTGTGGGGCGAGGTCTACTGCAAGGATAAGATGAAAATTATTAACATTAAAACAACAGTTCACCATTTTCATTGAAATGGAAGGTTTTAATATTTCTAACCCGCTATTGCCTATAGAAATCATCTTCGTTGAAGAATTAGTCGACTGTAAACCATCGACTGACTTCGTCTGCTCAAGGCTTCCACCACAGCATTATATCATCCGTATTCACTCTTGGCTGACACAGTAATTTAAGTTATATACATTCTGGGAAATGCAGTAGTATGTATATTGAGTAATTAATTCTGTTAAAAGCCAGAACAGACAAAGTTGATGAAAAACGATGCAGGAATACGGAATGAGCGCAGAGGAAGCAAGGCTTTGGCTGAATGGCCGAAAAGGGGAGTACGAGTGGCACGACACGGAATGAAGACCCTTCGACATCGGCTAAGGTTCTAATGCTCGCGGCGGAATGTTAAAGCGAATGTGAATAAAAAGGCTAAGACGACTGTGATCTTTCAAATCTTTCTGTGTGCACATAAGAAAACCATATTTATCGATGACGATTTCGGACACATGAAACAAACACAACATCTGCAGCATTCATAGTCGGAGGTTTGAAATGTTAGTCTGGAAAAACGAAAGAAGTGTAAACCACCACCCACCTCTTATACTCAGTTCGCAGTTTTACCTAGGTAGATTTTGCTAGAAATCATAGTTTAAAGAAATCCTTGTCGTGGAGTGCATTCCAACATTATTGTCTGAGAAATTAACTTTTTTAATTGAATTTTTATTTAAAAGCAGATTCATTCGTTACAAGTAAATATTCTCGAGATAAAACTAAAACTGGTTTCCTTCTTACGAGTGTACAAAGGGGCATAATTAACGAGTGACGAAGCTAATGAAACGATGAAAAAGTTGCATGTAATATATTTGCAGAGAATTTCCTCGACAAAAATACGGATGATACATACACACTCTATACTAAGACTCCGACTTGTCTCACTTTCAATTCGGAAATTTTGGGACCATCTCAGAATTTCACCGCATTAAATACAAATAATTTGCCTTCAACAGTTAACCCTTTCAGCTTTATCTGGATAAAATAAGTTTTTTTTTTAAAAAGGCGGAATGAGCAAATAGTTCTCCAAATTGGCAAAATACATTTTACGAGGCATGTGCTTCAGCGAAATGTCAAGTATTTAATATTTTCTGTTAGTAACATGAGTTAGCTTACTTTCCAAGATTCATTAACACGCCGTTTATCAAAGCTATTTAAAGGTCGCCTATCCTTTTACACCTTATTTAGCCCAAATATTGAAACCAGTAGATCATAAGTCATTTTCTAACGCTATTATTTTTGTGTCACGGCCTCTTGGATATTCTCACAGGAAACGAAAAAAGAGATACCAGATCCCCTGTCGCGAAGTTCCTAAATTGATACCTACCAACGGTGAACTGCAGTCCCTGATTAATAACGTTCCACCCAATTACGTGATTAAACGAGGAAGTTCATAACGAACGACTCTGCCGAGTGATGAAATGGCTACAGACGTATGAAAAAGAATTAGCGCCCGTGTTTCATTCCCGGATTCAAAAACACAGACACGCTGCAAGAGAAGTAGTTCAATCTTCTTCAACGTCACCATTCCACACTGAATTCCTCTCGGGGCACTACACGACGAAGTACAGCTGCGGAAATCAAAACTCAGCCACGCGCGTCTTCGATTCAATCTCCTCGGCATACGTACGCCCAGCTACCTCATTTCCTCCATTCCTTACGTCGCTTCGTCCCCTTCCCTTCCATAAGTTTCCAGTAATTCCCGCTGGATGAAGGGGCCGCCGGTGTTCTCCATCGCACTCACCACTTCTCATGACTTCCGAGTGCATTTATCTTGTGCATCAAGTGGCGCACTATGTACCGAGAGTTTCCAATTCCAATCTGTGCCTCCTCTCATATCCCCGATTCTCGAGTCCGCTGTCGGTACTTCCCTAAACCCCCGGAGTTTCTCCCAGCAAGTAACTCATCCTTCTTTAAGGAACCACTTGGATGTTTAAAAATAATTTCAATCTCTAACTGAGGAAGGGCGAAAAGGGTAGGGGCGCCACTGCGGATGATTTTCTCGTAACTTTACAGTCAAATTAGTACGGTAACATGAACTAAATGTAGTTACGATTTCATTCGCCAAAAAGAATGCAGCGAACAAGTGAGCGAAAGCCAGTGTCGCGCGAGGCACCCGTGAGACCTGTGCATTAGTCTTCGCTCTTAAAAACATTTTATGCCGACAAGTTTTGGAGGGCGATGAAAGATTGGCTCTGATTGCAAGAGCAATAAAAAGATGAATGTAAAAGAATACCTTTTTAATATACATCCCAGAACGCCAGGAAGACTCAACAAACAGTTTCGGAAAATATAAAGATTTCACCAACGTGATATAAAACTATATGCATAGGCTTGCAGCATCTGCTTCAATCGCGACATTATTTTATTGAGGTTCGCATTCTGGGGCATGCGATTACATTTTTCTAGCTAGAAAAGTAAGGAAGGGCTCCAAAGATCAAATATAAAAAAGAATAACTACATGGGAGAAACTAAAAAAAAAAGTTATCGAAATCGGGACTACTCCATTCATAGAGCCGAAAATTTTTCGCGCATTCAAATAATGAAGATCCGCAGGAAAGAGCGACGCAGCCAGGGGTGCCTAAAAAACTGTAGAGAAAAAGAGGGGATGGCGGAGAATATTGGGAAATCAGGGCGCCACCAAATGTATTTAAGCGCATCATCCATAGAGGGATGGAGGCCGATAAGTCTGAAATGAAACCATGGATGCTCCACTCTCCATGCATTCCCTATTCTTTAGGAGCGGAAAAGAGAAAAAAAAATAGTTCAGAGCTCAGACGTCTCGCATATTGGCTAGCAAAAGAATGCAATACTGGGATCGAAATGTAGAACACATCGCGTGGAGTTTCATCACGCTGATTGCATCCGGGAGGAAGTAGGACGGGATTTATTTACATTTGCCCTTTGAGTGATTCGCAATTAAAATGGGGACACCGCATGGAATCCACCTTGTATTTTAAGCCAAGTTAAAAAAAATACAAAACGCTGCCGTTGAATACCTAGCACAAACTATCTTTTAGATGAGTTCGAAGAATTAGATGTTATTCATAACTTTACCGTGGAAGTGAAACACTCTTAACGAAAGAAATTAGTGATGAGCCACGCTATTTGACGAGGATAGTGAAGCGAGTTTAAAAACACTATTAATATCTTAAAGCTAACGTTCGTTCGGTAAAAAGACGTACAGGACTTCAACAAATACGACAATTCAACTCTCGGTGACTTTCACGCAGCTAGACTCCGGCTTTACACTGCATAAATCTCCCGGTCGCATCTCATTATACCGAAACACAACAACAGTGAACGCTTCAACGGAAAAGAACGGGAGACAAAAGACAACATCCAGCCCGGTGACAAAAGCCTTGCTCCAAACCATTCATTAGTGCATCGTAATAAAAATTCCCGCCAAAGTTTCAAAACAAAAGGACGCCGTTATTGACAGCACGGAGAAACATTTGAACCGCATCAAGAGCCAGTCGCCCACTTGTTCAGTAAACGAGATTTAATTTTTTCTTTCGGTCCTTTAGGTTCTTAACGCGGCAACGTATTTTGCTTCAACAATAAGAGAACAGAATCTGAAAACAATAAACTCAAAATTTATTTGCGCCATCCCCATTTATTTTTATCCAAAAATTACAAAAAAACTTCCCAATCAGCTCCTCTGAATTCCTAACGCGGGGAATTTTGCTTGGGAAATGGATTTAAGAAAAAAGTACCCCCAAAATACGCCGACAAAAAATCCAGTGAGATGAAGCAGTGTAGTAGATAATTTGTCGCTTCGCTCCAATTTCGTCACTCTCACCACCCTGTCAATGACAATCGCACCACAAGGAGGGAGAAGAGAGAAAGGGGTTGCGCATTGGGACAACAAACAGGCAAACGCGAGAAAGGGTTCATGTCGAAAAAAATACAGTCGGCCTTGTTTTTCAACAAAAGGATATCGACGGCAAAAGATTCATCTCGGGCCCCATTATTAATCCTCGTGGCAGTTGTAACCTCTGGGTAAAGCCACCACCCGTACCTTCTCCATTCCAACTGAATTCCAGTTCGTTCGTTCCCCACGCCGTTCCACAGAACTGAAATACGCAACCCCTCCTTATTCCCAAGTCTCGCACTGGCGACACAGTTTCTTCCACGAGACCCAGTGGACTTGTGATGACGCTTTCGCCATCATTAGCGCCTCTCACCATTTCCCTCCCCCTATCATCCCCCTATGTACCCAAAGAACTGGCAACGCACGGCAGCGACATGGGCATGCTCAATCAAATACGAGGTTCTGATCACCGCTCGCCAAACAATTTCAAGGTAGAGATCATGTCAAAGATTCGATTCCACTTCTATGGTTTGAGATCGCTCGTTTGAACTGCTCAATCCAAGAGGTCGTCAAAAGAGATCGATTTAGATCACGTGCATCGGATCATGCTATGAGCGATTGAATACGTCCAGCTGGATTGATTTGGATAGTACACAAATGAGTTCACAGTTAGATAGATAATCGTCCTTATTTTGGGGCGAGATTGAGCCTCTTCTACCATAACCTGAAGTTGAAGTAAAAACGGAATTGGAAACACCCCATATACTTTGCTATTAATTTTGCGCCGTTTAACGGTCATCCAAATGGGTTGGGCTACTAAATTTAAATGTATCACATGAATATAGTGTCGTACATAATTTGCGGTTTACACAGCTAAAGAATTACAAGGTTAAAGTCAAAGAATCGATTGGTCAACAATCGAACGCTACGATCTTTTTAAATTGAAGCAATTGTAGATTTGAGATATAAATAAAGTGGATCATTTCCCCTTCATTTCTTAGTTATAAATTATGGGCATTGTAAAAAATACGGAAAAGAAAGCAATGATTAGAAGGTAGGTGTACTTTATACGCACAATAAGGAAAAGGGAGGATGCTGGAAATCAAAAAATAAAGTTCCATTGAACACATCCTTTATTCCAAATCTAGATTCAAAAGAAACTTCAGGACACCGATTTAAAGAATAATTTCAGAGAATATTTTTATCTTCTGCCGTTTACTATCATTCATATATATGGACAATGAAGGAATTTCACTGCTACGTGTGCATTTCTACAATGATACTCTTAATAATGGTACAAGAGATCAGGATTGGAGACCGAAACTACCTCTACAATTAACTGCACTGTGGGTTGAACCGCCTCTAAGTCTAGCTGCAGGGCGACATAACATGTTCCGATTGGAGATGATAGCACAACATAGAAAAGGCTTCTTCATTGTCAAACCAAGGAAACCTTTGGAAGCATACATGTGGGTGTGGCTCGATGGACTCAGAATCATGAATAGGACTGTGAGAATTTATTGCTTATAGAATAACATAGTATTACTTTGAATCACCAATCAGAAAATATTTTTTTCCAAATGATTAAGTTTCAAGGCTGCATAAAAATGCTAGCATTTCGTGCTCTCCTGCTGCATTTCAAACAGCACTATCACGAGCTAGGAATTCACACATGGATTTCGAAATTATCACACGAACTTGAACAGTGACTCGGAGCGACACCGGAGTGAAATATTATTTCCATTGATTTAAAGTAACAACACAACGAAATAAAAAAACACTGACGCATTGCGGTGTATTGCGAGCCCGATGTATGCGCCCGCATAAATCGAATTCATTTTCAATTTCCATGCCTTTTGTCTCCGTCACAATACAGTACCTGCCTTTCTTACTCTCAAGCATGCACGTAATAAGCTTCGAAATCAGATTAATTTTAAGTGTATCCTAGCTGCCGATCGTCTAAGCAACCTCCGTTTGGCTTTGAGTGCACTAGTCCAAATCGTATATCATTTGCCACAGCTCGTTTCGATGGTTCCTGGCAACAATAGCGGAAAACGTCAATGTACGCAAGGCAAAAAAGACGCGGCAAAAAAGCCACCTACTCCATTACAAGAAGGCCAGTGGAAGAGTTGTCTGAATACGACTTTTTAGGCGAAGCTATACTTACATTCTTGCAGGGTCGCTGAACCTACTTGGTGTCGTTGCAGAATGTGGGACTTGAAGGCTTCAGGATGGATTTAGTTATTTTTTCATGAAGTTATTTTTCCTCTCCCTTACGACTGATTGCTCCTGCTTTGAAGACATACAGTCCCATATATACATACATACATACATATATATATATATATATATATGTATATATATATGTATGTATATATATATGGTATTATCATTTAGTAATCTACCGGTTAAGGTAGGTTTTTGGATGGACACAACTACCAAATAAATATTTTGTGACTCCTAACAAAACACAATACAATATCCTACTCTACATCACGTCCCTCTTCATCTCCGCATACTTCCTTCCTCCCTTCATTCCGTTCAACATCCCTATCCTGTTCCTGCCCTTTCCTCGTTTGCCTAACATTCTCCCCTCTTTTACCTTCTATAACATCCCACTACCGATCAATACGCCCTTCATCCATTTTTCCTGCCTCCATAGAATTTCTCCCAACAAATCCCTCTCCTCGCCCACCATGCCTAGTACTTCCTCATTTGTTTTTCTTTTGGTTAATTGCACCTTCTCCATCCTTCTTCACATCCACATTTTAAAAGCCTCCAATCTACGTCTATCCTCCTGCTCCAATGACCACGTTTCCTCACCGTATCTAACTACGCTCCATATCCAAGTTTTACGAGTCTTTCTTTAACCTCCCTACTCAACGTCCCCGTCATCAACTCCCTCCTTTTTCAGAGAAACAAACAAACAAGATCAGAGCCTAATCAGCAGAGTCAATAATTTTACGCAGAAGAAGGTGAACACGATCCACTGATGAACCACAGCAGGCTGGGTTTTCTCGATGGACAGAAAACCTTTTGGCCGCGAGATAGAATTCTAAGGTGGTTTGTTTGGTAAGTTGACTTGAATCCTAGAAACACTTATAAAACAAATACCCCAGCAACTATTTAGATACTTTGGATAGTTTGTATTCTCCAGAAAGATGTGATTTGAAAAAATAAATACATTAAAGATACGTGTCTGCAGGAATAAATCAAGTTTATTGGACTCAGACCCATCTGCCAGAGCAGCTGAAACGCTTGCCCGGTGGAAAACCCACGAAGACTTCACTACATATTGCGGAAGTTTAATCTTTTCAAGGAAGGATGGTATCCAAACTGCCCAAAAGCGAAGTACGAGTATTATAAGAATAATTTTAAACTTAATTTCCTAGTTATTTTAAACGCTACGAAATGTCCATACCAGCGAAATCCTGCCCTTACGCAATCCATATTAACTGTGTAGGTCCTGCGCGGAAAGAACAATTATAAAAAGGTGGGAAAACCAACATCGGAATCGATCCAAGGAGAAAGAAAGCAAACTGAAGGAAATGGATGTGAAATCAACGATACGTGTGACCTGGTGATGGGCACTAAGCAAAGCGAGAGAGCCATGTGATTTTGAATGCTGGGACACCTCACCTGCCCAGACGCCAGGCGCGCTGGAGGAGTTAATTACGCAGAGAGGTATGCAAAGGTGAGTGGGGGTGGGGGAAGGATTACGGGGTAGGGAGCATTGGGCAAAGGGGAAGATGATGGCTGCCATTAGAGTGGTGAGAGGATGCTGGTCCCAGTCCTGCAAAATTCACGCACGGGATAATTGAAGTTGAGGTGGAGTGGCTGGCAGCGGGCACGGGAAGGGACGAAGGGGGCAAGGGTACGGACGCTTTGATCGGAAGCCTAAAAAAAGAGGATTCTATAACTGCGTAGTATCGATTAATCAATCTGGGCGCGATATTGAGATGCTGCCGTGAGTGCACTCAAAGAGGCAAACGCACTCTTAGAGGGATACTTTCTATCGTCGCTTGTCACCGCGGAATGATCTGACGGGTGCTGTCACGGTCAGTGAACGTGGAGGTAATTAAATGTGCCCGGTCAGGCGTCTCATTGAGATGCAGGGGAGGCAAAGCTACATAAGCAGTACTCACAGCGAGTAGCAATCCACTCGCTTCACGTTTTCTGTTAATCCACTGTAAACACAATAGCACTTCTACTTTCAATCATTTACGAATTATCTGAATAGGAAGTAGGTACGTAACACCCTTCAATTTAAAATTATCCCAGATTGAAACACACACATAACATCGAAACATCAACAAAAATATAGGCATAAAAACATGATGCTTCGGACGCAGTAGTTAATCATCACTTTTCTTTGAATAGTTAAAGGGTAAACAATAATTTGAATTCAATATATTATCCAAACTTGCTACCATAATGGAAAATTATGGCCTATAATGGTATACACTGGCCTGTAAGGCCGACAATCACGACCACTTACTCTGGTTTACATATTAACTAATACCTCGACTATTCAAAATAATCCTTATATTACGGAAAAGTGGCCAATTATTGCCCTATTAAACAAAAAGAGAACATAAAAGCCATGTATAACAAAAATTTACGCAAATTTACCCGGACATCTATCTCAACCATAGATAATCGGATTGTACAAAAAATTAGAGACGTTATAAGAGCGATAGGGTTGAAATAAATGGGAAACAAGGGACTTATATAAGAACACAAGGATAATTAAGGCATTTACTGTTAAAACAGATAATTTTCTCAATATTTCGCCGCAGCATGCCTTGTCAATTGTCAATGCCTTGTCATTCACCGTTAACATGATACGTGTATATAGTGATGAGATTTTATTAAGGATACTCATGCCCTTACAAAGACAGTGAAGCTCAAAGCAGGCTATAAAACAGAAACTGAACCCCTGAGTAGTAAAAATCTTAAAAAAAGTTTAGACTTGAGTTCCTACGTGAATATGAATCTAGCGCAACATGACCCCTCGTATGCGTGATAAGAATTAGAGATACCTACCTAGGCTGGTGAGAAAATTCGTCATTGAATTTAAAAAGAGCAATGAAGGAGGACCTATGCCTTTCAACGCTATGCACGTGGAATACATAATATCCAAATCGACTGAAGCCGTTGCACTACGGAAAAGACGCGTGGCTCTCTTTTCACACTTCTTCCTACACTGGTTAAAGCACCCTCCTTCGTCCTCGGAAATCTGTGAAGATTACAGAAGGCTACGAGGACACGACAAGGACGAGAGTCCTGTGTAGGAAAGCGAAAAAAAAAGACTCGTAAAAAACGCACGAGTTCGCAACTGGACCTTCCCACACGCTTTCATCCCCAGCTCCCGAAACCTCCCCCCCCACCTCCCCGTCCTCCAACTCCCTCTACCCTCGAGGGGTTTTTCTTTCGCCGCTATCCCTCCTCACTCCTCTCCAGACCCTCGATAAGAGCACGCTTTAATTGCCAGGTCGTTTCGTCAGCCCCATTAACAGGGGCGGGGAGTGGGGTGGGTGAATTTTTTGAAGAGAGGCGGAGGTGGGAGGAAGGAGGTTGGGAGGGAAGGGGATGAAGGTTGTGAGAGAGGGAGAGAGAGCGGGAGGTGGAGAGGGTGGAGTGCTTGAGTGAGGCTAAGAGAGGCGTCGGTTTAAGACCGATAAGCTGTAATGTGAGGGGAGGAAGGGGCGGAGAAAGAGAAAAGGACGAGTGGGGGAATTTTGGGGAAATGAAAAGTGCGCGATGGGGTGGGGTAGGGCACGTCGCCGAGGAGGTTGGATTTTCGGACGTGAAGGAAACCGCAGACCATAAAGACGGAAGGAGAAAAGAGAGGGGATTAGGAAGAGAGGGTGGGGAGCGCGAGGAATAAGGGAAAAAATATGGTGTAGTGAAAGGTAGTGGAAGCGAGTAATAAAATATATGCGGGAGGAGACAATGCGAAGGGGAGCTATGGAAACGAGTGAAGGAGGCTCCAGGAGAGGCAAGTTGAGAGAAGGGGTAAGGAGATTAAGGATGAGGAGTAGAGAGGAGTTTTATGGTCTAAAATGTAAGAAATTTCTGCTGCTGAGAAGAAAATAGGAAATGGCACAACAAGTGAATTGAGAAAGAGAAATATATATATATATATATATATATATATATATATATATATATATATATATATATGGGCAGAAGTATTCTTTTGCAAACAACACTACATTCGACCATAAAGATTTATGGGGGAGATGGATGTAGAGTTTGGAAAAGTCGTTTCGTTTTATGCGGTAATTAGGGATTCCCTTAAACATCAATAGAGAGCTTCGGGCAGGAATGTGAGGGCATACTCTTAGCTGCACCAACATTGGCATACAACCTTGTATGATAAGGTCTAAACTTCTGCTAACAAATCAATATGAAATTAAATCCCAGCGAATGAGGAAATTATTCATGCCTTGGGTTGCAAATATTTACGTGATATATAAGTGGAGAAATTTTAAGAATTATATTTCCACTGGGAAATAGTTTATAAAACTATAATTCGTTTTGACATAAAAATAGAGTTGAGTTCTCTCCCAATTATTAATCTACTCAAAGAAATAATGAAATTGGTTGAACATAGTGTATGAACCTACTTAAAGTTCACCGCTAATCCTTCTTTGTTACCGTAGAGTTTTATAGATAGTGGACGTCAGTATTAAAACAGGAAAATGAACCTAATTTTCTTCTAAGTGAATGAGTTTAAATTTTAACAGAAAGTTGTTTAGACTAACAATATAATGAGGAATAAAAAAGAAATATTTTAAAGAAATGATTTAGCTAAACAAAGACTGTGGAAAGAAGAAAAAAATCAACATTGAGGTTTCAGAAATCCTATGTTATGATTACTAAGTGAATTCATATATATATATATATATATTATTATTAGGTAATCTACCGGTTAAGGTAGGTTTTTGGATGGACACCACTATCAAATAAATATTTTGTAACTCCAAACAAAACCCAATCCAGCAACCTAAACTACATCAGGTCCCTCTTCATCTCTGTGTACTTCTTTCCTCCCTTCATCCCATCCAACATCCCTATCCTGTTCCTACCCTTTCCTCGCTTGCCCAACATTCTCCCCTCTATTACCTTCTTCAACATTCCACTACCGCTCAATACGCCTTTCATCCATTTTTCTTGCCTCCATAGGATTCCTCTCAACAAACCCTCTCCTCACCCACCATCTCCAGTACTTCCTCATTTGTTTTCCTTTCGGTCCATTTCACCTTCTCCATCCTTCTCCACACCCACATTTCAAAAGCCTCCAATCTACGTCTATCCTCCTGCTTCAGTGACGACGTTTCCGCACCATACATAGCTACGCTCCATATCAGAGTTTTTACGAGTCCTGTCTTAACATCTCTACTCAACGTCCACGTCATCAACTCCCTCCTCCTTGAGAAAGCCTCCTTGCCTAGCGCAATTCTTCTCCTTACGTCCCTACTACTTTGACCGTATTGGTCCAAAACACTTCCGAGATATGTAAACTGTTCTACCTGCTCTATTTTTTCCCCGCCTATTTTAATATTTAGCTTAGCCTTTTTCTTTCTGGAAAATCGCATAACCTTTTTTTTATTAATATTGATTCTCATCCCATATTTATCGCACTGAACCTCCAATTCACTCAGCAATGCTTGCAACCCCTTGGCTGACTGAGCAACTAATGCTTGGTCATCAGCAAACCTAACCGATTTTACGAATTCCCCTCCGACTTTCATTCCTACCTCCAGTTCTTCCCATGCCTCTTTAATCATTTCCTCTACATATACGTTGAACAGTACCGGTGACAATGGGCAACCCTGCCTTACACCTCTTCCTAACACTGCCCATCCGGACTCTCCGTTCCCCACTCGCACCTGAGCAGTCTGAGACATGTACAGGTTGCGGATCAGTCTCCTGTCCCTCCAATCCATTCCTATTTTCTGCAATACACGCATTAATTTTTCCCAATTCACTCTATCAAACGCTTTTTCGAAATCTAAAAAACAGGCAAAAACGTCCTGATTGTATTCTTTATTCCTCTCGATTAGTGATCTCATTACTGCAATGGCATCACGCGTACCTCTTCCTTTCCTAAACCCAAACTGATCGTCCCCTAAGTAATCATTTGCCTTACTCTCTATCCTTTTGTTGATGATCCTGAGAATAACTTTAGCTGCGTGGGATATCAAACTTATTGTTCTGTAATCCTCACATGACGTAGACTTTGCCTTTTTTGGAATAGGAACTAACACCGATCTCACAAAATCTTCCGGCCAGATTCCTTCCTCATAGATACTACGAATCAGTCCATATATGTCCTTCTTCCCACCTTTTCCTAACCATTTCAACATTTCTACCGGAATATTGTCCACCCCCACGGCCCTATTTGCTTTCATCTCCTTTAATGCCCTTTCTATTTCAACGTCGAGTAATATATATATATATATATATATATATATATATATATATATATATACTATATTAACTCATTAAATGACTGCATATGAATTTATACTTTTGAACATAATTACTTTTAAAAACTAATCTACAGTAGTGTGTGAACAAATAATATATGAAAAAAGAAAATCTATATATAATTCTAAATTGAAATTTACGTAATTATACAATCCCTGATTTACGTGGATACACTAACGGAAGTTCTCCTTCCTGGAAACTTGCGCTTGTAAATATTACGTGAAAAATAATAGACATTCTTCCTTTTATAAATCGTGAAATAAATCTGAAATGCAGCACTGGAAAAATACGAAATCTGATTCGCCAAGTGATAGGTATTATATACTCGTGCGTATACTAAGGGATAACGCTTTAATATTGAATGGGGACAAGAAATAAAAATCGGGGCTTGCTGGCGAGTTAAAAGCATTACGGACGGCACAAAAAGTTGTCACCTTGAAGACATCGAGAAAGATTGTGAATCTTATGACATTAGATTGTTTGTCCTTTCGAATAGTTTAAAATGAAAACAGCCGGAGCTTTATCAAACAAAGTTCTTTCCTATAAACCATACACTGCTTTGACATAAAAAATTGAGGCTACGTTCTCAAAAACCAGTAATTCAGTAAATATAAGGTCAGTCCCAAAAGTAGTGTCTTATTTTTTCCCGGATAGACGGACGGCAGGGGGCAGGTGTCTCTGGCTGGATTCGAGGGATAGGAGTCTCAAGAAAGGCTGGAGGTCGGTGGTATTTGGCTCCCAGCCTTTGCGGAGGGCGAATCGCTTGTTTGCGAAACCTCTATAAGGTGACCTCATTACGTTCCGTCATGAACCGGTACTTAGAACGGCGCTACGCCATCATTGTATCAATTCTGGCAATAAATTTATTTCAATCGACCCAGTCCTCCTACTTTTTGAATAGACCTTGTACATACGATAGGTATTACGGATACGAACCCCATCGTATTACGGTCGGAGGGATACCGAATATAAGATTAGAAAGATAGACTGCAAGACTGAGAGGTTTAAAATGCCATTTTTTCCAAGAACGATAAGAGACCAGAATGCTTGTAGTCGCAATCCTCCAGGAGTCAGTTCGACACAATAAGTATTAACCTACAAGGTAGGGACTGCGCGAGTTATGTATGTATTTATATATTTATATGTATATATATTTTTTTTTCTTAGGTTCCCCCCACCTTCCCCCACCCATTTGAAAAGCCCCAACCCCCTCATTCCTTACCCTTTCCTCCTGGTGCTGCACCCCTGCCACACACCTTTATGGTGGCTCGGAGGGTATTGATGTACATTTAGATATACCCAAATCGATAATATCACAGCATCACTTGGTGTCGGTATCGGTTGACATGAATCAGCCATTGTTATTATTTGTAAACAAATATTATTATTAAAAGTAAAAAAGTATTTAGCATGGATATATAAGCTAAAATATTCCTTGAACAACTAGTCTATTCAAATCTAATTACAATTATTTACACAATGAGTACCTACATGTATTAGTAACGTTGCATAATAGGAAAACATATTCGAATTTGCTTTTTCATTTGGAATTGAATAACCATTATTTTTTCTATGCAATACAACATACCTGCACGACCACACCAAGGATTTTTTCAACAACATGTACTTGGCAGCATAAAAAAATCAGATGCTCTATCCCTTCAATGATTCAGGGAATTGGCATTTAAGATTTTCACTGATGCATTGAAATATCTTTTATGACATTAAAAAAACCAACTAAAAATCCATCTAATCTCTTTGAACTTCATACAATTCATTTATGCAGCTTGTTTATATACACTCTCGCAATGACAACAGGATCATAAGGATATGTGGAGCATATAAAGTACGAGATTATAATAAGTTTTCCATGAACATAATACTAATGTCCAAATGAACTACTAGAAAAGAGTTCTCAATTGTGTGGAATGTTAGACTAACATGATTCCCCATTAATTTAAACACGTGCTTCACAATTTTTTTCCTCGACAAACGACCAACCAAGCCTATACCAACGACCTAATATGGATATTAGACATTGCACAAATACCAATCCTAGTTGATACAGGTTAAAAAAAAGGGCACTCATAACTGCATTAAGTGCAAAACTATTTAAAACCATGACAACTTGTGTGGGGTTATAGAAGCCTAAATACATGGCCCTAGTGAAGAAACAACTTTAATAACGTTCTACGGCCAGCGGTCACGGAGCTCCATGCATCTACACCCCCCTCGCCAAACCAATTCTCTCCAGTTTCTGGAATTCTAGCGCGGCCCCCGGAGTAGGGGGAGACTAGAAGGGAGAGGAAGTCAGGGTACGGAGTGAGAAATGCAGCTCGCATACCGCAAGCGGGCTCAAGGGGGTATCGCGGGAGGGAGACACCTCGCATCCTATTGCCGACGGGAATAATTAATGGTTCCCAGACGACTAAACAGTTAAACGCTCCCCTCCGCCACCCTACCCCCCATTCAACACACATCTCTCCCGCTCTCCCTTTAAAAAGCACGCGCCACCGACCGGGAAGAGAAAGGAAAGCGGGAAGAGAACGGATGGACGGGGACGGAGAAATGGAGTTGGCGGGAGGACTCAAAACGGGAACGTTGCGGAAAAAAATAAAATAACGCCATCAAAGGACAAAAACGGCCGAAAGAGACTTGCGAATGCCTTCCTCTAGAAAACACAAAAAAAAATATTCCTCTCCGAGCCCGGAATAAAATGAGTGATGAAAAAGGAATAACAAAATGAGTTTTACTCTCCGTCGCGCGAGAAAAATCCGGTGCCGATTTGGGCGTGGCAAAGGGATTGCAGGACAAGTTAAAGGGTTAAGAGACAAGCGGGAAAGGAGGGATTTTAGTGACCGCTCTTCGGTTCACAGCAGTGTGAACAGCGGGTGATACTGTGCTATTCACGCGAAATAAGAGGCGAGGGCCAGCAGATGTAGTAGGAAAAAGAGAGCGTTGGAAACGCAGGAGAGGAAGAGAACTTTTTTTACAAAAATTTTCCTAATTTAACCGTCAAAGAGTGTTACGGCTCCAATAAAATTTAAGAAAAATGGAAATTAATAATTCCTTTTTGCAAATCAACGCAGGCAAAAACAAGACAATACACTCCATACTTGAAATATTTGTGCTTCAAATAGGATCAATTTTTTCATTCAAACAGATAAAAAGATTGTAAAGTTTTAATCATATGCAATTGTCGGTGAAACAGATTTTGAGATATTGTTAAGGACGATAGATACTTCAATCGCTATAGCTGACTGACTTTGATTTTGCTCATATCAATGAATGATAAAAATTCGGTCATGCCACATTCATGGAGAACGAAGTACAAAACGCCCTTGCGGATTTTTGCGCAGTACAATAAATCGAGGGGAATTGAAAGTCTTATACTTTTCATTTCCCTCATTCGGCAAAATATATGGCAGTAAAAATAGAAGCATTTCCATAAATAGGGAATTGATCAGACTTTTCAAGAATCAGTAGAATAAAAGCGAAGGGTGTTTAAAGTAAATATATGAATGCAGACAATACGAAGCCATTAAAGCTAGCTAGTGAGGATGGATAATGTCATTCCACGACCATTTTGCCACTAAAATGATTATTTTGGAGTTAATATAATGACTACACATATTTAACAAGTATAATATCTAGAGATATAACAGTAAGTAAATAAAAAAAACTTTCTCATCAGCAAGTGATTTCAATTTATACAAACCATAAACCGATAATAATACACCAAGATTAAATTTAATCATAAAAATATGGATAAATTGCCGCTAAGTTAGAACAAAAAGAGTTTTTACATTCAACAAACTTCCCACGGCTTCGCAAGTGTACGCAAAGCAACTCATGAGTAGATGTGAACGCCCAGTTTCCCTGATATTTATCTTGGATCTTTCTTTAAAAAATTAATTATTCGGGAAATATATCTCCGAATACATTTGAAAGCCATTTTTCTGAGACTAGAATGCAGCTTACGGGAATTTAACTTTGAAAGTCACCAAAAAATTAAGCATCACCAAAAAACTAGCAAGAAATGAATTTGTCTTAAGAGTAAACAGCGGAATTTCTTTGAGAGAAGTTTTAACTAATTCTTTTAAAACGCCCTTCCTGAAAAGACCTCATTCAATCTCCCAATTTTGCTTTTAGACCACCTCAAATTAAATTTATATCTAATGTCTAGCTTCAATCGACAAGGCAATCGTTAATTCTCGTGCTGTTCCGCCTGAGAATGCTGACACAGATACGTACAAGCTTGTATACGACCTGCAGCACCAGAACTTTTAGCTAAAGGTAATTAATGAATCACATTAAGAGGATAGGAGGCCTGAGTATGTATATAAGTCTCAGTAAGGTCTGAACTCTTCTCAACTGAAAACGACAAGCCGAATGTTTGTGGGATTCCCGAAATTTTTTCGAAAAAACCGAAGAGCATTCCGATTGGGGAAATTGAGGATCCAATTTTGATGAAGTCTCCGCAGGTACGGTTACGTAGCGTTAATATTCACGAGATGGGAAGACGGGGCGTCGTGAATACTTCAGACTCTTCCCGGAGGGCTCAGTCTGGAGGAGGCGGCAGGAAGAGACAGGGAGAGATGAGGGACACGGCGGGAGAGGAAGGAATGGAGGGAGCGGATACGATGGGAGAGGGGGAACATTATACGTGAAACGATTCATAGATCCACGGGGAAATCTCTGAATGGCACCGCATTGAAGTAAATGCATTGAAATAAACTGTGAGGAAATCGACACGAAAACATTTTTTTTTATCTTTGCAGAAATACGAGAAGATATGAGAGAATTGGGAAACAAACCGCAACGTGTAACATGGAGGAGGACTGGTGTCGAGCGAAAACCAATTCATCTTAGTTGGCGATGGCTACTTGCGGCCCGTCTCGTGCAAAGCACACTTCAATATTCAATTGAGGAAATGGAGCTCGATTCCGTCGGAAATGTACACAACGTTAGCGGATCGGGTTTTAGCGTGTTGTGGAACGACGGACCACAAGCTCTGGAAAACAAATGCATCAACCTCTCTCAGTAGATAAACATCATTATTGGAGAGTAAGAGCGCCAGTGTAGCGCACTACACGAGTCATGTAAAACAGAGACAGCCATACCTACTCCGATCCTTTGCAAAGCTGCATACGCCCTGTAGTCGCCTCCCTCGATCGTTATCGAGATGAAATGCGTTTTAGGTTTACAGTCTATAAGTTGCTACGGGAGAAAATTTTGAAACCTCTGCAGTTGATTCAATACTCAATTCTAAGTAAAATAATGACACCTGAATAAGAACCTGATCCTCGACAGTTACAAAGTTAGTACAAACGCCAATTTTTTCTCTTTCTCATCCATGTTGGTCGCAAACGTAAACATATGGAGTACTATATTATACTAGAGAGTACCAAATTCTCCGTGCGTGACTAACTAGAGGTTGCACGATATAAAAACTACTGTAATCATTTTCGTAAATTAACCCGAAGGTTTTTGAGTTTCATTCAGTAACTGCCCGTTGCTTACCGTCACCTCTACACTTTACCTACTCTATTGGTAAAACTCAGAACGAGCCATTGCATATTTGATCACACTTTCGGTGGCCAAACCACCTTCCTCTAGGGAAAGAAGGAACTCACTTCAGGAAGGAGTTCCTTCTTTCCCTAGAGGGAGGTGGTTTGGCTACCGAAATACGGAAGACGTGTGCTTCATTTATTTGTGTTTCTCGGTGTTTTTGTTCACTAACGCTAACTCAATTCTCCGTTGAAATTGTATGTGTATACTGAACAAAGGGCCCGGGTTCGATTCCCGGGCAAGGCACTCTGGGAGCCTGTAGCTCCACCCAGCTATGTGATTTGTCGGGGCAACCACGACCGGCACAGGGAAAGGAATAGACTCCCCTACCGTGATGTATAAATTTCACACGCCGTCGGGCTTGTTACTGGGTGAACTCCACCATCACCTACCAAAACGACCTTCGGGTTGATTACTGTGTTTATGGTTTATATATTATTATTATTAGGTAATCTACCGGTTAAGGTAGGTTTTTGGATGGACACAACTATCAAATAAACATTTTGTGACTCCCCACCTAGCAAACTAATCTATATCAGGTCCCTCTTCATCTCGGTGTACTTCTTTCCTCCCTTCATCCCGTCCAACATCCCTATCCTGTTCCTACCCTTACCTCGCTTGCCCAACATTCTCCCCTCTATTACCCTCTTCAACATTCCACTACCGCTCAATACGCCTTTCATCCATTTTTCCTGCCTCCATAGGATTTCTCTCAACAAACCCCTCTCCTCCCCCACCATTTCTAGTACTTTCTCATTTGTTTTCCTTTCGGTCCATTTCACCTTCTCCATTCTTCTCCACACCCACATTTCAAAAGCCTCCAATCTACGTCTATCCTCCTGCTTCAGCGACCACGTTTCCGCGCCGTACATAGCTACGCTCCATATCAGAGTTTTTACGAGTCTTGTCTTAACATCCCTACTCAACGTCCCCGTCATCAACTCCCTCCTCCTTGAGAAAGCCTCCTTGCCTAGCGCAATTCTTCTCCTTACGTCCCTACCACTTTGACCGCGTTGGTCCAGAACACTTCCGAGATATGTAAACTGTTCTACCTGCTCTATTTTTTCCCCGCCTATTTTAATATTTAGCTTAGCCTTTTTCTTTCTGGAAAATCGCATAACCTTTGTTTTACTAATGTTGATTCTCATCCCATATTTATCGCACTGAACCTCCAATTCACTCAACAATGCTTGTAACCCCTTGGCTGACTGAGCAACTAATGCTTGGTCATCAGCAAACCTAACCGATTTTACGAATTCCCCTCCGACTTTCATTCCTACCTCCAGTTCTTCCCATGCCTCTTTAAACATTTCCTCTACATATACGTTGAACAGTACCGGTGACAATGGGCAACCCTGCCTTACACCTCTTCCTAACACTGCCCATCCGGACTCTCCGTGCCCCACTCGCACCTGAGCAGTCTGAGACATGTACAGGTTGCGGATCAGTCTCCTGTCCCTCCAATCCATTCCTATTTTCTGCAATACACGCATTAATTTTTCCCAATTCACTCTATCAAACGCTTTTTCGAAATCTACAGAACAGGCAAAAACGTCCTGATTGTATTCTATATTCCTCTCGACTAGTGATCTCATTACTGCAATGGCATCACGCGTACCTCTTCCTTTCCTGAACCCAAACTTGGGTTTATATATATATATATATATATATATATATATATATATATATATATATATCATATAAATGCGAAGAAGACAGAAAATTGAACCTGGTGACTCAAGCATCAAAAATCCTTACTCGGATAATTAGCAGAAGTATAAAAGGAGGTAGAGAAGGATACCTCTTAGAAAACCTACTACGATTCAGGAAAAACCGCGGAGCAAGAGAGGCGATTCTCAGCTTGAGAGTTTTGGTCGAAAAAATGAGACATCCAAATGAACTACAATATGTGGCATTCGTGGGCTTGGAGAAGGCCTCGACAAAGTCGAATGGAACAAGATGTTCAAGATTCTAGAAGCGCTTGGATTGGACTACAACGACAGATGGATTATCCATAATCTCTACAAGAATCAGGTTACATCAATGCAAACGAAAAATAGAAGAAAAATAGAAGCCAAAATAAACAAAGGAGTAAGATAAGGATGCAACCTCTCGCCAGCAATATTCAACGTATACCTGGAAGAGGCAATAAAAGAAACACAGGAATTGGGTATCAAAGGAATCACGGTAAAAGGAGAAGAAATCAACATGCTCCGATTTTCAAGTGACATCGCAGTAGTGGCGGAAACGCGAGAGGACCTGCAAGCAACTCTAAGTGCTATGGATCAAGTACTGGGGGAATATAATATGAACATCTACAAGAAGAAAACGAAAATCCTTGTGTGCAGAAGAGAGAAGCTGAATGCAGATATCACAATTCGAGAGGTGAAACTAGAACAAGTAGATTCCACAAATTCACAAATGAGTAGTCCAACGCTCTACCCCCTGGACAACCGCGACCATATAATGAGTATATATATATATACTCATTCACATAGAAATATAAGTAAGGAAAAGGGATAGGAAATCCAAAAAAAGGACATATATATATAACACTTTTGTGAAAGTCTCACGGACGTGAATAATAATATACATGAAGTTAGCACTAGTGGACAAAGACAAAAACACAGAAACCCACAAAAAAAGTAAGAAAAGAAACTCACTAAGTTTCGAATTTTCGGTGGTGCACGCCACCTTTCTCAAGGAAGAGGAGGACATAACTCAGTTCTGTTCTTCTCTTCCTTGGACGGAATACCTTTTTGCATGCTTATCAAATGGAAGAAAATTCGAAAGTGGTTTCCTCGATTCAGGTACACCTGCGTTGACGAATCTCGTGCTGTAGACTGAAAATTTGAATATGTACAATAACTAAATCGTTCAGCTCGTTCTATTTGTTCGTCTGTTTTACAGAAAAACAAACAACAAATAAAAGAATTTCTTCAAAATTCAAAGCCCTAATTATACTATATAGATCGCTTCAAAACATAACAGTGACACGTGCAGGGATTCAAGAAATCCATCATAACATACATTATATTACAGTGCAAAAGGCGGAATTAAATAAATTTACAGCGAGCAAAAGAAAAATAGGGAAGGCAAAACTCGGGAACGGAAGTGGAGGGGGGGGGAGGAGAGGTGAAAAACAGCGGTTGAAGAAAGGCCGTAAGAGAGCGTGAGCCAAAATGAGCGCGCAGAAGAGGAAAGAATCAAGAGAGAAGAGCGCAAACGCCGAGCTCAGATTTCTTGTGAGGGGTCACGATGGCCCTTTAAAACTCCTCTAATGCGATCGCTCCTCGGAACGCAGGACGAAGGAGTGAGGGAGGGGGACTAAATGAAAACAAATGAGCTCGACGCCTAGGATTTCTACATCTCCGAAAAAGAGGAAGGAAATATAAGCTGGAACGGCGCACCAGTAGGAAAGAATGGTAAAAAGAAGGGATGGTAGGAGAAACTTGGCGATATAAATCTGCTGGGCAGCCATTAAAAATACATCGGCTGGGAAAGATAGTTCCTCCCAAGAGAAGAGAGAGAGAGAGAGAGAGTGGGAAGTGAAGCGGGGTGTGGCTCAAAATGGCCTCGGGGATGCGGATTGCGGGAGTAGGCGGAGAGGGGGGGAGGAAAGCGATAGAGCAAAGAGAAGCGAGAGTCACGGACCGAAAGTCAAACGGCAGGTAGGATGGCGCGGGACAGAAAATGAAACGATAAAGGAACGAGGTCTTCGGCATAGAGTGCGCGAATAACTCGGTGCAAGCGGCATGAAACGGAAGCTCTAAACTCTCAATTTTAGCATGGATATCGCGCCCTGCTAATGTTAACATACTCTACTAGGAATAAATAACTCCGTGCCAGATTACATGAACTAGGCTATCAATCATGCCAAGACATGGAAATGCCGGTCAGCAATGATTTAAACTTAATAGACTAGCTGTGATGAATTCGCGAGGGAACTTTTCATCGGAGAGGGATCCCAAAGCTGCGAGAATTCAGTCCTATAAAAAAAACATTAATTATCCATGAGGACTAAGAACAACGTGATGAATTAAGGATATAACGGATGAGAAAAATGAGGATAATAAGAAATGGGTTCGAAAGTTTCTCGAACAGGCGAAACACAGCAGTGCCCCCGGCTAATGAGCTAATGCCTAGACGAAAAATAGGCGCATTGGGAATAAAACTGAAAGAAAAGAAAAAGTTAGCTTAAAAAATAACAATACATAAAGAGGTACTATGGCAGAAGACTACAGAGTGTGGTGTATGTGAAACGTCAGCCACACTTGGGAAATTGAAATTGGTCGCGATCCGTCTAATTAGCTGCCTCTAATTAATGGAGTTTATACAGTGAAATTACTAAAATGCCGTCACATATGCACATATTGTTTAACTTTCGGTTCATGGGATAGCAAAAGAGAAGTGATTACATTTAAGCTTTACAATATGTCACGATAATTGAGACGGAATCCAGTCCACATATCGTAAAATAGTCGTTGCATTATCAAATTTAATATTAGTTAGGAATGGTATGTAATTAAGACAGCGAACATTCATGCGCTGTTTAAATCAACCTACAAAGGTTATGAATTTGTGCTATATTAAGTCGATTAAATTACATACGTGGTAATGTGAATGTCGGTCAAGTTCAATGATCATTTAACGCTCATATTTTTCGTACGCGGCGTAAAAATTCTGTGTTGGGAAAAACTTCACAAGAATTCAGAAGTATTACACTATTTTTACATTATTATTAGAAGTGGGCTACCGAATTAGGTGGAATTTTTTATGTACCTTGGCACAGAACACTAGTTTACTTCTAAGCCCTAACTAAGAAGACAAAGTACCCTTAAGCCCCAATTTGCAATAACTCATTCATTAGCTATGCATATGCTTCCTACCTCCTGTAATTTCATCCAAGATGCTCATTCTTTTACTCCTTTTACCTCGATTTTCCAGTATTCTCCGACCTATCACTATCTTCAGCAACACATTACCTTTCAGTATCTCTTTCATCACTTTTTCTATAACGTTGAAATCAAGCTTACAGTGGAAGTGCTATGAAAATTTAAAATTAAACGGTTTTTCTCGTCACCTGAACACGATGAAATTTGCTAAAACACTTTATCATTCTGAACTCCCACGACAGTCACGAAATATGCCATTCTCACTGTATTGCTGGCCTAAGAAATATTACGAGTGGATCTGCGAAGCCAACGAAGCACTAGTTCTAACTGAAGAATACATACAAATAAAGACGGGGTCTCGATTGGGTTAGGAAAAAGTGCATTGGACGAACAATTACTAAGGGTTAATACATTACAGAGGCCATATCGAGTGGAGACTAGCAAGGGGATTCCGAAATAATACACCACATGGGCCGTCAAAAACCCCATTGCTTCCTATGTTATAGCTCTATAAGTTGAAGTCAAGAACGCAGACCGCCGAAACCGTAAAAGGCCTTAACTGTTATTTTTTAAGACCCAATATCACTTAACAGCAAAAGAACACACTGGGGAGAATGGAGAGAGCGAAAGAAGGGTCAAGGTTTCACGGGATTGAGGAGAATGGCCCACGTGGACGGCGGGTAATGCAGGAAGAATTATTCGGGGCATAGGAAAGTCGCATCAGCGGGAAGGAGAAGAAGGGAAAATTAGAAGGTTCTGGAGGGTGTTATTTAGGGTTAGGTCCTCCGGATGGGGGACTCCTCCCTCTGCAGGACTCATCAGTGAGATGGCGAGCGGGACGGAAGGGAATATGTGGAAGGAGGCACAAATGGGGAAAAAGGTCAAGGGGACTGAAAGTAAGTTTATATTAAAACAGCTTAGAGGAAAGGCTGCAAATTCCATTTAGGTTTCACATAAAAAGAGCAATAGGAACAGGCCAAATTCTCGCTTGTGAACAGTGAGAATGTTGCAGTTTAAACATTTTAAGAGGAATCCAATCAGGTAATCCACACCAAAGGTGGGATATCTACCAAATATTATTCAGTTTAATAGTGAATGCAGTGCGCACCAATTTAAAAAAAAATCGAATGTATATAACCTTACTTCCTATTCCGAAAAAAGTAAAGGATACATCATATGAGGATTACAGAACAATAAGTTTGATATCCCACGCAGCTAAGGATATTCTCAGGATTATCAACAAAAGGATAGAGAGTAAGGCAAATGATTACTTAGGGGATGATCAGTTTGGGCTCAGGAAAGGAAGAGGTACGCGTGATGCCATTGCAGTAATGAGATCACTAATCGAGAGGAATATAGAATACAATCAGGATTTTTGCCTGTTTCGTAGATTTCGAAAAAGCGTTTGATAGAGTGAATTGGGAAAAATTAATGCGTGTATTGCAGAAAATAGGAATGGATTGGAGGGACAGGAGACTGATCCGCAACCTGTACATGTCCCAGACTGCTCAGGTGCGAGTGGGGAACGGAGAATCCGGATGGGCAGTGTTAGGAAGAGGTGTAAGGCAGGGTTGCCCATTGTCACCGGTGCTGTACAACGTATGCGTGGAGGAAATGATTAAAGAGGCATGGGAAGAAGAGGGGGTAAGAATGAAAGTCAGAGGGGAATTTGTAAAATCAGGTTAGCTGATGACCAAGTATTAGTTTTTAAGTCAGCCAAGGGGTTGCAAGCATTGCTGAGTGAATTGGAAAGTCGGTGCAACAGATATGGCATGAGAATCAATATTAATAAAACAAAAGGTTATGTAATTTTCCCGAAAGAAAAAGGCTAAGCTAAATATTAAAATAGGAGGGGAAAAAATAGAGCAGGTAGAACAGTTTACGTGTCTCGGAAGTGTTTTGGACCAACACGGTCAAAGTAGGAGAAGAATTGTGCTGGGCAAAGAGGTTTTCACAAGGAGGAGGGAGTTGATGAAGGGGACGTTGAGTAAGGATGTTAAGAAAAGACTTGTCAAAGCTATGATATGGAGCGTAGGTATGTACGGCGCGGAAACGTGGTCGCTGAAGCAGGAGGATAGACGTAGATTGGAGGCTTTTGAAATGTGGGTGTGGAGAAGAATGGAGAAGGTGAAATGGACCGAAAGGAAAACAAATGAAGTACTGGTGATGGTGGGTGAGAAGAGGGGTTTGTTGAGAGAAATCCTATAGAGGCAGGAAAAATGGATGAAAGGCGTATGTAGTGGAATGTTGAAGAAGGTAATAGAGGGGACGATGTTGGGCAAACGAGGGAAGGCCAGGAACAGCATAGCGATGTTGGACGGGATGAAGGGAGGAAGGAAGTACACAGAGATGAAGAGGGACCTGATGTAGAGTAGGTTTTCTTAGGAGTCACAAAATATTTATTTGATAGTTATGTCCATCCGAAAACCTACCTTAAACGGTAGATTACCTAATAATAATAATATAAACTTACAGAGGTTGAGGTAAACATTTTTTCTATCTTCAGGATTTCTTTTTCGACAATTATAATGAAAAACCATGCAAGAACCGGAGTAGGAATACTGTCGCTAATTTTTTAAAAATGCTATTAAATCCCTACAACGTATCAAAGTTTTTTTTTATCTGCACGGAGAATTACAAAGACTAATTTCCAGTTCATTCATTACATAAGAATTTGAACGGAATTTTACCAAAGCAGTGACTTTATCGAACTGAGTTTGACTAAGAACATCGAACTAATGTCAGAAGCCCAGGAAATTTTCTAAAGTATCCACCCATGTTGATACTTCAGCAGTTGAATTACTAAATTTAATGACACTGAATAGCACTGCTGTTTCAAAAAAGTTTTCCTTCCTCCTGTGAATTCAGAGAAGGGAAATATAACTCGTAAAGTGATCTGTAATTGACATTCGAATGGTTTTTAACCTTTGAAATGGTTGCGCATTAGTGGATGACACTGTTAAAGGTTACTGTTGCAGCACCTCCCACAGTTTATTTAAATTTGTAATGTCCACTAGATTACTACTATCATGACAATATGCAAGGCATAAATAGCAATTATGTTTCTAAAAGTAATCTGGTTAATTTTTGTAATATCAAACATTATAGCATAGACAATGAAAGTACCTTTCTAGCAACTTTAAAAGACATTATCAAATTGAGATCATCAAGATAAAGACTTTTAACTCCTTTCGCTACATAACGCTGCCTTCCCCTTGATTTTCTCCCCTTCGTTAGGCTGTGAGGTTCACTGGATGCAGGCAGGTAAGGCTTGTGAAAGATGAATGGCGGGGGGAGGTAGATTTAAAGGAGCCTCTTCCACCAGAACAATTAGATACCTCCCCGGGCAGAGAAACAACCCCTTTTCGTTTCGGGAGTAAGAAACGGCTAGGTGGTTTTTTTTCCTCCACCAATTATTTACGCGGTATCCACAAGATGGCGGGTAGTTCCTCAACGTCAAACCTCCTTATTCCCTTTATTCCTCAAACGAAAACGTTCAACTCATTTTCCATCTCACCTCAATTCTTTTACTTTTTTATCGGACCCGGGGCCGTGTCCTCTCGCACAATCTTCGGGGTAACCTCGACTTGTCTCTATCGCAGGGTTGGTGGAATGGAAGGGTGGAGAAAGAATGCGAAAGCAAAGTGTAAAGGAGGCGAGATGAGTTAAGCAGGAAATAAAAGGAGGAGGGGATGACTTTTTGAACCGGAAAGGTTGGTTTGCGCGGGAAGGGAGAAAGAGAGCGAGATGAGAAGGGCATTAGGAGAGGGGGAGGGAAAAGAGGGAGGGGTTAATAATTTGCTCGCCCTAAAAGAGAGAAGCCGAGAAGATGAGGCCTGGCTAAGAAGGTAGTTTAGCGGGGAAGTGGGGGAAGAGTGGTGAGGCGAGAAAAAGAAGCACTGCAGGCGAAATCATTCAGGGTTGCTGCGACTTTCCAGATTATTCAGAGGGGAGGGAATGAGCCTGGAGAAAGAGAGGGAGAGTGATGACGAGGGCGTTGAGGGAGAGGAGGGAACCAAGTTTACACAGGGCGAGATTCGCCGGCGCTAATCAAAATTTTCAAGGGCTGCCCAGGAGGCTCGGCGGGTGAGAGGATGAAAAATCGAATCACCACCAAGATTATAAACGAACATTAAATATACATACGAAAAATGTGTGTGCACTTACAAGTATATATATATATATATATATATATATATATATATATATATATATATTCATTCATTTGTGCGTAGACAAACATTTTCACACTCGTTCAAAACAGTAGGTTGTTATGAAAAAAGAGAGGAAAAATAGAACTCGGGATCGTTTCGGGACCTGGAGGTCCCTTCTCCAGCAAAAGACTCAACCTTATATTGGTTTCCACGCTAGAACATGTATAGGGTCGCACCCAAAAGTGGTAGCACTGATTTTCTCTGGCGCGAACGGAGCGGTGGAGGGGGCTCCGCCTGGCAGGGTAAGGTGGAGGGGGCTCTTAGCAACATACCGACACCAACCTCAGTCGCCGGGGGGTGTCGTTGATTGAGGACACCGTTTTTAGTGAAGCAAGTTTTTTGTCCGCGTCGAAAAACAAAATGAATCTGAATTTAGGGCAACGTTATTCCGTGAAGTTTTGTGCGAAACTCGGGAAGACGGCAACTGAGACCCTCGATATGATCAAGCAGGCTTATGGGGACACTGCCTTAAGCCCTTTATCATTACTCAATTATAAAAATATATCTATTACTACAGCAGAAATAATAGAAAAAACTCCACCGTAATTCTGAGGCAACTTCAACTTAAGAGAGATTCGACGAAATCATTAAATTTCTATACTTACTAACATTTCCATCGAAGAAGTATTAAACATGGCAAGGTAGGGGACACGGATGCTGGGACAAATCCGAAGGAGGCAGTAGAATTGGATGCACAGCGTGTTGAGTGGTGATGGTATGCTGAATTATGTGATCGAGAAGAGAATGTTAGCAAAGCGAGGTTGGGGCAGAAAAGAAGAGGCATGTTGAATGGAGGTATAAAAAACGCACAGTTGAAGGTTTGATTGTTGTAAATGGTGTCACGTAGTGCCGGGTCAGGTGAGAGTTAAAAATAATTGTAGCAAAGATTAGCCTGAATGTTAATAAGAAACCTACCCTAAAAGGTAGATTATCAAATTATTACTACCTACAATTCATTAAGATCAACACGTTAGTCCGGAGATCATTTTGGTTATTAAAAACTAAGATCTACGACTTTACTTCAAACAATTTTTGATAGTGTCTTTGAAACTCATAAACTATGAAATCAGTTATTTTTAAGTTAAAAGTAAAGAACAAATTATTTTGTAAATTATACTTAGGTTGCACCTGGGGGATTTTTAAGATGCTCTTCTATATTCAAGCCCCATCATAATCCCGAAATCTTCGCTTTCATTGCTCTTACAAAGAATATTCGTCAGCTATCCACGATGCATCCCTACAAAGCAGCTCCAAACGTGATTGGCCAAGTTCATCTTACTTGATGAAAGATTCCCTCCCACAACCCCAAACTTGCAAGATCAAACAAGTTATCAAAGGATCATTTTAGTAGTCGTGTTTAATGGAACTTCGTAACTTAACACGCAGGTTAGAGAGAAGCCATCTATTAACTTATAACTCATACGTACGTTAATTTTAAACCTGGGGACATCAATATCAGGCTCAGAAAAAAATGATCTTCCAAAAACACCTCGGCTCAAGTAGCGGAAAACTTATCCTATTTGCATTTCAGACAGACTGCGCACTTCGTGGGCCTAACGCGTGAAAATTTGTTTCCGAGCAGAAAATGCAAATGAGATAGCGAGCGAAAGCGATTAAGGCCTCCCGAGCAAGTAACAGAACGGGCGAAATGGCGGACGGGGGGCGGGGTCGAGAGAGCAATGTATGGTGAGGAGTGTGGGGGAGTAGCGAGTTGACGTGTGGAGAGAGGTGGGGTGACGGAGAGAAGAGGGATGAGCAGGGACCAGAGAGGCGATGGGGGGTGGATGTGTTTACGCTTAAAGGGTTTATACAGAGGGAAAGAAGATGAGCGGAAGGGAGAGAACACGTCGGCGGGGGTGAGGAGGTGACGGAATTGCCGGCATGGGCTCACACTTGTTAAGTGACGAGTGCACTCGCGGATAGGGGGAGGCTTGGGAAGCGACTCTTCCTGTCTGTGAGACGGGCGTTCTCCGCAGTTCTGGCGAGCACAAGGAGCGGTCAGCCCCTGCGACGCGGTAGCTGTCTCCCCTCGCGAAACTAGGGAGGGACGACGCCGTAAGCCGAGGTGATTACTACACTAGTTGACGACGTAATTCGCACTCAATGCAGCAGGAAGTGCCGCATCAGATTCCTTCCTCCAGCATAATTATTCAACTTCCACGGCCAAATCTGAGCAGTGACCTGCCAGTAAGTTTCAGCGGTACAGCAAGTTTTTCGTCTCCTACTCCACGAGGCAAGAGAATCAAGAAACAAACTTAAAGGTTTTACTAGAAGCATGTCTTTTTCTAAGAGATCGACAATAAGAAATCATGGGTTTAATAATTTTTAGTGGATATGTCTAAAGGATGAAAAGCAGATTAATCAGCAGTAGGACGTTGAGGACTGCGACAGAGGGGAGAATGTTAGGCAAACGAGGAAGGACCACGAATAGGATAGGGATGTTGAACGGAATGAAGGGAGGAAGGAAGTATGCGGAGATGAAGAGACTCGATGTAGAGTAGAACGTTGGGTTGTGTTTTATTAGGAGAAAAAAGATATGTACGTGTATTTGATAGTGTGTCTATCCAAAACCTACCTTAACCGTTAGATTACCTGATATTAATATCTAATGAAAATGCATACATTTATCAGTACATATTGTGATTCTTTCTGGTGTCCATTCGTCTTCATATACGACTCGAGAAATAATTCTCGACAGATTTAAAATCGTAAAATACGTCCTCTTTGCAAGATTTAAACACAACGCCGCAATAAATCCCAATAATTTGCAGAGTGAGAATAGGGATATGAATGACTGCCCTCCTCTTGACAAAGGAATGAAATCCGATGTGCCAAGAGAATCATGATACCTAACAAAAAGAGAATATTGTATAATTAATGAAGAGTCATTATTTATTTGCGACGTTTCCGGGTACATGTGAATTTGGGATAGCTTGATTCATTACGGGGATCATAATTCTCTTCTGTCAAAATCAGTTTTAGTTAAATGGAACTGTCCCAGTGCGCCTACTAACCTAAGAGTGAGTGTCCTAATGGACAGTAAGAACTTCTTCATAACTCACAACGATTCGTCACTTGACCACGTACAACCATTTCTGTCGTTCAATTAATGGGATGATCACGGACTGAATTTCAAAGTTATCAACAGCAAAGTTTGTAAAAAAAAAGCATCTAACAGCAGAGACAATTTGACCCTGAAACCGAAGATAGAGCTATACTTATACAGAGAGCGTTCCAAAAGTAATACTTTTATTTTTTAAGTAATTTATTGAACAGATTTGCAAATTCAAAATTCAATTTGCAAAATTCTTCAAAGTACTGTCCTTGAGCCTCAACACATTTTTTCCAGCGACTCTACCATGACCGGTACGCGCCTTGGAAGGCGTCTTCGGGGACCTCTTGCAAGGTCTTCGTCAAGGCTGATTGGATCTCTTCTATGGACGAAAAACGGGTTCCTTTCAAGGGAAGGCGCGTTGTCGTGATGGAGTTTCCAGGTAGCGGAGATGTCTTTTCTCGTCCTGATGACCCTTTTTCGGAATATTTCCAGCACATCCACGTAGTTGGCAGCGTTAACCGCCTGTCCTTGAGGAATAAACTCCTTATGGATTACTCCTTTACTGTCGGAAAAGAAAATGAGTATTGTTTTCACTCTTGATTTGCGCATTCTTGCCTTTTGGGCTTGGAGGAGAGGTCGGTGTGCCACTCAGAGTTTTGTCGTTTTGTTTCTGGGTCGTATTCAAAAATCCAGGTTTCATCACCTGTTCTGGCATAGTCCAAATAATCAGGTTCATTTTCAATACGTTGCAAAAGTTCACTTGAAACTTCCGCTCGGTTGGTCTTTCGTTACTCGGTCGACGCGCAGAGGTGTACATTAAATAACGTCCTGCCGCTTCCACAGCTTAGAGAGCCCTGAGACCAGTTTCTTGGCAAAGCTAGGCGTCCTCCCACCTACTTAAAGCGGTTTAATCACACACCGACCAACAGGATCGGCACAAAAAAATTCAATCGCATTACTTTTGGATCGCACCCTGTCAAATATCAAAGATGCATCATTAGTCGCCAAGAAAGTAATTACAAGAGAAGTTACGATGCTCTACGCGTATGCTTGAGTTCAACAGTATAATGTACTTTCAAAAGTTCCTCCGAACTCAATAACCTCGGAAACACAATCAGCTTTTCTCTAAGATTTACTTACGTTGCTGCTGAGATATAGACCTCAATACTACAGGATACATCTTTCTGCGATATAAACAGATACAGCATCTTTGCCCAAAGTATAAATAGGATTTTTACTTCCAGTTAAACTAAATTCATCAATCCAATATGTGAACTATTCTGTAACGGGTGAAATAAAGGAAGCCTTTCCTGCCTAAATAAACTGAAGCGTATAAAATCTGAATGCTTAAGAGAAAATATGGATTGTGCGTCACTAGGCCAAATGTATATTACGATCGTGGCACCCTAGCCAGCGGCAGAAAGAAATGGGGCAGAGGAAGGGGAAAAGAGAGAAATTCGAACGCTGCATAGCATGCTAATGGAGAGGATTAGAGGGCACGGTGAAGGATGGGAAGGTAAGGAGAGAAATGATGAGAGGGCACAAGGGTGGTTCGGAGAAGAAGAAGGGGGTTGGTTACGAGGAGAGGCGGGATGGCAGCAGCAGCACTTACCCGGAATGGGTGACATTCTCCTTCGAACCATCCACCCCACTCCCTAAGTATAACGACCTTTCTCATTTCGACCGCATTTACGCAAATGGCAAACAGCGCGACGGCAGCCACCGCCACCTAGGTCGCCGCCGCCGCCTTCGACCCGCGCTCACCGCGACTGCTGCCACCGCCACTAAGGTGATGAGGAAACGCAGGTCGAGGGGGGTGAGGCGAGGACGAGAACAGAGGGGTTGGGAGGACCTATCAGGAATGAGCGGGAAAGGGTGGAGGAACCGTTAGGGGGAGGGTCTGGAGGGCCCTGATCCTCGCGAAAAATCAGACGCGTGCCCATAACACTCCTTCCAATTATTTTCCTCCTCTTGGACTCGAATCTTTCCGTTACGATGAGGACGCGGCCGAGGGAATGGAGGGGATCGGGAACGAAGAGGGGGAAGGCGGAGGACAATTATGGAGAGTGCGAGATACGGGCTCGTGTGGGAATAGAGAGGGGGAGGGTCCCTCACCTGGGCCATCTTCCTTCCCCAATCCCCCGGGTCCGGGGTTAATGGCGCGGGCAATGGAGGAGTAGACGGTCCCTCCAACACCTCTCCCTACTCCCTAGAGGTCTGGGGGAAGGGGAACGATGGCCGGAAAATTTTCGGGGGAAGAGGGGGAAGGGATCCCTTATAACGCGACAAGCTCCACGGGGCTCCATCTCGCAGCAAAACTCATACATATTCCCATTCCCACTCACCCGAGCGACAGGGAGAAATATATATGACCGTGGTGCAAAAAATAAAAAGAAATAAAAAGATCCACCACACTGAGGGTGGGGAAGGTGGAATAAGAGGGAGGGCGCCATTCGAATTATGACTCCCAAATTGGGAAGGGATCAAGGATGAGGGGGAGAGAAAGGAGTTGTGGATGGGGTGGGAGGGAGGCGGGTCAGTCAGGGGGTGGGCGGGGAGGGGGATATGTAGGGGGAGTTGTGTGTGTGAGCGGCGGCGCTCGACTCATAAACGCCAACCAAATCGCCGCCTCTGGGTACGCGGAGATTTCGCGGTCGAAAATGCGACAAATTACGGCCACTTGCGTGCACGGTTCGTTATCCGCGCGTAATCCCTTTCCCGAAAAATTGAGGACAATATTGTTTTACTCCCACTCGCCGCGGGGACGTGATCCGGATCGCTCAGAAAGTGCTTCTATTTCGATGGGCGACGGTGTGCGTTGGGGGTGGGATAAGACTTCCAAGCTCTCATTAATTAGCTGGCCAACAACGATGAGGAAAAGGTTGCGTTGGCTGTATCCATAGGGACGAGGAAGATATTTTGACCAATGCAGGAAACATGGACCTCACAAGAAACCGAAAAACGACTTTCGCTCCACAGCGGGATGGATTTCACTTAGTTATTGAGGACAATAGGTATTTTCAGAGTGGGTAACACTCCATTACTCCAGCAAGCAATTAGGAGAGAAGGAAATTCGTCAGTGAAGCGTCGAGATTCCTGTGCCACGTTTGTCAACCCCTTCTGAAATAAATAGTGACGAGGAAAAACGATTTTATCACCGGATTTTACATAGTTGAAAAAAATCAGCAACGGACTTTTTTGCCGTTCTCTCCAGATTTTATAGGTAGAGAGCCTTCGAAATAGAAGTAGTAAACGTGTGGCTGGGTATTATGAAGAAGAAAAAAAATCCATTAAAGAAGGAAGTAAATAAGTCAAAATAATCCAAGCGGATTTCTTAAAAATCATGATGGAGGTTTGTTAAAAGCGCGGGAAATACCTTTATATAGCTTAGGTATCGCTTTAAAAAATGCAGAATTTTAACATCACACTCTTTTTTATTATATCATAACTAAATACTTTCCAATAGTCTTTAGCGGGCGAGACCTTTGCGGAAGCCCAAAGTTCATTACGTAGAGACCATTCCATTAAAATCTACTTCAGTGGATTTTTGGGGTGAGCAGAAATCCCTACTTATGACTACTGTTCAAGTTATTAGGCATATTTAAACTCTCAGAAACTGATCCTAGTTCTATTTTGCAATCCCGGCAATAATTCACGTAGTTCAAAATGAGGAGGAGGATAACTTTCCATTTTAAACACTTGACTTTTACCGAAAGAAAAACTTGACTTTTTCTGGGCTATCTTTGTTTGTTTCCTGTTGTACATGTGGTCATCATTATTTCCCAGTAACCATTGTTGATCGCAATTTGTTTTACAACACACACACACACTTAAAAATATAATGGGTTCACCGAAAGCCAAAACTGACACAATGCAACAAAGCGGGGTTTATTAACTCAATTGTGTGGACTGCAACGCCATCTACATTGGACAGGCAGGGAGGACATTCGATATTAGGATTGAAGAACACCGATCATGCTTCAAAAAGAAAGACAACAGATCCCAAATCGCCAAACACCTCTTGAATAAAAATCATACCAGGAACTACACAGCAGACATTCTTCACACAGAAATGAAAGGATGTGGGTTAAAGGCTATGGAGAAGTTGGAAATTTGGCCATCCCTTCAGTGGGACAGATTTGAAGTGGCCAACGAAACAATATACCTCTCCCGTTACCTCATCTTAAAATTCCAAAAAGACTCCAATATCTTTCCGCACCAACCTCACCCCCACCACATACAGTGATGACCATCGACCGTCCCTTAATGAGGGTCAAACCATTGCGGACAAACACCCCCCCAATTAAATGTAGAATACAACGTGTTTTTTTTCTGCCACTATTTCTAAGAACGATGGAGTGTTACATTGTGTTCTTTATTTAGTGAACATAAACTTCCACAAATTTGAGCAAGAAACCTTTGAATAAATAACCTCCCCTTACTCTAGCACACTAATAGATTGCTGCACCTGCACTTAACTTACCCCCTCTCCCTTACTCCCCCTATCTTCCTCCCCTTTTGGAGCCAGTCTATATATATTGAAATATTTTTTATGTAAGTCACCTGATGATGATGCGCAGCATCAAAACCATGGTCGTGAAGTATTAAATCTTTACGTGGAAGTGCAAATTTTTTTTTTACCCTCAACATGAAGGAATTCCACAAAGTTAAACCAGAAACTGTTACGCTATGCTAATATCTAATATATTAATCTGAAAAATAAAATCATTTCGCTATAAAAAACACCCAATTTTCACTCATCAAATGATACAGTAAAAACGAGATAGCCGAGACTGTAAACTTGATTGGCACTAGGTTGTAAAGGGGGGGGAGGATTTAAAACAAAGTTACAAGTAAGAAGCAAGTTACAAGTATAAGTACAAAGTTACAAGTAAGTAACTTTTACTTGTAACTTTGTTTGAACTCCCCTCCCCCCTTTTACAACCTCATAGTGCCAAACAAGTTTACAGTCTCGGCTATCTCGTTTTCATTGCTTCACGACCGTAGGTACGTTCATTTTATATTTACAATTGATACAGTTTCTATAATCCAGGTGATCATTCCTTATCATCCCTTAACAGATTAAATAAGGATAATTTTGACAAACTAGATTATTAAATATGTAGGCATACTCACTAAATCTTATATACACGATCAGGATACAGCCACTGTTATTCATAAAAACCTGCAACAGAAGAATGCACTTGGTTAATGATTAACATACATCCAAAATCAATTTTAAAAGAAATATAGCAAAGACATAATATTTTATAATTAGTGAACAAAAATTTATTTAGCATTAAGAAAAATATTCAGAAATCCCAAACTTACTTCGCTCACCCCTGTTATTCATGAACCATAAATTTTGCTTCTAACAAAGTTTCAAAATCGTTAAACGGAAGGGAGATACATTAAAATTTACGACGAACAAAACAGTTTTGTTGAATTTCAAAGAAATAATGGAAACTAATTAAACGCAGGTGCCATCGCAGGGTGATTATGCCCACTTACTAGGAGCATGATTTTCGCAATCAAGGCACAAAGAGGGGAACTATCGTTACCAATCACCACCACTATCCAATCACCATTCATCTATCACTAAGCAATCACTACTTCCACCAGGTTCAGCATCAACCATTCAGATATGACTTTGAGTCGCTTCACTTGTGAGGAAAAACACGAAGGTTCTATAAGTTCAAAGACGAAAGTGCACTTCCCAGTAACTCAATAAATGAAACGCCTACCTAGTGTTAATGCATAATTAAAATTTAAGAACCCCAATAGAGATCATAAATATTACTGATATAAAAAAACGACGGCGTTCGGGAAATTCCGATTCGTGAGGAGGAATTTTCGGTATACTTTCAAGTGACGTCTTATGAAAAAAAAACGCGTAACACTCGTGAAATGTGTATTTTGGCATGGATAGCGGGTGGAAAAAAATGTCCAACTAGTTTTGAAGAGGAGATTTTCATTTAAGATCCCGCATGAGAAGAGCGCCAGCGATAAGCCTCGCGTCTATGGCTCCATCTGGCTACCCATATCGAACGGTAAAATGTTTAAGTTTACGATTAGTTACACGTGCGTTTAATTAAAATACACGACACCATTCAAAGGTTTAAATCGAGAGACGTCAAAACTTCCCGCAGGATCAGTGTAAATAAATCACCGGGGGCCCGAAATTCCACGAGGGAAAATCGAATGGTTCAGTACACGACCCGACACTTCTGAGTGCGTAATGGAAAGCTTATGGCCAATGGCGCGTCGGCGGAGGAGTGAAATAAGAAGCAAATAATAATCCGCGTCCTGACTCACTACACCGGCTGAAGAGCACACACCCACATGCCAGTGCACTCAGAGCAACACCTCGACCCGTATTACGCGCCAACAAACGACTTCAGTTCCCAAGGGAAGTCGAGGTAGCGCGAGGAGAGAGAAATAACACCTTATCAATTCCGCGCGAAGTCACAGGGGCGAGTCAACACACACAGCTGAACACGTAAAGCAGCTATCAAACCAACTCTCCTCTCCCTCCCACTCAACCCCGCACTTAACCACTCTCTTGCCCCCAATTCGTACGTAACCTCATATTCCGTACTCCCTCAAATAAAACTGATCCAATTATCGGGAAAAGGAGGAGGTTGGCATAGGTAACACAACCGCATTACCAAGTGTTACGAGGAAAGGTGAGCGTGATGGAGTTAGTAGTTCGGCTAAAAGCGGAAAGGGAGGGAAGAAGGAAATACGCATGGGCAAAACTCGGGTGTTGCTTTACGCGGGGCACTTGGCGTAAAAGGAAAGGTAACACTAAAAATATTGTTGGATCCCAGTGGAAAGGGGATGGGGGTAGGGCAGAGCAAGGGTAAGGAGAGGAGATACTGGGGGGAGAAGAGAAGAGAGAAAGAGGAAGAGAACGATGAGGAATAGGGAAAGAGGAAGGAAAAAACGGTGGGTGGGATCTCCGTTGAAAGATAAGGGCCGAGACGCAATGCGTGCGAAAGAGGAGAAATGGCGGAGAGAGGAGAGCGGGAGAGAGAGAGCACCTCTTACAGGAAAAGATGGAGGCAAGGTGCGGGGGAGGGGGTCAATGGAATGGAGGGAATGACGGGGAGGGGAATCGTCCGGGTGAAACAGGACGCATTTCCCGCTGCAACACGGCGCATGCATATTTCATGAGGGGCGGGAAGGTGGTGGAAAAGGGTGAGGGGAGTGGGGTATGTAAGAGAGGGAGGGGGGTTGGCGGAAGCCCGAGGGTGGAATGCGGCGGGAGACTCATCTCGAGTGGGGTCGAGAGATAGAGTGAGGTGAAGAGATAGTGGGAAGGGGAGAAAATAAAGAGGGCGCTGCGGATTGGGAAGGGGGAGGAAAGAAAATTCGGAGAAAGGGTGGCTCGCCAGAAAGAGATTTGAAACGAATGGGAAGTGTAAGAAAGAAAGAGGAAGAGTCAAATGGCTTCGGAAAAGAGGATAAAAGAGAGAGGCGGAGCACAGGCAGGGAGGAGTGGAAGGAATGAGAAAAGGAAAAGATGGTGGCCGCAGAGAAAAGGAGGGGGGGGGATGAAATGGGGCGGGAGTTCGGCAAGGGACGGGGGCGAAGAAGCACGAGAAAGGATTTGTGTAAGAAATAGGATGGGGGAGGGAGTGTGAGTTGGGAGAGAAGAATGGGAAAGGGCCCATTCGACGACCGGTGCGGGACGGGGAGACGCGGATGGAGCATAAAAATAACGGATAAAGAAAGAAGGGGGAGTGCACGAGAGGGTGAGGGAGGGAGTACAGAGAGGTTTCCGGCAAGCATGAACCCTGTCGGAGGGACGGATACGCCAAAACATAAGAGCGGTGGAAACAAGTGGTACGACCACATCTTGCATTATTGGAGAGAGGGAGGAGGTTTTCCGGTAGGAGAGTCAGCGTAAAAAACCGGTAAATGAACGTAACATCAAGCGAAATGTTTTTATGGTAAGATTCAGTACTTTCTTCCAGTTTTAGAATGCGTACGTTCATTCCTTTTTACAATTCGTGGGGAAACGTACGCAAAATATAACAAATAATGCGGGTCACCTTAGTTGAGACATTTTATAAATATTAAATGATAATTATTAGTAAATGGTGGTTTATTATCAAGCAGTCGTTGATTGATTAAGAAATGTTTAGGAAATACACGAAAATACAAATGAAGTAAATATCATTAGTTACCTAATATTCGATATCATTTTGTGACACACAAGGCACACAACGATAAACAATCAACAAAATCATTTCCATGCAAGTAAAACGGTTCCAAAGAGTAAAGTATTCCAATTAAATTTCTATAAAACTATTATGACACAGAAAACCTCATTAAGATTGTAATACGGATGAGGTCAAGGTGGAGATGAATTTTAGAACTTCTGAATTATAGTTTGATCTTTGAAGTCGTAAAATATCCTGTCCCGAATTTCCACGATGTTTTCTCGTGACTTTCGGAAGCGCAAGAAAATGTTTTCTGACTCGCACTTGGGCCAATTTAAAGAAAGTTTCTAAACAGTAAATGTACGAATACGGACCAACTAAATTTACATTTTACTTGACGTAAATTTAATATTCTTCCATAATTCGGCATTTATATTTTAATCCTGAACGTTTAGCTAACAAGAACATTGCGCTTCTTTCTGCGAATGTCCAAGCAAGATTCCGGGTTTCAAATTAGTCAATAATCAATCTTGAGTATCGATATAGGGCACTTTTATATCTAAATTTAATTACTGCAAGTACGGAGGAAGATGAAACATTATCGAGACCATAAGGTAAGTAATTATACCCTTAGGGTTATTTGTAAAAAAGACAAAAATTAAGTAAAAAGAATCTTTATAGGTACAAAAGAATCCAACCATTTCAAGGTAAGTACACGTATGCTATGCTAATACGTATATCAAACGAAAAACAATAAAACTCATATTCCACACTCATCTCTAAAACATAAAATAATACCTTAATGAAACAGAAATCTTTCGAGTCACAGTTCTGCTTTCTTCATGGACCCATGAAAACTGGTTACCTATAAACATTGGACGGCGACAGAATCGTTTCGGGTGAGGATACGGCCTGCAGAATGGGATCGAGAGAGACGAAAGAGAATGAATGGGCAGGACGTTAAGAAATATCGAATGAGGAGACCGTGGGAATGGGAGACGGCACCGAAGGATCCTGACATGCATCTTTTTGAATCACTTCACATAAATATAAAATGGCACGAACGCGAAGGTGCTCCAACAACACCAGGACGACGAAATCATAAAACACGTCCATTTCTTCACGGCAGTCCCCTTAGGGCGAAAACCAAATAAGATCTTAAAGGGCCCAAAGTAATAACCAGAGGCATAGAAGGGGATATAACAGAGAAAGCGAGAAGAAAGGCCATAGCAGGGAGGTCAGGAAGGGGGTCCTAAGGTGGAACGGGGAGCGACTACGAATTTTCTTGAGGATCTCGGACGACCCCACGCAAATACATAGCGGAGGTCATTAACAATGCGTAAAGATGCAGCGCGGTTTAGGGGGTAACACAAAAATAAGTGGATATGGGAAAAGAAGAAAGGGGAGAATGAGCGCCTCGCGTGAATATATAAGGGGAAAACAGACTGCGGGTTGAGGTTTGGAAGGGATGCTAAGTGGAGAACGTTGTAGAAAAAAGGGAAAAAAGCTAAGGAGCTAAACGGAGGGGAATATAAAGCAGCGTTGAAGGCACAAGGAGTGTATCCAAGCCACTATAGGAAAATGGATACTGTAAGAAGATAAGTAACCAAGCATCAACAACTAAACGAAAATGCCCACATACACGTACAAATATGAAACGGGAGAATGGAAATATTTTCTGAAATCTGAAGTGGTTAAAAAAAATATAAGTGCTTACCTCTAAGTCATATTTAAGAAAATATTTGAAATCATATGAACTGCACAAAACCTTATATGAAGAGGGAACATAATCTTCTTTATCCCCCATGCTCAAAATATGCAAATAAAACACCAAATGACGTACAATTGTTCACTTTGGAGTTGTTTCACTCAACGTTCGGATTCCTCGCAGAGATCTGGAATGGTAACGCAACAATTATAGATACACCCCAATAAAAATGGTGTTTCTGATTTTATATGAATTGCGTAACTGTATTATCGAGCGAATTAGCATTTCACACGGTGTTTCTGCATTTTTCTGAATTTATTTCTTCACGTGGTATTTTTCGGAAAAAAACAAACAAAAACAATGCACTTCTGTTTATAAGATCAGAAAGGTGAAATAATGATTAATAGTTATTAATGATGTAATTTTAGACAACCAGGGACGTCTTTGGAAAAAAGGAATCTCCACACTAGCAGCAGCATGAATGATTTCAGTCATGGCATATTCGTGAAAAATGAACAATTGCAGGATTCTCAATATTTCGCCTCCCTAATGTCCACATGTAAATAACGTGAGTGCTTAAGCAGAAGAATTAATTCACGCAGAAGAGCTAGAATCCACGAAAAATAAGAAATATTGGGAAACATTATTTGAAGGTGCACTTGGAACCATGGTCGCCGCCGACCTCCAATACATAAAACCAAAAGCCTTAAAAGGGCCGATTTTTCAATCAAGTTTGCATAAACGAAATCAATATTATTTTTCTAAAAGGAACTATAAAAAATAAAAACAAAAAAAGTACTATCCCACTGCCCAGAAAACATAACTGTGAAGTTTTAAAGAATTTTTTTAGGCATTGAATTTTATTGAAAAGTGAACAGAGCTGAGCTTATTCAATTTAATCGAACCATTTGAAGGAAAACTTAAGAAATTAAATATTATCTTTGCTTTCTACGGGAATAAAACTTTATTTGTCGACTAGTTTCGTTTACACTGTAACATCCTCAGGACTAGTGAGGTTCACTAGCCCTGAGGATGTTACAGTGTAAACGAAACTAGTCGACAAATAAAGTTTTATTCCCGTAGAAAGCAAAGATAATATTTAATTTCTTAAGTTAAACATGGATTTCTACAAAGTTAAGGCCTCAACCATTCAGTGCATTTGAAGGAAATTAAATTCCAGTTTTGTTGAAATTTAATGAAATTTCCTCCAGAATGCAGAAGAAATGATGCTTTATTAATTGCGGATATCTAATTAAATGGGATTAGTAAGGAGTGGTACACAAATCGAAAAACTTCACATAAGGGATTCGGACGAAAATATCGAGTCAATTTTCACAGCTGAATTTGACTGTAAAAGATTAAATGGTCACATTCGAGAACACCCAGTAATTATTTTAATAAAATTAAAAAATGAAAGAGAGGGAGTTCAAACTAATGATACAGGAAATGATTTTTAAAATTTACCAATTTTTCACTCAAAATAATTAACTCAATTATTAAATGAACAGGGACAAACACAATAACAATCCTCCAAGCCGGGATTTGTACCCGAAAATATAGGTTTCCACCCGGGCAACGAGAAGCGTGTCATTTCTACTCATGAACATTGAAATTATTATGATGCTAAATAGTTTTCATGCAGTATTAAGTTCCGGTATACAATCCCATATTTCCTATTCGGGCACTAAATTCCATTTGTACGAAAGGAATAAGTATTTCATTTACAGATGTAATGATGTATTTTAGTTTAAATCATTACATAAAAAATGGGAACCGACCCAAGGATTAAAAACAATTATTAATTACAATTTAAATTATCAATCATTACTTGGTCTAACCGCGAGAAAGAGGTCCTTTTGGTAGTTATGACTTTATTTGTCTTAAAGGGATATGACATTTTATGAAATAAAATTCATTCTTTCGAAGAGCAAAATAGCCCAGAATGATCAAATACGTTTGTTACGCCACGAATAACATTGTCCGATGGATAATGGAAAAATGCACGCTGTACAGTATATAACTTTATCACATGAGATCCATGAACTCCGATAACAAGAAAAATAACTGGGTCCTGGATCATGTTTATACCATAATAACCGACTTTGTTAAGACCGCAGTTTGAAAATGAGTAGGACGAGTAGCAGAACCAATATATTCTCACAGAATTGTAAACCGATAAGTTCTATAAGAAATTTCGTAAAGGAATATGATGTCAATTTGGATAAAGCCAAACTGCCGTACGAAATTTAAATAAGAACAGATGGGAATGCCAGATGAGATAACGAAGAAAAGCTGAAGGAAGTAGAATCCCACGAGAAAAAGATGTTAATTTTCCCAAATGGAAAATTTATATTCTTCTTTCTTTTTGGAGCAAAATATCTTCAAAGAAAAAAATTTAAAGTTGGGAGATAAAAAGACGAGATATATCCAAACGCACGAAGAGAATCCAACGATATAGGGAAGGAAAAAGGCATGACCTTGGGAATATACCTATTTCATATCGGGCGATTCCATTACACCAATTTTTCTCTACACACCTAAAACCTTATTCAAACACCTTGTTAAGCTCATAAAAAGGCACAGGGTAACAGTTCTTAAATTGTTGATGGAAAATTATTCTATACATCTCAGACATGGCACTCAACGATTATTAAGCCTACTACGTTGATCAATTATGAAGTGTATAATGTCACTTATGAAGCATGGCATTTACATTTACATGGGAGTAAAATATCAAATAAAGAATCCAAAAAGTAGAGAAAGTAAATGATTTCCTCAGAAATGGTTTTTTGAAAGTTATCAATCAATGGCAACACTGGCTAAATATTAATTAAAATTGCCAATTTCAATCAATAATGATATTCCACCATATCACGCCTGAAACGTCTCTTTTTACTGGCTAAATAATTTTAAATAGGAGATATACATTCAAGTGTGAATGTAATGCCTGCCGGAAGTACCCTAGGCCTTAAAGGAATGCAAACTCTTCCAAAAGAGATTATGCTACTTACTCAATGGAGGTGTGGAAAAGAATGTGAAAAAACATACTGTCCATTCATGAGATATACGCATTTGAGGAAAGAGGACATTCACTCATACTTCCAGTTTTTGCGTGAAAATATACGAAGTTCATTAGTTATTACAATAGTATACATTGTGACTTCATTAAATGCATCGCCACTCATTACTTAACTTAAATGACATTCTCGAAGAGTTCCGCCAAGGAATGTCGCGGCACATGATTAAGGAATGTGCAACTTTTGGTGATTTCACATACTCGAGGTGGTTCGCTCATGATTTATAGCTAAATTCTTATAATAAGCAAGTGAGAAAGCTTGCACCAACCTGCTTCACGTCCTCACTAAGCATCGAGGGTGCACTTACTTTCGAGGAAGCAAATAATGCAGGTATTTATCGCAAAAACTCGCTGCCTTCAACTTGGGCTGGTTTAAGTATGAATTTGGTGAAACTTTCTAAAAATAATACCAAGATAAACAAACACTGTTAAACTTTTCCCTGAAAATAAGGTGGAGTAAGCATGCTTACGGAGGAAGGAAGATAAGTAAAAATGAGTTTAACGGGCGAGAAAGGAGAAGAAAAATGACGAAAGATAAGAAAAAAAGGGATAGTGAAAGAAACGGGAAGGAAAATAGAGAGGGATGGCAAGGAAATAAATTTCGCAAGGATATTGAGGTTCGAAGGAGAGAGTGAGGCAAGTCGGGTGGCGAATTTTATAGACCGAAAATACGATATATCCCCCTTATTTTTTAAAAGCCCTGCTCGTCCGGTCCCTAAATCTTACGTCGACGTTTTTCGAGTCCGATTTATTGTTTAATGGATGCATATGATAAATATCACCGTGAGATTTGGAAGTGGAGACGAAGGCAGTTGATACCAGGTCTGATATTTTTGCGTTTAAACATAATACTGCCATTCTGAATTAAAGTTTACATAGATTAGATGTGAGAGAAAGTTCTAAAAGGTGCTATTAAATTATATACAAGTATAAACACTATTAACGGGAGAAAAACTTATAGACGACTATTTTTAACGCTAGCGGTCAAAATTGCTTTACAAAAATGAAGGCGACATACAGTGTACGAATATTGAGTTATTTCTTAGACGTTAAATTTTCATGAGGTGAGCAGAGCCTTGGTTAAGTTTATTACTATTATACGATTACTTTCAATGAGTAGTAAAATTTCGTGGTTGCGAGCCTAGAAAAGCCATAATTGTTGATGAAACACGCAGCGGACGTCCAATCACCGCCACAGACGATAAACATCGCAACCTCCTCGAAGATTTGGTTCAAAATGACCGGCGAATCACTCAAAATCGTATCGAAAACCATATTGGAATATCCAAGGAACGCCTCGGCTTCAATTGAACAATTGGGATACCGTAAAATCTGTACACGATGGGTACCATGCCGTCTCACAGCCGAGAACAAACAGCGTCGATTGGAATGCTGCGAGTAACCCTCCTTATTCCTCTGATCTAGCGCATTGCGATTTTTATTCTTTCCTCAAATCAAGAGCCACCTCAAGGGTAATCATTACACCCCAGACGATGAGGTGAAGGCAGCTGTCGATAACAGTACGCTGTTTAACTCGCGTTGACATAGCACTAGAATACAGCTCCATACTGCCGCTTCTCAAAATGCACTGGATGAATGTAACGACCTCACACCTACGCATGCGTGTTGAGGGGGAATGTTACTTCCACATGCCACCAGGAGTGCTCGTGAAGGTCATTTTGCTAGTGATATACAAGCATGTGTGTATTAGTTTTCAACCTACCTCTCTTTAATTCCGAATATTTCCCAGAAAATTCCTAAATTGAATAACTACCGATTCCATGAAATAGCGCTGGAATTAAATGCCATAACAGCCACGAGAATAATTGCAAAAACCAGGGACTTCAGACCGTAACTTGATTATCGGCATCCTCACCTTCTGCTATCTTCTTTTCCACAGGGAGGAACTAACTCCATATAGCAGCATCGTCGATCAACTGAGGCCCCTTCCTCTCCTCGGCCCTTCACCAATGTGTACGTAACGGGCGTGTGGTGGCCAACTTTGCGGAATGGCGTTGAGTCAGAGTAGGAAGTCGAGGAAAAGAAAAACGGGGAGGCAATAGGAAGTGGGGGAAAGCTCACTGGCTTCGGTAGGAAGGAGTCTGTGCGTCGGAAAAAGAAGACGTGCTCGTTGAAAGGGAGAAATAACCAGAGGGTGGAAGGCACGGAGGGTTCGATGGCGAAGATGATGAAAGAGGTGAGGGTTCAGCCTTGGAATGTGCGTCTGTGTTGGAGGCTGGCTGTGATTACAGAGGATATGGGAGGCAAAGCAGTGAAGTGGAGGTGCCAGTTAAACTCAAAGTTGAGATATTTCACAAGTAGGCACTTGTTTCAGCGAAACCCAACTCTCGCTTCCTATCAGAGATGTTTATTCGTGGAGAATTATTAACAGGCTAACCTTCTCTTCTTGGGATTTAAACTAAAATGGGTAATCACCTGTGTAGAATGAAGGCCTAAATTATTCTACGGGCACACATGAAATAGGTTTCTAATTAAAAATAACCAAGAATCATGAATTATTAACTAGTGTAAGTACACGGCAAACGAGTTATATTAAATTATAAAACGAACGTGTTTCACACACTGCGAAGAAGCTTAAATTTTACTCTAAATTCTACAACACCAAGAACAAGCATACTACATATTTATAGCATTCATTTGTAAAAATAATACTAATAACATTAAAGCGTGAAAAATAACTTCCAAATTTGTACGCCAAGACGGGAGCACAAATAGAATTTTGAATACAATTAAATGTGAAATATAATGTTGCTAATAAATTTAAAATATTTTGCAATAGACAATTTTTTAAGCACTGTCTAAAATAGGTACACCCGAATTAGGCTGAATACTTTGATATTACTAAGCACCTAGTTTTGCAGTGAATTACAAGCAGGAGACAGATTATGAGGTATTACTCGGGATGAGATTAAATTTTACATCACAAATCGACCCTTACACATGATTCCTATTCCGATAGATTCCTAGAACGATTCCTAGCACCAACGAGAAAAGAAATATTTAGCCAAAATTGATCTCGGTGAAAGCAAAATAATAATTTCAGCACAGATCTAAAGCACGCTGAGACATGCGGGTAGAAACCAGAGCGTGCATGCAGGAACGCTTATTAATATACTACTTTGCATATGAAGATAAAACACGATTTTCATATGGTGTACCTTTTATAATGATATAGCCGTGGGAAATTATTATCAAATTACGGAAGTGTGGTTATTTTTAAATATTTACTAATGATTACTTGATGACAAACTGCAGCAATAAGTAATTCAATTAAATTAGTTAGTAGGCCATACTTAACTTTCATCCACCTCAAATATGCTGAAGCTGGGTGCCAGCCGTTTGAGGAAAATGAGGTGGATTATTTTTTTATAGTACCAATTTAACTAACGATTAACTTAAGGATATTACAAGTACATTTTCTTCGTCGGCTTTATATACAGCAAAAGAATTACAGATGTTCTCGAAAAATTAGTGCAATAATATAATGATAACCGAGAAAAAACAAAGAAGGTAGCGGAAATAAATATTATAGAGATTAAAGTATATTTCAAGAATCGGTTTCTACTTAACACAGAGAAAAACGATTCCTAGCACCAACGAGAAAAGAAATATTTAGCCAAAATTGATCTCGGTGAAAGCAAAATAATAATTTCAGCACAGATCTAAAGCACGCTGAGACATGCGGGTAGAAACCAGAGCGTGCATGCAGGAACGCTTACTGATATACTACTTTGCATATGAAGATAAAACACGATTTTCAAACGCTATGCCGTATAGATTTGCTTCGGTGGGACGCCTGACAAAAAACATAAGTGTCCTCATTCTCATGCAACGACCTTCACAAAAGTTGGGAAAAATAGGCGATTGATCGGCAAGAAAATAAGATCAGCTGGCTGGGTGACATGTTGAGAAAATAAGTACGACGGAACAAGTGCGATTGAAAGTGGAAGAGGCATTCAATTAAGGATGAGGGGTGGCGGAGGAGGATGCTGTATGCCACGGGGAATAACGAGGGGATCGATGGAATTTTTTAATAGTGGTATATGCACCAACACCTACTGTTGGCAACACCCCGCCCCCCTCCCTCTCATGAACCTTACAAACAGAAGCGGAGCTACTCCTGGCAAAGGTAAGCTGTAACGAGATTACTGATGCCTACGAAATTCATACAGGTGCCTTCGTAACGAAGTCAAGTTCATTTTATTATTTGGTTCCCTTCTCCCTGACGCCAAGCCACAGAATATGAAACACGTTCCTTCTGTTCTCACAAAATTACGCTTCGTAACCCCTCCGGCCGAAATCCTTAGAAAGGGTCTAGTGATTGCTTCGCCCTTTCAAGTGTAGAGAGATGGAGAGAGAGAGAGAGAGAGTGAGAGAGAGGGATGCTTCACGATAATGTAAGAATTGTAAGAAGATTAAAAATATTATATTCATTAAAATCAAAGTCAATGGAGTAACTCTACCGGCAAGTTATTGCAATTATATTATCGACCCTGAATACTTTTCTAAATAGAACGTTATAAAATACATACGACTTAACCACTTAAACAGGTAGATATTAAAAAACTCCAGCTGTGGAAGTTCTTCCATTATACCGAAACGTCATATCGAGGACAAATTGGAATAAGGTATCTCCCAATTCAACGATTACGTCAGTCAATCTGGGATGCACTGGACCCACAGTCATCCACAAATGCATGAATAGTCAATTAAAGTAAAATATTTGAATGATACAACTTTAATAATGAAGGTAACAGGAGAGCTGAATTTAGCTAACATTTACTATACCAATGAAAGGCATACTCACCGTAGATGAATGATACAGTTTACTCAAGAGAGAAAAATATGCCTTTTCACAAGTCCCGATACAGAAAATACTGTATTTCTTAAGAGTTACGAAAGGCAATTATTAAGAGAATTACGAGTACAGTAAAATTAGGAGCGTAGACAGGTAGGATATAACTGCAATCAATCGTTCGTGACTGTTGATCAAGAAATGGAACGATGAACTTAGTAATGCAATACAAATATCTGCTAAATCTTTGTAAGCATCATTCGTAAGATAACGTTTTATTCTGTAGAGGAATGTCATTGTTGGGGTCCTTCGCTTTTAAGAATTTGAAACGTTAGGAATAATAATGTAATAGAGCTCGACCTTAATAACACGTACTTTTTTAACTCAAGAGGGTTCCCTCAAATTGAGATGAGCCTAACGTCTTCAGCTTTGAGATTTAGCAACGTCTCAACTTTTTGGGATTTCATTATAAAATCATGGCAATAAAACCAAAAAGAGAATCTCTGTTTTGTTTTACAATTAAATTAATACAGAAATAATTGCCATTGACTGAAGAAAATCAGTTTTGCGTTAGAAATTATATTTTATATATATATATATATATATATATATATATATATATACACATATATATATATATATCAAGATTGTGATTATGCTAATATTTTTAGACCAAAAAAATTTTCGAGTTTAAAACTTATTTAAATTAAGCTTAATTAGAGTAAACTATCATTTTATTAAAATAAATATATTTTAGAGGTTGATAAATTATAGAGAGGAAGAAGAGGATGGTTTAAATATGGTGAGTGAAAACAGGAAGTTGACCATTTAATTTAGATTCACATCCAAAAAAAAAGACGCCGAATAGATACTGAGAGATAATGGGCTATTGAAAGCTGCTTTAGTAGGAATAATGCAGTGAAGGGAATGATGAAATTAGTCGTCATTTATCAAGCATGAAGGCAGCTAGAAAGTGTGATGCAATGAAGAAGGAAACAATACCAGGAAAACAAACGATGCACCACGCGGCGTGAAATAGACAACAGCAATTTTTAGGGATCGTCTAAACCAACCATTAACTGATAGACTACCCATGTGTATACATAGGTACTCTATCAGATCTATCAAAAATAAGGGACGCCTGATAAGCCAAAGAGTTATACACTGTAGGGCAGCAGGATAATCACTTGTGCATTTAAAACAAATAATGTTACTGCATATGTATTCAGTTGGGTAATATCACTGATTTAGAGCTGAAAATATAACTGACACACATTATGGACGAACCAAATATTTCGGAAATTTAAACGGTAGAAATTATCATGATGACAACTTCCAAATTCCATCAAGTGTTTTAAAGGAATGAAAAGTGAAGAGGACCACTTTTCCGATGAAAAACACCCGATAATATTTTGGGGGAAAGGAGGGGACAAGATAAAGAATTACCTTCTTTCCATTCTCCAAATGCAAAACTTCAACCCTTTCGCACTTCCCGTGCATTCCTCCGATATAAACAAAATAAGGGGACGCCCGAGTTATCTCTGCACGACTCCACTCTCATTTCCTCCCAACTGGTGGGCCCCCCCCCCCAACCCCGCCAAAACCTCCTTCCCTCGTTCTCTCCCAAGGAAGCCAATTAGACTTAATGAAACGGAAGACATGTGCGAAACAATGGGGACCTCGAGTGGGGAAATAACGAAACAAAAGGAGTGGTGAGGTATCAATAAAATGGAAGAGCAGGCAGAGAGAGAGAGAGAGGTTGGGGATGGAAAGAGGATGGAATGCTCGAGATAAGGGTAATTCTGTGGTGGTGGGGGACCGAGGCATAGGGACAGTAGCAAAGGGAACGCTTCAGAAGAAGCCGGGACGAAATTAGGTTCCTCCGTAATATGGAACCGCACAAAGGGGATGGGACCGGTTATAATCTTTGCAATTGGATTCCAATTGGAACTTTAACGAAGGGAAGGGAATTGGCCTTCGATGGGGAATACTCGCCGAGTAAAATACAAATAATTATTTGGAACGAAAACGAATACTGAAGTACCAAACGACTTTCGGGCTTGAACGGGAGAGCTGTGATTGGAGAGATTTTCTAAGTTAAGCACGTAGGGGAATTTACCCTCCTCGAGCTAATTTAATCTTCTCATGATTGAAGAACAGCATGTACCTTACTAGCGATTCTGGTTCAAAGCTCATCCTCTGGAAAATCTTGCTACTTAAAAAAATAAGCCTATAAGTCCAGTGTGAGGATTAATGGGGATCTCAAACCTAAATAAACTTTAACTCCAACCATAAATTAACTTTAAGGGCTCGCATGATATCATCTGTAAAATATAAGTTGCCGCATGGCACTATCCCAAAACTTAAAAAAATCCTATTGCGAAGATAAAATTAATCCCAATGCACTGGAAATAAATGGTACTATCTAACTGAAATATTGAAAAATTATTAAAATATTCCGGTTGCCATGAAGGTCAAAATTGCTAGTACTTAAAAGACATAATTATGAAGACAAATCAAGGAAAGCCTACTACATTCGACTAACGAAATTAAAGTAATTATAATTAATCTCTTCTTCGACTCTTCCCCACAATTTACTTTACAAATAAGGGCATAGAATTTTGCAAAATTCCAAAAAAATATACCGCAAAAATCAGAATGTACTAGTATTCAAATGTAAATCGTCAAATTCCATTAACAGTCCTCTTGCCCATGTGCATAGGACAAACTCATTTATAATTATACTGAAATTGATGTTGCTTATAGCAGTCCAACCCACGTAGTTACACCGCAGGTGCGGGTAAGAGGAAAAAACAACTTTGTCGTCCACACTAAAGGAACGCGAGGGGGATAAATGAATCATCATCGATAAGGCGCCCGCCTCAGAATACAAGGATCAGAATTGAAATTGGGCGTACATGTGACTCAATCCCCGGGTTCAGCTTGGAGACACGTTCAAGCGGCGGGGTAAAACGGTGCTTCGGGTGCATTTCTCAGGGGATAAATCCCCCTTAAGTCTGAGGATTCTCCATACTCCACGAAACGCACATTATACGCCTGGGGGAGTTAAACTGCCAGGAGGGAGACAATGGCGCAAGACGAAGAAGCATGGTTTTTTCACCAGAGAACCGCACCTAAATTTAGCTCACACCATCACGGCAGGTGCTTACGTCGCAAAATTTTATTCAAAGCACGAATATTCAGCTTTTAAAAAGTTACCGAATTCAGGTCACTACAAAAAACAGTTGACGACTTTTTTTCTTATGCGTAATAAAATCCAACCATAGCCGAACAATACCATTAGTGAGCCACAACCTTGAATTTCTCATAATATTTGGTCCAGAGTAAACACGTATCAACCTTGTTTTTCTCTTATTCGCTATTGTATGCACTGTATTTAGCCTACGATTTAACTGGGATTCCCTCATTACCTAGCAGTCCTATTTATAGGCACGACTACTGTACCTTTCCAAGAGTTCAAACTTTTAAATAGAAAAAGAAAAAGTACTGTTTATAAAAGTAGATCTTTACAAGTATCCCGTACTTACAAGTATCCTGCATTTATTGAAATCCAAGGTGAAATCTGATCATTTTAAACCGATGATTTCGTCCCACAGTTATCACACAATTACGCAATTTTAGCAACATAATTTTGAAAAAATAAGGTATATGGAAGTAACCAACAGCTGTTCGGCATGATTTTCCAATGAGATCATTTCACGAAATAGCCCCCAAAATTCCACCGATTCTGCATAAAATTGGAATTTCATGCTGAAGGTTAAACAATGTGGCAGAAGGACAGCGAAGAAAATTCATTTGTTAAGTTCCTGGGGTGTATACAAACGTTTTCGAAATTGGCCGACCAAGCGCTCGGCGTGTCGCACAATAAATCACGATCTACGAACGTAAAAAAATATCCAACAAACTCATGAGATTAGGAGCCCGAAAGGCGGGATAGAGGCGCGGAAAAAAGAGGAAAAGGGGAGAGTTAGTGAGAAATGGAAGGATGAAGGGTCCTCCATTGAGGTTGCCCACATATATCTCCCATGGCCCTCCTTGAGGCTTCGAGAAAGTACTTCGTGAGAGAGGCTGGGCGGAGTCTCGAAGAACTAAACGTCCGACTCTACTCCTTTCTCCCTTCAGCCAAATCGTAGACGTAGCAACAAGTCAGTGCCGGAAGCGAAGTGTGGGGAGGGACAGTGGTTGATGTCAAATTTGACCATTGACTGGTGGGAGGGATAAAACGAAGATGCGCAATGATATCATTTCGTCTCTTTTCTCACACCACCTCCTCGAATGATGTCCCCCTTCTACATCCCACTCCCCGCTTTCCCAATCGGAATGTCCTGTTAGATTTGCGGACCTTAACTTCCTTAGCGTCCCAGCATCGGTAAGTGATGCTCTGTAATGAATTACGGCGTCATGTCAACGACACAAACCGAGCTCCAAGGACTTGTCTTACGAAGTTATGATTCCTCTAATAAAGCAACGATACTTTGAAGTTTATTCCACAACAATTTCATCTTCCGTGCAGTATTCTCAACTTTTCCACCTTCTTAGGGATGTAATCTAGAAAAAAAACCTAGGTGCACACCCGTTTACACCTCGAACAGCAGGAATTCCAGGTGACTTATTTATGTTTCAGTTATTTGTCTTCGTTTTCCATAAAGTATCAGTATGGCAACCAACTTAGGAATATAAACGCCTGTAGATGAAAACTGACGATCATTTAATATTCCAATTTCTATTATTAAGTTTCTCACGTGGGAATACTAAATCGAATTACAATGCAATAATGGTTAATGAGTTCGCGATTATATGGAACGATTGGGGCCTCGACGTATAGCACAGGACGCATGAAAACTGATCATATAAATTACGGCGAAAAGGAGTCCCAGGAGAGTGGTTCGACAGCATTAAGCCATTTAATTTCAATTGACTTGATATTTTTCCCCTCCTGTCCGTGAAGTCATATGTTGTCTGCCTTGGTTATTTTTAAGTAGGATGGGTTACTAACAACTCAGGAGACCAACGGAATATCTCCACTTTAAATGATGCCGTGTGCCCGTTTCTTTCGCCATCCCACTACCCGGTTTCACCTCTCCGATCACCCCGCCACACCCCTCCGAATTACTTTCCCTCATTGCCACTACCCCTCCTCCCTCACCGTCTGACGCACTTCTACGTAACCTTTCCCCAACAGGGACTTCCCCCACCTGTCCACCCCCAGGCGTTCTAATTGCCCCGATTCCCCTCGGCCGCGTAATGGGTCAGAAATGGGGGAGGGGTGCGGGCGTGGTCAGGGCAACTCGGTTAGAGATGAAGGGCGGGGAGGGGACTTTGATCGAGGGGATCAACTTTTAAACTGCGTGATATCCCCATTCTCCTACGTCCAGGGGCCCCTCCCACCCGCGTCGCTTCTTGTCAGGAGACCAGCGGAGACGACGACCTCCGCTCTGTCCGTAACACTGGTCGAACACACATAGGGCAGGGGAGTAATTGGGGGCGCGGGGAGAGAGATAGGGGATGAGGCGCAGAGATCGCACTGCGTGAGAAGGGCGGGACGACCCGTCCAAACCGAGGAGGAGGTTGACGGTGGGGTCAATTGGATTCAAAGCACGAGACAAAAAGGTTTTCACGGATTCGGAACCGAAGGGGCGGGTCCATTTATTTTATTTCCCCCTTTTGTTCACCCATTCATTTTCCAATTCGAAAGAGAAGATCACGATTTCCTTTATTTGTTTTTTTTATCGGTTCAGGAGATTCAATCAGACTTGTTAGGCATGCGGGGAAGAGTATAATGAGGACATAAGAAGCAAGAAAGGGAAAGGAGTGGTGGAAGCGACGTAGCGTGGGGGCCAATTTGAGAGTTCAGCATCTGTTTTCGATGTTAGAAGGCGCATAAGGCTGGCGGAAAACAGCTGTGGGGAAGCAAAGAATATATATTATGTACATGTAACATAATAATTTTCCTCTTTCCTTCCCTTAAAATATGGACGAGTGTGTTGGATATATGTGCATTCATGGAACTTGACGTATTAATTTCCTATTACTGCGTATTTAATCGGCTCAGACCTCTCAAGTGGTTAATCGAATTGCCAAATGGTGACTGATGAGATGCAACCACCATGCAAGGTTATCTTGTATCAACAGCTAAAATTATTGATAACATACAGAATTGTAACTACCTATGCATGAGATTATTTTCTCGCTTAGGCGCCATGAGAAAAACGTGAAACACACACAGTTTTATGAAGACCTCAAATCTGTAAACATAAAAAGAGAAAAAATTGCTTCCAATAAATTTTCGATTCATACGCTTGGCAAGGCCTGTACCAAAGAAGTAAGATGTCAGATTTAATAATTATTTGGGGAGCTAGAATCTAGGAGCTAGTTCAGCTATACATTGAAATCGCAAATAAAAACGTATTGCCCACATAGTCCTGCAGACTACTAAGCAAAGAAGCCGGTGGTAATGGAGTTCCGATAGGGAGAGAAAATTCTTGGGATGATGACGGGAAAAGATTATTAGCAGCCTCATTAGTAGGTTACAATTAACAAGATCAAAAACGCAATACAATGTAACAAAGTGAAGGAATCTCTACGTTAACATTAATGAAGTGTACACGTGACCTAAGATGGAATTTATGAGCATTGTTTTCCGCATACGATCGGACCTGTAACTCGATCTGTCGCCAGAAGATTTTTACGAGTAAAGATCAGAGAAATCAGCTAAGCATTAAGACAACGAAAATTCGTGGGACACTCATAAAAAAGGGAGAGAATAAACAATATGGAAGAAAAACGGACGTAACCCTTCGTTGATACAGTTAGTGCCGATGGTTATTTGCGCCCTAACGAAATGAATAGAAATAAGACCCCGCTTAGGTATGAAACCTGCATTTAATTCCGGATGTAATAATGCCTGCATTCAAGGGGTATATTGAATGCGTAATGGCAAACGCTAGGACGCGTGATGGAGAAGTTTACAGGACAAACAAGAACCAAAAATTACGGCTCTAATATACACCTGAATTACACATTAGTTTTAAAAATTGTGTATGTACTTAAACAAGTACTATTCTGGCTTCTTAATACATGATTTTCAGTGCATTTGGACAGAAACTACATCCTCATTATTCTGAGGCCCGATCTGCCTTCGACAAGAGAATAATAGAGACGACTGAGCACCCGTTGGCAAGGGGTTATGGAAGAGAGAGAGGTGGGATGTGTACGAAGGTCAGCGGTCGAGGAGCAGCTATTGGATAAGATTTAATCGAAGCTATTGATTGACTTAATACTACAAATATGGGAAACTTCGTTCATGTGGAAGGTGAAGGGGGGATATTTTAAGCACCATAACAGCGGATAACACTAAGCCGTGGTATTAAATACAGTTATATTCAATAAAGAATAAGACTTTAAACTAAATAGATATGAAAGGTTTAACTATCACATCAGATATAAATAAGAACGTCCAATAACATACACGTTCCTAAACATTTTTACCGTGGATCTTGTTGCCATGACATAAAAAAAACACGTGATGGGACGAAAATATACGGAATAAATAAAAGCACATGCCCATCAATTTGGCGCCCACATGTTGTGAATCAATGTAGTGTGAAATTTTTTCGACTGATCTCAACAGGATTTCATGCATATGATCCGAAACTACCCTTTGGGTACAGATATTCAAGCGCACATTTCAATCGAATTAATGTGTAATTAATACGTAACTACGCACCATATTTTTCTAATACACACGTTAGTGGAATTTTGAGGCAAAAAATAAAAAAAATCAACTATCGGAAGATATATATATATATATTTTTTTTTATTGATAGTCATAACAAACACAGAAACCCTCTTTTCCACAGAAGTCCCTCTTTTATGTGTTTTGGTTTCTGTGTTTGTTATGACTATCAGTGAATTTACATTACACGTTTGTGGGTTTTCCAAAAAAGTGTATATATTTTTTATAATATATCTTTTCCGATATCGTATACAATATATATTTATACATATAATTTTTTACATATGCATAATATACATACATACATATAATATAAATACATTTTTAGAAATATATACGAGGATCATCCGGAAAGTAGTACCCGTTCGTGAAATAAAGACACAAAAGTAAATATTAACAAACATAAAAAAATTTATTTGAAAGAGGATACTTTAAACTACTTCTCAACATAATCTCCAAGCAAATTAAGGCATTTGTCATAACGTGTGACAAGTTTCTGTATTCCTGCTGCATAGTCCTTCGCCGCCAGCTCATTGAGATACAGGGTCACTCCTTCTTTAAGTTCTTCATCGCTGTCAAATCTTTTTCCTGCCAAAAAGTCTTTAAGCTTTGTAAAGAGATGAAAATCTGAAGGGGCCAAGTCCGGGCTATACGGTGGATGGTCGAAAGTTTCCCATTTGAATTGCTGCAAAAGTTTTTGTGTTATCCCAGCTGCATGAGGCCTGGCATTGTCATGAACGAGAATGACACCAGTAGACAATAGACCTCGCCGCCGATTTTGTATTGCCCGCCGTAATTTCTTTAATGTTTCACAATACGCATTGGCATTAATAGTGTCTCCACGGGCCATAAAATCAATAAGCAATACACCTCGTCGATCCCAGAAAATGGTTGCCATGAGTTTCCTGGTGGACAGAACTGTCTTGAATTTTTTTGGTTTGTTTGGTGAATGAGCATGATGCCACTCCATTGACTGTCGTTTACTCTCAGGTGATGCATAACAAACCCATGTTTCGTCACCAGTAATTATGCGAGCCAAGAAAGAGTCTCCTTCATCAGAATAACGTCCCAAAAACGTCAGTGCTGCAGCCATACGCTTGGTTTTGTGCTCATCTGTAAGCATGCGAGGGACCCATCTTGCACAAATTTTTGCATAATGCAGATGGTGTTTAACAATTTCATGAACAATTGTTCGACAAACATTGGGAAAATGCTCACAGATGTCATCAATTGTGACGCGCCGATCGTTCCTCACGAATTCGTCAACTGAGCTCACCAGTTGGTCTGTAATGACAGACGGTCTCCCCGAACGCTCATCGTCGTGTGTGTTCCCCCTCCCCATGTTGAAGTTGCGACACCACCGCCGAACAGACGACTCGTCCATTACATTGTCTCCATACACCTCCTTTAATTGGCGATGAATATCACATGGGCGAACGTTTCTTGCATTGAGGAATTTAATCACTGCCCTCACTTCACAACTGGCGGCGTTCTCAATTTTTTTAAACATTGTAAACAATCACAGAAACAACACAGGCAATGCTAGCGTCACGCAACTTGGCTCAGAGAAGGCAGACAAGCCACTGAAGCTATCTGACCTCGTCCAGCGGCTACTCGCGTCGTCAGCACTTCATGCGGCACGAACGGGTACTACTTTCCGGATGACCCTTAAAATCCAGGTGGTGAGGGAATATAAATCAAATTTTGTTGTATTTGAATTTTACTTTCACTAGGATCAGCGCCGTGGTAGCTGAGTGACAAGAATTTTCGGCTACTGATGTTCATCTTTATAATATATCATCAGTAGAGCATTTTGGACGGTCCCTAGCCACTATGATGTATGACGTGTCGCGTGTCCCTCTTTTTATCTTTATATTATTTAATTCTTAATAACTTCAACATACCGGCGATCTAAATATCACTTTCTTCTAGCATACGAGTATTCTCCGCCAACTATTTCTGCTGTCTTAGCATTTAATCTATCTAATCCTCTTTTCCCCCCACTTTGGCAAAGAAACCAAACGATCAAATACTAGGCCTTTTTTGGGGGAGAGGGAGGGATGATTGTCGAGATAAATCCACCGGAGGCAGGAAAAGTGGATGCGGAGCATTTTGATTGGAGATGGAATGTTGAATGCTATTCTAGAGGGGAGAACGTTCGGCAAGAGAGGCAGGAGAAGAAAAGGATTGGTATGTAGGACGGAATAAGGGAGGTAAAAATTTTAGCGAAATTAAAGTGGTTTGCGGACCAGGGAGTGTCTTGTCAGACGAAGCTAAGATCTGCTGTGACGTTCAGTCAGCCCTAAATTCCTAAACTCTATAAAACCTGCCTTAAACAGTAAACCATTATTGATAATAATATTCTTCCTGGCAAAAATATTTCTAAATCCTTTTGTAGACCTACATTTCAATAACCACGTTTTCCAATATTGCCTTGCCCCAAAGATCACGTTTAATATCCCTTCCAGTGCCAATTACTATCATCCTTTTTGCCTTAACTTATCGTATCTTTTATCATTTCCCTATCATCCTGCGAATGCTGCATTTTACAACGAATACCCTATTATATTCTCTTTCCTACCTATTCCGCAATAAATGGAATTCATTACCTGGTATTATTTATTCCGTCATACATTAAGTTGGGACTTCACTTCTGTTAACAGGTTTGTAATCTATTGGTTTCTTTGGATTTGAAGGTGATGGTTGTGCACGATTGAAAGAGGTTGAAAAAGGACGGGAGAACTGTGAAGGGTCACGACATTTGGGCAATTAATGGGTGTAAGGGACACCAAGGAGGAGGAATGAAAGGAAAACACATTACCATAAATGAAACGTCCATCTGCACAGTTCTCCCTTACCTCGAGCCGTTATAAAATGTCCGTTCTTCGTCCCTGGGATTCTTGATGGAGGATTTCGAGAGTGAAGGTGCTCGTATGTCCTACTTCCCACAAATGCTTGGCAAAATTATATTGCGCAATATTAGTCGTGGTGGAATACCGCTTGTATTCCTCACTACTTATCTTAAATGATCGTCCTGTGTATCCTAAATAAATACCGTTGCGGGTATGTGCAAGTTAGCTAATAGATGGATAGGAAAGGAGGAATTGAGCTTCTTACATTTTTAAGATGAACTATATCAAATAATATTTCCTTTAGCTGTAAAGGGTAAAGGTTATTTAATACAGTCAATCATTGATGAACTCTAAAGGATTGTGATGACGAAAATTTTAGCGGATTATTTGATCCGTGGATGCTGTAAACTAAAAATTGCAAACTCATACACGAAGTCACCAATGGTATTCACACATCAAGGAAATAGAGATGACTGTGGACTCGTTTTTCGAATGTGAAAATTATGTCTTGGCATTAAGGGTTCCGAAAACTATCAATTTGGCGACCAGTTACGATCCACACAGCGAAAAATGTCATTGTGGGGATACATGGATGGTTCAGTATGGCGTTTTTAGTTATGAAATTGCTGCCCTTTTAAAGATGATCTTACTAATGAAGTAACGTGTGAAGGTACTTATTGATGTGGATGACAATATGTTCGCATTGGCACTGATAACGCATATTGATATTTTTTTTACCATTAACATCTATGAGGTATTATAAATAAGGCAATACCGAAATTATGAATATGTAGTCTTATTAAAATATTTACGACGATATTCGACTAATGATCATTCCACATTATAGAGTGAAGAGTTTGACAGCTGACAGCAGAACTCATGTAAAAGATATACGGTAAATGAAAGAACTAAGTCGGAGAATCTTGTTCGCATTTCTGCCCCATTCATAAGACAAGGATTTAATATTTATTTGAACAAGAGTGTTCGGTCAGCAAAAAATGCCTACACTTTATTCGACTTCCCACGAATACTGAAGAACAGTAAGCGGTCTGCAAAAGTCGGTTATCATTTAAACAATTCTAACTAATCAAATTCGTCAATTCCTCTTCCCAGAACTATAAAATCAGTCAAATTAATCACGCTTGAGCTGCGTTAATGCGGACTGAGTAAGTTAAAACATGTAAAATAAGTGATTCCGTTTCCCCTTGCAGTAATTTAGCGCAGAAAATATTCCCCGAAGACACCGAGAGAGAAATTCCCTACCGAGTATAAAAAGAATGGTAGTCAGGAATAGTGCCGAATGAAACGGCAATACCAGACAGGAGGTTTCGCAATAAAAAAAATACCGGCTCGAGATGGAAGAAATAATAGGACAAGGGATTTCAGGGAAACGGAATTCCCGGGAGAGAACAACAGAAAGACGGCAGAGAGGACAGAAGAAGGAGGAATTGGAGAGGGTAAGTGAAAGAGGATGGGGTAAAAAGACAGCAATCTTAATGCTCGAGAATATGATGAGAAAATAAGTATCTTGAGCCGGAAACAAAAGAGAGTGTAACACCTTCTGAGCCTCCCTTTCCTTCCGAAAATACCGTCTTTAATTTAAAATTTCCTTAAGCGCTGTGCCCACTGCTTTTCCTCCGAGCCTATTCACAAAACAGATGGCGCAATGCGATCAATTCAACAACATTTAATAACTCACCGATAAACCTTAGGGTGAGTTAATATTTAATAAGATAAGGGTGCTGGAAAAATAAGTTAATCATTTAAAACATATACGAAATTTCATTTTATTTTTTCATTCTCTGTGTAAGAATCATTAGCAGCTGTCTAAGTTAAAACTGGAGCACAATTCTTCTCAGAAATGTTCAATTTATAATAGAATACTGACATTTAATTCGATTTAAAACAACGAGAACTACAAAGAGCAGTACGAATTTTGAATAATTTAAAACATGCATAATTTTCAAACTCATTGCATTTTATATGGTAATACTGGCCAAGCGTCAAATGTTAATTCTGACTAATATTGATGCAGACACGAAGGACAGGACTTTGACGTGGATAGATAATGAAGGGGATATGTATGCAATGAGCTACACATTTTTAATGTGGCTAACAGTTACATTAAAGGCAGAGTGATTTAAATGGAAAGAATAGTGCTCAAACGAGTCCTGTAATTAATGAGAATATAATTCCGCCATAGATGCACCCAAAATACTGGTTGGAGCATACACACAAACGTGACCACCATTACAAAAGCATTGTTGGCGACTACCTGGGTGGCTTATGCGAATGTAAAAAGAGACGTTTCAGGCGTGATATGGTGGAATATCATGATTAATTAAAATTGGCATTTTTCCACAAAATAAATTTTTTTTTATTTATACGACCGGTTTCGATGTAACTACATCATCTTCTGGTGGGTTAATTAATAATTATGCGAATATGTTTTCACAGATTACCTATATATTGACTTCAATCTTCAGAAAAGGTCTTGGTACCTTGAAACTTGTGTTGTTAGTTGATAGTTACATCGTTAGGGAAGCATAAAATCCTGTTTATAAGCCCCAAATTTATCTGCAGAGCTTCAGAGCCCCTGGTAACTATCAAAAATAGCTACACCAGGAAACTCACTCACGGACCATTTATACAAACTGTATTTTCCTCTGAAAAATATTTTTAAGTCGTCAAACCAGGATCAAGGAGAAGAAATACTTTTATTAATAGATCAGCACATAAAACAGATACGATAATTTCTCCGTCTTCACTGACGAAGCGAGAAAATGATAAAAGATGGACATTTTTGTATTCCACTTCAGTTTAAAAAAAGATAGGATCGAATAGAATAGGAAGGAGGAAAACTGGAATTGATCATATTAGAGCACAAGGTGAATTAGCTCTAATCCTTTGAAAGAGAAATGCGAGAAACTCAAAGAAAATGAGTAGTGAGATGGGGGAAACGGAATAGGGTATTAAAGAGGTTGGGAGGATTTAAGGGAACGCACTTGGAGCAGGAAGTGAAAGGGAAGAGGCTTCAAAATTGGGGGCCACGAGAGAGATCTCACAAAATACCAGAATATGAGGATGGGAGTAAGTAAAGGCAGGAGTAGCGCTAATGTACATCCCAGACGTTGATAGAGTATCACATAATCGTTAATTTAAAAACTATTTTAATGCTGTAACTCCCTACGCGTCACTAGCAATGAGCCATCAATTTTAAAGAAATATGGGAAAAATAGCCTCACATTGTGCTCGCTAAATTATTAAATTGAGGAGCGGGAAGGGTTCTTTAGATTCTGATGTATGAAGCCCATAAATATTGAAATAATTAATACTCAATTGTCTTGCACAATGGATAGGGGATGATGGATTTAAATTTTGGCCTGACACACACTTCGTAAAATAGGACTTTAATCTGCATTACTAAAATTTATATTTAGTCAAAAGGTTGCACGTATTTTCAAAATGATGACGGAATGCAAGACCACATTATAAATACAGAATTAATTTATAACAGTTATTGCTTTCAATATATATTTTTGTATTCCTTTGGCATAGGGCGAAGTGAAAAAAAAGAGAAGTTGGCATGCTAGCATACAAAATACAATCCTAAAACACCTCCCGCTCTGAACTGGTACTCGAGATACCCACAAAAGTAATCCAAAATCTAATACGATTACGACAGAAAATAAATGGCACAGAAGAGAGAAATGCATCATATCCATTTCTGTGAATTGGGATGCAAAATTAATTCCCCATCACAAAGGATTAATCCAAAAATTGCCCATTATTTTCATTTTTCAACTGAAGAGGAAGCCATTTCTACAGCCATCAGCAAAAGTGGGCGTGAACACTTCCTTAAGGTTATCTGATGGGCAAGAAATAGTTTAGTTATAGCAACTACTGGTGACTAAGATGGAGGGGAAATAAATTAATTGTTAAAGGATGGAGTGAGATGATGTTTTAGCATAGGAAATGAAACAGACGGAAAAATGCCGTTAATTTGATGAAGGGAGTCCGAAATTGGGAAAAATTAAAATGCTAAATATTTAGCCGACGCACATTGAGTTTTGCTTCGCAAGGCTGGCCTTTTACGGAGTTTGGCTAAATTTTGCAATTCAGTAAGTGAAAATGCTGATTTGACTAAATTTCTTAACGTCACTTATTCTTAAGCTCAAGAATTGAGATTGTCTGCGTTTTGACGGGTTTCGCTAAAGAATAGGCATAGAGTAAAGGCTCTTATAGTTATTTTCTGCTCGCTCCAATTTTGCGGCTTTGAACTTCGGACAATGCATCAACGCTTTACCAGTTACTATACCAAGTCGCAACTTTATTTTTTGCGTTTTAAAAATCTATAAACACCCTTTTCTAAAAAGACCGCCTCCAGCCAAAATTGAAATGGTGAGAATAATGAAACAATTCCGAATTAACAATAACGTAATTTCACGGCCTTGAGTTCTCGGAACTTCTCTGAGTTTACCAGAAAATATTTCGAACGTCTGACGAGTGAAATATTAAGACACGATTTTCGGTGAACTAAAGAAATAAAGGCACTAATATATGAACTGATTTTCTCCTTCGAAGAAGCTGCTACGCGCTGATGAGTTGAAAATCGGCGTTTTGGAAGGCTGACTTAACCACTGAAATCAGAGTGCTGAAGGCCAAACTTCCACGTTACGAATTTATTGTTACATTTGACTGAACCGTAAGCAATGCCTTAAAATCGTGACCGCTACATTTTCAACTAATAGCATTCTATAAGAAGCTCGAAATATAGTATACTAAAAAACACAAGAACATTTCACTTTCTCTCTCTCCTCCTATTGTCTCTTTTACTTTCCTCCTCCATCTTTTATTACAGAGAGCATCAACGTAACGCAATAGTTTTCTCTCTCCCTCGCCCTACCTAATAAGGAAAATCTCCTTGGACAATGGATTAATGAAAATCATTCCCTCATGCTAATGAATCAAATTGGCCATTTTAATACGTACAGAAACTGTGGGCTATAAAGAAATTAATACTGTAGACTGTTGGTCTTCCGATGAGAGAGGATAGCATTCTCAGAGTAAAGATGGCGTCGGAAGGAAACCAAAACCAGTACGTAAAAGATTTCGGGCTTGTCTCCAAACGACTCGGCCTAGGGGAAAGCGGCTAAGAGCACGCCACGAAGTAAACACCATCGGCCGGCCACAGGTGCGCTGGCTCGGAAAGGAGTGGAAAAAAGTAGGTAACGTTTATCCAGGATGACTATGCGGTCACATGAAGGGAGAACGAGGAAAAAACAGAAAAAAACAAAAGAAGAAACAAAACGGCATTGGTGACACACCTCCGGTGACTGGGGATAGAGGAAAGAACCGCACCTCTAGGAGGAAGAAGGAAAAAAGGAAAGGGGATCGACGAAAACACGAAAAGCGAGATTGGCCATTCTGAATTCTTTGCTTTACGCTTCCCTTCAAAATGACCTTCTACTGTCCCAGTGACGTAGGTGGACCGCCGCCCTGATGTCACACGGAGCTTGGGAAGTTGGGTGCTATAGGAGAAAGGGTGAGGAGAGGTGGCGGGCTGATATATGAACTACCATAACAGGCCTCCTTTCATCGCCTCCGTCCCCTTCATTCTCCTTCAGAAATACTCATCGTCCTCGAAATTGTCTCCTAGCCCCACACCCTTAACACTTCCATCACCCAACCGACTTTCGCGTCTGCTATATAACCTTTCGCAGTTCCCGGCTAATTAACACGGAGGGACTTTGGAGAGTGTTGATGGACACCCAAGGAGATATGTCCCAATGGGGCACGACCATATAACTTGCAGGAAAACTTTCAATTCATCAGGAGTTTCGCATTCATTTTCTCTTGTACAGTTAGAAAATACTTGCGTGGAACTTTAACTGTTATCCTCTTTCCGCGCGTTAATTTGATATAATTTTATGAGAGAGAGATAAAATTAGAAAATGATATCGTCGATGTGATGTTGCTAATTCTGAGTTTGAATGAAGTGAGCGTGATCGGAATTCTTCACTCTTGAAACAACGATTGTAATATATCGAGGTAAACGAAAAGGGACAAAATTCAAAATCAACTCTAGGCTTGGTTTGTTGAGTGAGGGGATGGCTCGCGCGTGTACTCAGCGCCGCACGCATTAAGACTTGAGAAATTCTATCATTAAGGCAGAGGGAACCAGCTCATTTCTCTGGGCCACCAGTAGTCTCTCAGGAAGATGTACTACTTGAGAAATCATGAAACTTGGAAACGCATAGGGTACCAATTCACCTTGATTTGAAACAAGGTCCTCCGGTAAGTTACCTAACTCTCTAACCAGTAATGAGAGGTCGTGGAAAGTAACACCCACTGAAATTCAAACCATTATTCATGAAAATGATTTTTAATGCACACAATGCTAATTAATACAAATGAAAACGGTTATAAAGTTTTATACGTATTTCGAATACGTTCATTAGCCCTGCACTTTAAAATACTTTCATAGGAATTACTCCACTTCTGTCTTGTCAACTGCCTTCTCAAAATTCGCGAAAAATATTTTAATTCTTAATTCTTCAATCCCCTTATTATTTATTCGGTGACGCGAGTTCCGAACCCTTACTTAATTCCCAAAATAATCCTCACCGAAAAAGGCACGTCCGTTCTTCACCTTCTTAGCTTTTTCTTCCCATCTTCTGTTAAAGATGTGGTTGACATACGTTTTCCGATCGCAGTATTGAATTTCCAATAATCTTCACTTTTTATTACTTTACTTCGTCAGCGAACGGAATAAAAGCTTATCTTACAGAGTCTTTTGGCAAAACTACTTAAATATACCTCGAATAAGAAAAATAATCCCACAATAATTCTGCTGGGAAATCAGCTATTTTAACTAACTTGCTCAGCTTTACTTTCAGACAAGTAACCTCGTACGAAGTATTCTCGAGACCAAGAATGGCATATTAACAACTGTCTGCATTGAAACATTTTGGCCAATTTTTTCAAACATACACAAATTAAATTATCTCTCAAAAATCGCATACTCTCTTTAGATTTTATTAAGTCCCTATTACACATAAACAGAAACATCTCTAATTTAAAAATGTGCGATTGAAAAATATAATAATTCAAATTAATCAATTATGCCATAAAGTTATCTAGGAGAGCATGAATGAAAAATAATCACGTAGAAAAACAACTCCTGACCAAAGTAGATAACATAAATTACGCGGAATTTTAACGAAATTCTAAACTAAGCATCCCTAACCTATTGTATCCCTCCCACAACTATTGTGTTCGCAATAGCTCTGGAATAATCATATAATTTATTACTTTTCAACTTGTCAGAATGGAGTTTTGACGAGCAAGGCCCTGGCTCACGTATGTCTGTCTACTCATGAAAATTCGACAGCTTTTCTATGAATAAAAAAAAAAGATATAAACGCATTTACATTTCATACTAAATTATTACTATTCAATTCTCAAGGTATCACTTAGCGATTTTTAGGAATTTGTCCTTGAAAATTAACAAATAAAGATAATTACACGATTATAACTCAGTTATAAACAATCCTAGATGCCCCATCGTGAGACACCCTTTTTCCGGCAGTATCAAAAGGCATCTCGCTGTCCGCAGGAGAGAATAATGCAGTCCGTTTGATATCCCTCACCTGCGGCGCTCTAGAACAACAACAGGTGCCTCGGATTAAGGATGAGGTTCAGAATGTAGCAGGATTACGAATGAGTACAGATGCGTGAAAATTGGAATATGCAACACTCCTTCCGTTATCTGTTCCATCAAATTTGAATAAAATCTCATTGAAATTCCAACCTGTCGCCCACAACCAAATCCCAAAGAGGTCAACAGACGGATAACCGAAGAGTCCAAAGAGGACAACAGAAGGATAATCGGAGAGCATTAAATAAATATTAATAATTCATGTCCATTCGTAAGTGGCACTCTGTTTTAATGGCAAGGTAAACACATTCAATTTATAATCACTACGACAGTTGCATGTACTTGCCGTGGGTAGAGGCCATTCATTAATAGTTCATTTTAAACATACACGCATGAAAAAGCAAATTAATGCAAAACACAAAGATGGAAGAAAATCATAAAATATGTTACTATAAATGAAAGCATGAGAGGCCACTACGTAAGATTTTGAGTCTTCAGTAAGTTAAAAGTATCTGCAGGAACGGAAAAAAATAATGCAAATGAATATCAAGGGAAACTTTAACAAAGAAAAATGTATTTTCATTCTGTATCGAAGTATTTTTAGAAAAGTGAAATGTTATTTAGAAAAGTGAACATTTCCAGAGTAAAGAGTGATACTACGTATGCCACATTATGGCAAGCCAGTCTATAAAACAAGTTTGAGGAAAATACGGATGACTGTCCAATAATATTAATCTTCGAATAGATTATCATTGCTTTGAAATGAATGTTGAAATTATTAATAATGAAAAAATAGAAGTTAAAATTTATTTTATGTCCAACAAAAATCATAAATTAGATACATTAATTTAAATAATATCATTGAAATAGCGTATCTAATCATAATTCAATTTAGAAACAGCAGAAAACAAGAGAGTGAATATGGAACATTAGAGAGAGCGATCAGAACAAGGTAGCCAATACCATTTACAATTTGGGGCTGTTAATAATACAAGGTGGAAATAATAAAGAAATTATGAATGGAAATTAAAATCACGATAATTAAACAACATCATTAGAAGTCCGTTCTGGGTCGAGCAGAAATTTCACTTGGAAATTTTACCGCCGACTTTAGAATTCAATACGAATACCAGCAATCTGGAATCGATTTAATGCCGTTAAATAATCAGTTTGCCTATTATGGTTAGCATATTTATGATTTAGAGAGAAGAAAGAGAATCCAAATGTTTGGGGATCCTTAATGGAATCTTAAAAGAGAGACGAAAAGGGAAGAAAATGAGGTTATTTGCATCAAAAAGAAGAGACGAGACTGAAGATCTCGATGAAATATATCTGTAGACAAAAGATACAATTTAACTATGAATTGACAGCATTCCATAAAACAATTATTGCATTGTCCAGTAACGGTTGCAAGGAGAACTCGATCACGGTAATTATCATTGTGATTCACTGTTCGGTAAAAAAAACGTTTCATCTGACATTACCATTTTCCACTTATTATTCGCAATCCAGTTGATTACGGATGATGGAACCGGTAATTATGCGATCAAGGGGCCCATAGATGCCGATTATTCTTCCATGAAGAGGGAAGAGTTTCAATTATTTATTATAAATTCTATAACCTATCAGCCATGGAAAAAATTATAACTAGATGAGTTGATAGGCCATATACCTTGATCTTTTACGCGCGTCAAAAAGTGGTTATAGTACCACAAAATAAATCGAAAATACAAGGGAAAAGAGGTCTTCCACTTGCCAATACTTCCAAGTTATAGCATAAAAATTTTTAACTGTATACATAATTAATAAATTCTCCTATTACTTTACCAAATTTTGGTAAATAAATCTCAAGATTTATACAGCATAGGACATCAGAAAAAGCGCTCATACGTATTCCCAGAGACTAAAAGACCATTAAATTGTTTATATGAAGTTCACCCTAATGGCATAAGTTAAAAACTGGAAAAAATCAATCTCCCTAATACAGCATGAAACTTGATGAGTCGATAACCAATCAAAAAAAAAGGATATCTTACTCTCAGGACAGAACCAAGGGTGCAGGGATAAATTCTCCACGCCTTTTGAAACCTACCAAACACACCTTTTAGAAAACCACTCCATAACATGAGAGTTGAGAAATGCGAGACCTCCGTAGTAATAATTTTAAACGCTAGGCCCGCGGAATGACTTCAACAAAGAAACTATCTCTTTAAGAAATACGGGCAATTTTGGTAGAAAAGGGAAGAGTGGCGGGGAAAAAGCTCAAGCGCGCAAGCTCGGGACGTTAAAAGAGGGGATGATAAGAAGGGGTGGAGAGAAAGAAGGGGTAGGGATAGGGAGGAGGGCGGGGACTCGGCCGAGGGAAATGTGCTGTCCTCGGGGAACGGGAAAGGGTGAGTCGGAGGGAGGAAACGCGAAAGATGGAAGGTGGGAGCAAAGAGAGACGAAGGATATGAAGTGAAAGATTACGACGAATAAATAAAATATAGATGAGATGATGGAGGGGGAGGGAGGTGGGGGCCAAAGCAGGGAAAGGGGGTGAAGGGGGTGTGTGGCATGCATAAACCTTGAGACCGCCGCTGCCGCCACGCCCCCTCCCCCTACCGCCAGTTCGCCCACCGCCTCGAGCCACGGGGAGACGGGGAAGAGTTGGGAGGGGGGTATGATGTTGGTTTGAGGGAGGGGCGGAGTGCAGCGTGGGCGAAAGCCGAGTTTTGGGCTTTGAACGAGAGGAAGAAGAACGACGAAAAAAGGTGCTCCTCATTTTACAGGGAATCCAGGTACTCCTCCCGTCCACTGCCTTGCTCAAGATAAGAAATCTCATGTTTTTTTAGGGTAGAAAATTTGTTCAAAGCTTTTTGAGGGGATGAAGTACCTGTCAAAAAGAGTGGCACAGCACATTGTTATTCTTCAAAATGCAACTGCCATTTGATGTCGGCGGATACTAACTGATGAGAACGACACGGAAAAAATGTATACCTCAAATATTCTATCAAGAATTCCATATTGTTTCCGACGGAAGTGATTGAAGACTCATGATGATCCTCTTACTACTAAGAAGAAAAACTCATCTGCCGAAAATAAGAATAGAAAATCCAATTAAGGACAGCAGAATTATTTACCAAACCGGTTATTTCGACCGTCTCGGCAATGAAACTGAAACATTAAGTGCTTATCAATATGGTTAGATTTTTCACATTTTAAAAATAGGTGCATTAATTAACAGGATCAAAGGAGAAATGCCCGATAAAAGTGAATTCGGCAATTTTTTTATTGTTTGATATTAGAAGAAAACTTTAGGTCGCAATGCATAAATTATTCGGTCGGACAAGGTTTGACCATAATATGAAATAAATACTGGCCTCGACCCTCTCTTGTTAAAAATGATTCAAATAAACGAGGTATAACAATAATTCGTGATTGTGAGGTCATAAAAAGCTGAATTTGCTTTACTATTCTATTTTATGCTTTCCAAATTTTGAAGGTTCAATTTCAGATTAATTTTCAAGAAAGTAAAAAAAATGTTCTCTCAAACAAAATTAGAGGATGTAGGGGATATGAACACGACATGAACAGGATATTCTTTTTTAGCACTTCAGGTTTCTAAAAATATACCAGTTTCTTAGCTTTATAACTCGTAAGCGAAATTTATTTAGCATTATATACTCCAGAGAATGAAACTTTCAATCAAAACACTATCCATCATCAAGGTGGAAAACCATTAAACCCTAGTTAATGACTTATAAAAATATTAACAACATTTATGAAAATCCTGTCCCATTACTTTCCCAAATAATCCTCAAGTCTTCCAACGTCCGAATTTGAAAAAGAATGCGTGAGAGAGTAAAATGGAAAACAAAGAAAAAAATGAATTATTCCTCAATGTTTAAACATAATAACGAAAAGAAAACACGACAACGCACGCCGCGAAGAAGCTAAAATAACATGATAATGAGAGAAAAAAACTAAGGGCAGAGGGGAAGAAAGGGTAAAAGACAGGAAGAGAAAGTTTTTGGAAACACAATAAAAAAGGAATGTTTGGAGACAGAGAGAGAAAAAAGGGACGGGAGGAGAGAGGTGAAAAACAGAGGATAAAAAAATAGAGCGAGGGATGAGAGAGGAAAATGAATTGAAAGCGAAGACAGGGGCGGGATCCCTGTCGAAAAAACGACGAAAGAGAGGCAGGAGGAAAGGGTGAGGGAGGAAGAAGAGAGGAAAGGGGAGAGAGTCCGTGGGCGAACGGAAAACGGGAGGAAATTACGGCGAAATAGACACGCCATCGACGCGGGGGAGTGGAGAACCGAAAAGGCGAAGGAAAATAGGGGGAGGTGGGAAGAGTTGGGTGGTAGTTGGGAGGGGAATTGGTAGGTGAGGAAGTTGCCTCGGCGGCAGACTCGCGGAAAAGGGAGGGGAGAAGGAAGGGCGAGAGACGGCGTCGAGAGGGATAGCGCTGGGAGGGCAGAAGAAAAAGGAACCCTCTGAGTTAGGTGGGGAATAATAAAAGACGCGGGATGAAATAGGAGTTATAGCAAATGGAAGTGGGTAGGGGAAGAAGAGACGTGGGCGAGGGACGTGATCGGAATATTTGCGGGGATGGAAACCGTGCGAATAAGACGTGAAAAGAGGGGGAGGAGAGGAAGGTGGTGCGGAAGAGGAAAGAAGGAAAATAGATGCATGAAGCGAGAGGGGCGAGAAATAAACTAACCCACCGGAATCGTCCTTCTCTCACCCCCATACCACCAAACTTCATTCCGCAACATTTCCTTCCTATCCATTCCTTGGGTTCGGGATTTCCGAAGGGATTTTGGTCCCATGTATGTATATACATACACCTACCCACTAACAGAAACACCTTCCCAAACATGATGCCCAAAAACCAGGAACCAGAGTGATCGAGTATCAATGTAGTCCCTTAAGCCTGCTTCCCATTCTGGACTGCTGAGTTCATTAAACACCCGACACGGGAAACAACCAATGATGCCTTCGATAATAACTTACTTCGAAAATCTAACTACTCTGCGAGACTGCTGGTGCAAACAATTCCGACATAAATGTGACAAGATGGTTTCTCGACCCACTACGAGGTTAAAAGTTACGTTTTTGAATACATTCACCCGAGAAAAACGAATCGTTACCATTTGTACAGCAGAAAAGATATCATACTCGACGGATTTCCCGCGCAAGATCCTCAACGTATACAAACTTTCCCCAAACAGATTACTTGGTATAGGACCTGCAACGGAACATGTTTGCGGCTTAGTATTTCAGTGACACGAGTAGCAGTAAATTTAGAGGAACAGACTAAATAAATCACTTGAATAGGGATGCTATTTGAGTTCGTAGGGTAGGTATACTACCAGTAATATACCTATGAGAACCAATGAGTCTATTCCACTTCTAATAAAGAATCTTCCAGTTAAAATTCTTGACAACCGGGTATCGCCTAGTTTGCAGAAGTTTCACTAAATTTATTATCTTAACGGTGATTACGTTGATACAAGAACAATCACAGGTAGGTACTTCTCCAAGAAAGGTTAGGTCAGCAGAAACAAAACCCATATCATATGTCAAAGTAATTCAACCTACTAACTACTTGAAAACAACATAGATTTGTCCTAGTAACAATTGAAAATATTTTATCTCCTTTAATAACGTACTCCTGATTTATTTACCGAAAGAGGGGGATAGGAGACTACGTGATCTTTAACGCCCACCTAGCATATTTCATGAGTTATTCAAAGATAGATAGTACTTAATCAGCAGTTAGATTTTCCAACAAGGCAAATTACAGTACTTTGAAATTCCAGGTAATACTTGTAATTTCACGACTTAATTCCAGAAAATGGAAAAGTCTTCCAATTTTATAGTTAAATTATTTATTGAATAATACTTTGTCATGCGAGGAAACATTAAAAGACGATAGACATGTGGGAGGCCGAGTTCGTATCTAACGAAGAAATGAGCTATTTCCACTTGGGACCGTCGGACCTGCAGTCAATTTGGCATGTTAAAAATGAGTGAGTGCGTGTGAATTTATATATATATATATATATATATATATATATATATATATATATATACAATATATACATACATACATACAATATATATATACATATACCATATATATTTTCCATACACACACAAACATACACGCACACAAATTGGTTCAACGAATTTTATGAAACTCGTGTCCTAAAGGAATACTTTAAATGCAGTGTACGACTGACGGGCCCGTAACGTATTTAAGGCAATGAAAAATGATACAAAGGAAGGAAATACATACATCCAACAGATAAGAAAATGAAAATAAAAAGATTCCATTACTCTCAAATTTCTTAGGACCACATTTACGTGGAAGAAAGAAAGGATCGCCACTTTAGGAGGAACACTACAAGCATAAAAAGTTCCTGACGTCGAGAAAAACATTCTTTAAATGGAAAGGGCTAGATCCAAAAAGAACTAAACAATATCCCAGATAAAAAACACAGTTGAGAATGTCTTTTGGAAAGGGGTTACAAAGGAAAGAGATTAATGCGGGGGGTTGGAGGCGAGCGTTAAAGGGAAGTGACAGCAAGGAACAAAAGGACCAACACGATAGGATTGAGAAATACTCGAAACCTGGAATGAAGGGGGGAAAAACCTTGGGAAAGGCGTGCTGTGTGAATATGTGTTTGTGTGTATGAGCGAACTATGCAGTCTCAATGGAAAAGGAAACAAAAGATAGGAGGAGGGATGGAAGGAAATATTTTCTTGCTCCTGCCTCTTGGATGAAAAAAAACTGGTGGGTGTGGACGGAATGGAGGGATTTGAAGAGGAATGGCGAAGTATCGGCTTGGGGTGAGCGAAAGAGAGTGAAGGCAAGCAAGGGAAAGTGTGAGGAGAGAGAGAGGGAGTAGGGCGAAGAGGGTTGGAGTGGGTGTAGACGAGCTGAGGGAATGGGTGAAAGGTAAAGGTCGAAGTGATTGGGCTGAGGGAAGGAGCTGAGGAGTTTTTTCCACCGATCCTATCCGAGGAAAGAAGACTTTCGAAGGCGATGACTCGGAGGACGAAAAAACGTCCCAACGGATAGCGCAGAATACCTTTAATAGAGGAATGAATTAAGATAAATGAGTACGTATGATATACGGTATGCCTTGGCATGAAGTACTAAAACAAATTTCAATAACTTTAATAGTCACAGAACCACTACGTGAAAATAATGATAATTCAGGGAAATTTCCAAAGTGGATAGATCAATTATCACAAAGAAGATGCATTACTCAAAATGTTATTCTTCAACTGGGTGAATTACACGAAGATTATTTTAGAAGCAGATGTCTTATTTTCTCGCTCGTATAAAAAAATCTAAATAATATATTGGCACCCAGTAATCAGAATTTACATTATTCTCTTAAAATAGTGCCTGGTAATATTATTTACTTTCGCCAAATAAATTAACAAAATTCAATTTTTCATGGTCGTGGTGGAGAGAAACGGCAAAATAAAATAAGACCCACGTAAAAGTCACAGGTAAAAGGCTCTTCCTTAAGAGAGCATACTTATTGGGAAAATATGGAGGGAGGTATAATGGTACCATATATTGATTGCGAATGGAAAAAAATAACAATCTTATCACAACCTAATGGATATGAAATAAAGCGAACAAGGGGAAAAGGAAAAATGGGCTTAAGAGGTAGGAGAAGGGGAAACAAAGGGATGAAAGACCAATTTTTCCAAGGACGATCCAATATCATACCAACGCCGATTTTTCCTTATAAGTCAAGACACAATGGTAACAAAATTTTGTCGGAGGTTCTTCTTTAACTAATGACTCAGAGCATACCATCTTCACCACGGCGATAGTTTTGAATGGCTAAATCACAGCATTTGAAAAACAAAGCGATTGTGATAAGTTATGCATTTATTTCATAAGTCTATTAGCAATGTTAAGTATTCGTATCTCGCTGTGTTACACTCCAGGCGTTGTGCTAGGGATTGCTTCTGATTACTTTCCGAGGGAGACAAAAAAACATTCCTATTCACATAAAATAACCTACGTTTGTAAAATTAAGAAAATATAGTATATAACTCCCAAATAGTGAATTAATCCGTGAATTCAATTTGCTTCTAAATATATGTTGCGAGATCAAGAGTAAGAACCAGTAGGCTTCATCTAAAATAATTCGGTGATGTGAGCAACGATACTCGAAAGACACTGCTTTATGAGTAACCCTTCGCAATTTTGGAGGGTAATATCAAGCCCCGAATTCAAAAGCGGAGGTAGGAAGGCAAAAACTTCGTCTACATAGTACGCGAAGAAGAAAAATTAATTATACGTAAAGTCCCCTCTTCTACAGCATCGTTAATTCAGTTTTTTTTTAACTTTTAAGACAGAAAACGTACAGTCTTCCTGAAATTTACGTTACAGCATATATAAGAGTATTTGTGGCCCGTCGTTCCGATGATAAGTCTCACGTTATCTCTATTGCATGTTTAATAGCAATCAATAGTTTATTCATCACAACTGAAATATTACAAATATGTAAAACCATATATTTACAAGAAATTATATAAATACCTGACCACAATTTTCCAGGAAATAACCTTTTGGTGTGATGAAGGCGGAACTTACGTGGTTAATGGGTTCTGCTTAACGTCCTAAAGGGCTTGCGAAGGGAAAAAATAAAGTAAGATGGCTTTCTCGAATTCTCCATTAATTAAGTGAAACAAGGCCTCATTCCCAATTATAAGGAGTGACGTAATTTTTCCTTGGTAAGCCTTCGGAAAATTTGCATCGCTCTCTTTTTAATTAGATAAATAAAAGCTCAGCCAGTCATCTTAGTTTAAAATATGTTCGAGGTAATTCCGAAGGTTCTCTCATCTCCCGGCATAACATATAAAATGGAACGAAAAATTCCACTTCCTGGCTTCAGCATTAAATTAATATTACTGCTGACAAAGGATTTTATTTAATGCGTACCTCTTACGATTATATCATGCAATAAAGCAACCTGAACTAATGCAAAAGCTTTGGATTCTACCTAAGGAAGCTCTAGCATGGAAAAATAGAAAAATTCAAATAAAGATATGATCGTAAATAGGTGTTGTCAGTTAAAAAAAGAAATATATACTAAAACTAAACGAAGGAATTACCAAGGAAAAAAATTCATTGTCCTACAACAAGTCAGTCAGTGTTAATAATTCGATTATAAGGAATAATCGCATACATTTTGCCATGCGAGTGACAATACCTTAAATATGCCCACGAAGCAAGTCCTCGAAGAAATTATTTAAAAATAGTTAGTGGACAGTTACCCAATTACTGTAGACTAAAAAAATAATTACTGCGGCACAATAGAACACATTAAAGCACTGCAAACTAAGAACCCTAAACGTCTAAAATAGAGCTTATGTATTTTAAAAGGCAACTTTATCAAAAAGATTCTAAAGTGCTTCAGTTCCAAAGTTAACATTTCCTTCTAGGCACTACATATAGTTTATACTTAAAAGTAACTAAGATCAGCTTAGACGGATATTGCGTTACCTTTTGGACTGAGTTTCGCTTAAATAGCAAAAATACTGTATCACTCCTGTTAAATTATCCATAAATACCTGCAATCCATATTACCTTCAGCGAAATATGAATAAAAATTAGGAAAGGCTTCATTAGGATAGTTCTTAATGTCCTGATTCCGCTCCCATTCAACAATTATGATTTGAGTTCTATAATCGTTAAATATTTCTTTTATAGGTAATCTACCGGTTAAGGTAGATTTTTGGATGGACACAACTATCAAATAAACATTTTGTAACTCCAAACGAAACCGAATCTAGCAACCTAATTTACATCAGGTCCTTCTTCATCTCTGTGTACTTCTTTCATCCCGTCCAACATCCCTACCCTATTCCTGCCCTTTCCTCGCTTGCCCAACATTCTCCCCTCTATTACCTTCTTCAACATCCCACTATTGCCGCTCAATACACCTTTCATCGTTAAATATTATATCCCATAAAAAAATAAGATATTCATTCGAAATAATTTGCTCATTGACAGAATTGTGCTGAAAACATTGCATGTCGCGGGGACTTAAAAGAAAAACACGTGTTCGGATGAATAAGTGGAGGTTATTAGGAATACTTCCACTTGCTAATGGCGAAAACTTTAACACATCCTTTTTCCTTCCACACACATTGCTTGCGAGACCAAAACACACCTAACTAAGCACTAGAATACGAAGTTTTTTCAGGAAAATTATGCCCCTAGGTTTAAAAAAGAAATAAAAGTCGAGGAATACGCGCAAAAAATAAGGAGGAGCAGTGGTTGAGGAGCAGCGACAAAGAATTGAACGAAAGAACGCGAACTTGCAAAGAATAAGAGAATGAAGAGAAGACCTTTGGGACATATTAAGGGAGTGAGAGAACGACAAGGGAAAACTGAACACCTACGGTGACGTTATGAAATGAAGATGGATGGCGAAAACATGACGCCCCTTCCGTAATGGAATCACATCCATGACGTCGTCCGTCTGCATGACATTCCACCCATACGTATTCCGACAAACTCGTACAAAACTTTACACCAAAGATGAGATGGTAAAAACAAAGAAGTTAACGAATATTTGAAGCAAGGGCAAGGTCTCAAAGTATTTATTATTCTTTTGTTCCTCCAAGACACTAAGATGCTTTCCTCAAAGGCAGTGAGGTATTCCCCGAGTACACGATACCAATATTTCAACAACAGTGCTTGTTAATTTGAGAATATTCGTCCGTATGAACTTAATTTCCTGGTCCCAACTGTTCTTCTCCACATATTATGCATAAGTGGTGCAATCGGGATCTTCAAAACGCGCGTGCATTATCGATATGTATATTTACGGTTATAACAATATTCTTCCCATCTCGCGATACGAAGACCGGCAAAATGCGATTACTAGAGCTAAAACGGATCATCAAAGCTGGTTCGTAAGTTTCATGCTCGCGTATTGTATTATAGAAGAATAATCACGTTTAGGATAGCGATAGCAATATCGTACAAAACAATCCAATTTCCTTGTCGGTAACATGAGAATACATTTAATCGCTCTCGGAATGCGAGACTCACTCGGCAAGATCATGTTTGATCACAATCTTGTGGCAATGAAAGAGCGACGTACAGAGAAACTCTAAAATTGTCACAGCAGTTGAGAGCAAGAGCGTGTGAAATGAAGAAGTGAACATTGTCCGCCGGGAAAGAAAACAAATTGGCATAAGAGAAACTTGACTTCCTTTATGTCTAAGGCGGAATCTGTTCATTAAATAGAGAAGAGCTAAGGAGGATATTAAAATATAGTATACCCGAGTACTTTCAAGAAGCCAGAGAAAATCTTATCACGGTCACAGTTGAAAGCACTTCTGCATAAACTCTGCTGTACAGCTTGACTTGGTTTCCTATCTATGGCATGGAAACCACATAAGTGATTTCCATGCCATAGATTTTTCCAGCACTGCTCTGTTAGTGTCGCTAAATAATGCACACATATGTATCCTTCACGAAGATCTTTTTTGAAGAGGGAAGAGTGAAAATAAGTATTTGGATGCATCAGGCACCCTTTAATAAATACCCTCCCTACTGCCATGTCCTTACAAACTTCTTTCGACCCTTTCGCGGTTTAATACATGCTCTTCAGTTATGAGAGTTCTTGTCTTGAGAGTCTCGTCAACTATTATCATCCATGAAGTTCACGGTCTCCACAACCGCTCAAATCTTCCACTTCACTCACGTACATGTGCTTAACGCTTTGAACATCATTTGAACAGGACCAAAACAACGGAGGAACTTTCATTCATTCGTATCTATCACTGGTTTATCCAATATAATTTTTTGTCAAAACACTCTCTTTGCACACTTAATCTTTCCTATTTTTACCACAAGCATTCAGTTCTCGGCGATACCATTTCCACGGCGTTTGTCGAAATTTGAGCATCATGGCATACCTAAGTTTCACTCACGTTCAATAATGTGGAACGGATTACACTCTTCTGACATTTTTGCTGCCTGCACATTTTGATATACTCCAAAAACTAGCAAAACTTGAAGAAATTTCAACAAGCTTTTTGCTGGCACCTGCAACTGCTTTTGACTTCTATATCGATCCTATCATTTCTTTAAAAAGATTTTCCAACATAATTACAAACAACAGCTAGTTATTTTTTCTTTTGCCGTTTACATCCACTGTGCAAACATTCATCCCATTTACACACCCTATCATAGAAAACCCTCAAAATACTCCCTCCATCAATCTCCAACTCCATGTTCATTCAATAACACCACTTTTTTTCTATATTTAATTCAGCATTCTGCCATTTTTAACCATTTCCGAAACAGAGCCTAACTTATTCAATGTCATTCCATATTTTCCAGCTTCCGCCATTCGCATTCTTTCATTGCTTGATTCTAAAACTTATTATCGATCTTCCTAGAACTTATTTCACATGTCACACGTTTTTTTCATTCTTTCAGAAAATTAGTACTCCTTCATTTCACCCGAGATCATCTTTAAATCTCCCAATAACACCTTTTCACGACGCTCGCGTCTTTCAGGATACTATGAACACATATTATCCTCAAAAACGCTGCATTTTTATTCATATCTTGAAACAATTGCTCTACGACAATTGAAAATATCCCGAAATCTCACTCTGGTTATGCTCCACGGACAGAAGTAAATCAAATTCAAGGTTACAGAAAACATTGCATGGTTACAGGAATGACCTATCTTGTTGATTTAGTAATGGCGATAGAAGCCAACAAAGCAATATCCTCCTCCAAAGAAGATAATTTAAATCAACTCAGTTGTTGAGTAAAAGTAGATTACTGAAAAGTCTGGGCACGGCCACACCATCTTATTTCTTTAGAATTACAAGCAAGTTTATGGGAGACATGACAACGGAGGGGTGTGACAAAAGCGGGAAAGATTCGAGATAGCCGGGGAAGAGTTTGAGATGGTTGAGAGAGGGCGACGTGGAGACGGAGTGTGGAAGAACAGATGGAGCAGGGAGAGAGAGAGGAAGTCGAAGACGAGAACAGAAAGTAGTCACCCCTCTAGCCCACGAGGTGAGGGATTTCAGGCCAATTTTAACCGTTCTCTGTGAGTGAAAGCTTTACTTGAACTAGGAATTTAAGAGAGAGATAAGAGAAATTGTAACGCAAACGCTTCCTTCCTTAAATGGTCGCATTTTTTTGAGTAAACAGAGTACTATATATATTCTGATGTATCAATTAGTCTGCGTTTATTCAAATACCTGAAAGGTCTTCTAGACTGGTTATCTAACAAGAATTCCTTTTCACGCAGATATCCGCAACGGTAAACACACAATGGACAAACAACGGTAAACGGACAATTAAATACGTACACAGGACACTTGCTACATTAATTCATTAATGCAAGAACTCAATAGTATTCCTATTTGAAACGTCTAGAAATCAAAATTGTATGTTTTTCGATAACTTAATAAACATTTTTTAATAATTTTGATATTAAATACGATTTTTAAACTTTAAAATGTATGCTAGGTGTTACGTAATCAAGGAAGAAGCCGATGAAAGCGGTTCGGAGAAAGTGGAACGAATACGGAATTAAAGTCGGTTTATAAAGGGGGAGAAAAGGCGGTAGCGAGGATAAGACCTTATCGGGCATTTTAAACCCCCTCTCATGGAAATCGAGTGGAAGAGAATCCTAGAGGGGGTGGACAAACTGCGGGAAGGAAAACTTTCTTCCTTGGGGAAAAAATTCATCAAAGGGGAGGAATGGAGAGTGAGTTCACTCTCGTTCGACTCATCCCGACTACTTTTCAAATGAACCCTACGTGTGAGGAGGTGGGGCGAATGGCACAGGAGGATATAGTGGGAGGGAGAGGGGTGGACATCAGAAAGGGCCGGAGAACCCTCGCGGCAAGAGTAAAGGGAGGAATTTCGAGACTACGGCTCTTGTCATGAGAGGAGGGGAGTTTAGATGGGAAAGGAGATGGACAAACGGGCATACACTTCGCTTTTCGTGGTTTTGATGTATTCAACCCTCCCCAACTCGAATTCTAATAGATCCCTCGCATTTCCTTAACTCTTGGAATCGCATAGCCTTTAGTATCGTCTACTTAAAATCCATCCACTACTCTTCTACAAAGCCAGCGTCCCGGAGCGTCTGAAGTCCCCATCATAAAAATATCTTCTAAATTCGCCTGGATTAAAATTCCAGGCGAATTTAGAAAACATGTGTTGCACGAACGATGCAACTAGTTGGTATTGTTTCGGTCTTTGACTACTCTACCTAGAAAATTATAATATGATTATAAAAAGACAAAAATATATTTATGATGATATAATCCAAAACAATAGAATAGTTCATGATAACTCTTTTTTACGATACAACCAGGCATAACTGATTTGAAAAACAGAATTCTATGTAACCCCTTTTCCCTAACTACATACTTGCTCCCAAGGAAACTCGTAATTTAGATATTAACATCTTAAAGCTATTTCCCTGATATCATTACTACACGACAGAATATACTTGATGCCCCTGTAAACATTCACTAGAACTATTTTACGTTACACTTCACTTTTTACAAACTATGTCTGGAATTATTATCCTTGCTGACAGCGAAACCCACTAGACTTCCCAGTCTTATTAGAAAAGAGCACTCTCAATTTAAATGTATACTAGACATTTATTCAAATCTAAAGACCTGAAAACAAATAAAAATAAGAGATAAAATGTCGTTTATCGAGAGAACCAATTCGGAAATCATTCAATATTTCATCTCATAAAACGGAGTAAATGGAGTGAAATGAAGAAAATAAGTATAAAAGTCTATTTACAACCTGGGTAATTTTCTACCATGAAGGACACTCAAATGATCAAACGCAAACAGTAACGGATTATTTTGAAAGTGAAATCGTTCAAAATATAATGAATAAATAAATGCTAATCTCACATCCTGTACTGAGTTGACGCATGCAGTGACTGACTACTCATACATCTCACCTTAATACATTTTGATATATTATTGCCTTCTCGGTTAGCTTCGATTTTCCTAAACGTTGCACCAAATATTTTATCAAGAAAATTTAACATCAAGGTTAAAACAAATCTACAAGTCATCAGTATGACACAGTCTTGAACAGGTACACAAACTGCGAACACAATACGATCTGCTATTACCTGAATCAGCCCTGTTACCTGATACATCGATAGACACTCCACTCTCCTCTTCAATACCTACATTTTCTGATCTACTTACTTAGGGAGTTTCACTTCAATAGAGTCCTATCAGCGTGAAATACATGCTACGAAGAGGGAAAATGAAGTGCCAAGTAGTGCCTAATATGATCAATTTCTCGGGATTGCCTCGAAAAGGATTTTGACAAGGCCAAGCCTACGGATACCGATTTTCGAGTTTTTAAGGCCCATTCAATTTGACGCGCTCTCGGTAAGGAACTGTTTGGCTCGATTTCCCACTTTCCCATCGCTATAGATGGGAAAGAAGTGCGAAAATACCCATCTCTTGTGACGCATCCCCCTTCCTCTCTGTCTGTGTCACGCCTCAATCTTTCAGTTGCCCCGCACCATTCTCCGAACTTCTGGCCACGGGGAACCTCACCGCGACCCCGAGGAAAGAAATTTGAAAAGAGTCAATCTGTCGAATGGAAGGAGTGGGAGTATAATTCCATTTTCCAGGAATAAGAAGAATTGCGGGGACGGGACATGAAAGGATAGATGAAGGGAAGAAGCGCTGAGGATGAAGGGGGAACAGAGAAATATGTGGGAGAGGGGATCGAGCAGGTAAGGGTGCGGGGTGAGAGAGGACGGCATAAATCAATTTCCAGAAGAGGGTTTCCGTAATTATCTCGGAAACGTGCCTAAGCGCCCCGGAGATAAGAGGCGAAAAATAACTAGCCAACGAGTAAATTTCCATTTCGCGCAACTAAAGGAAAATGGATTATGCTAATTCAATGAAAATATCAGAAAGTAATCCGGATATTTGACCGTCAAACATACCTTAAAAATAACATTAAAAAAATATTTTCTGGAATTATTTCTTCCAGATTTTATTTCAGTTCCATTACGGGTGGTATTGTAGGAATTAAAAGGGCTAGGGGAGGTTGCGACAATTTTAAGAATTTCATCATGTATGCGGAATTTGGACACATACGTTTCTCTTAGGTGGTAGGGGGAGATTTAAGATACAAAGACGCCCTCTGCAATGCGGGAGTAGTTCTGGCGGGAGTATGCCATCTAATGTCCCGGGAGCGTAACGCCTCTACGAGTGTCTCAGTGTTCTAATAATTTGAGTTTTGGAAATATAACCAAGAACTGAGATTATCATCATTTTTATGAATTGCACGGTACTTCACTTCTAGTTTAAGGAACCTGATGTGTGGTAAAGTTTATTATTCCCTTTCAAATAATTGAGAGTTGACAGTATCATTTCACATTTTTTCTCAACTTGGTTAGTGTCGTACTCTCTGATCAGATGGCAATATACTTTGCGAGTAAAATCAGTCTCACTCTTTACCATGAAATCAAATGTGTTATTTGTTTGACGATTAAAAAATCTCGAATCTCATTGCAGAGTAGTTAATTCTCTCAATGTTTCAAATTTGAGTTAAAATTCGCGATCAGATTATCTCTTGAATTTAACACTCACTCAATTAAAAAAGGACATCGCGTGTCGGGGTGACTGTATAGCAGTGCATTTAATGGTAATCAATTTGTTACAAATATAACATATATTTGTGGGAAAGTGTAATATCCATCATCTTAAAACGATCATTTATTAAGAAAATCAAAATACAACTGACACGATACTTGTGAACTGAACGATACGTTGTTTTTGAACAAAGAACATGAAAAGAAATTGAATCGAAACCATTTTCACCGTTTCCAAACTTTCCGTATGATCATTTTGAGAGCTTACGCCCTTTCGTACAAAAATGTAGCACAGCGGAGAAAGGAGAGCGGCCCCAAAAACAGATGAGTTTACAAACGCCTGCTTAAACGACGGAAGCAATGGAAACAACGACGGATACAAAACTTTAGAGAAGGGTGAGCGGCTAACAAAGGCGGCGAGATCTCAAAAAGCGTCTCTTGGCAGCATCCGTGCATCCCAAAAACCCTGGACGAAGCGCTAGCGAGGTTGGAGAGGGGGTATGTTAGGGGCCAGGGAGGAGGGGATGGGAAGAAGAGAAATATAAGGGCAGGGAATGGAGCAGAGAGAAAAAGGAAGAGGTCCTCTTCGCTTTTGGATTATGCCACGACCGCCGACATCACACGGCCTACAAAGGAGCTGCTGGCGCACGGGATCGGGAATGGCGCCGCACCAGGGAGCAGCACCCCCCCCTTACTCTCCTGTCTCCTTTCTTTTCTCATCTCTTTCTCCTTTTAAAAAGGCGGATTAAAATAAATAAAGCCGAAAACCGTGGGAAGGATGGGGGGGGGATTCTCGATGGGGAGGGGCTTATTCGAGGAAGGAGAGAGAAAGAGAGAGGAAGATGAGCATGGACGGCTAAGTAAGGGTGGAGCGGCAGCTCGCGGTAAAGGGACAAAAAGGGCGCCCTGAGACCACCGCATTGCATTCCCTTCGGCCTCCCTCCATCTCTCCAAGGATCCACCAGAAAAATAAAAATAACACGCGACTTCGCTCGCGTAACAAAACGGTGACAATGCGGACACACACAAACAAACAGGATACCCCGAGAGGAGAATGAAGCGGCTGGGGAATAGGGGGGGGAAGTGGCTGGTAGAATGTGGGTGCGGAGAGAAGTTAGTGGATAAAAGCACTTAGGAGAGAGGAGGAGTAACGGCTTGCGCTAAACGCGAGGACGGCACGGGGAGAGTAAGGGGTCGAAGGTTGGCCCTGGATGGGAGAGGGGATTACTCGGAACTAGGATTACGGGAAAATGGCTGACCGGACCATTTTAACCTCGGCGACTAATGTGACTTCCTCCCTAATGAATTGCAGGCTGTTCATATATACCTCTGGAATGGGGCACAGGAGTTGGTGTAATTGGGGCGATGATTCTAACAATATCATTGCAGCCTGCCCAAATCAATAGTGCTGCAGGATTATCGCCAGCGATTACTTCTCCTCCTCTTACCCACCAGACTGTGCCCAGTTATGGCAAATGCGACTACTTACCGTAAGTACCGGTATTATTTCGTTTCAAAGTAATTGCCATAATATTCCGAAGAGATTATTTTACTTTGAATTTTGCTAATGGTGGATGAAAGGATTTTTTTTGGCGGTGACTGTTTTGATCTGAGAAGGTCCAGTTTGAATACACATAAGGCATTCTGAAAGAGTATGTTCAATAGGATACTTCTACTAGCTTAGGCAGAGCGAGAGAGGGAAATGACCGCAATGAAGAGGGAAATAATCTATGGAAGGCATTCGAATATTTCACAACCAAAATGACGTAACGGAATTGAAACATTCGTACACTTCCACAGGAGTTTCCTGAACACCGAACGCATAATTTAATGTTTTCACGTCTAAACCGAAGTGTCTTATTAGTTCAGTGGTAAATAAAATTCCGGTGAAAAAGGTGGAACGGTTGGCAATATGGCCGAAATGCTTCCCAGCACCATCAGTCAACAAAGGTAAGGCCAGAAAGCTTTGATTTTAAACGACGTATATTAGACCTCAATTACATTTTTTCTCGATGCTTCTGTTGTTGCTACTAAAAAGTCACTGATAATGACTCTACTAGAAACGCATCTTATACGAGTGACAGGGCCGTATAAACACATTGTTGGCAGCAGACAATGACAAATTTTCCAACTAGAATTAGGATAAACGCGACCGAGAGGGAGACGGAAATTATACCTACACCTACCTTATCTAAACGATCTTACAATTGGTTAATCTTTGCCATTTCAAACTCGTATCCGAGAAATATAAAATTGAAGAAGGATTCATGTTATATGATACGACTCCTACAAATCGTAAGGATTTTTTAAACAAAGGAAGAATTGATCACTGTTAGCACCTAGCAACCCCTATATTTCTACAAGATGTTATTCCGTGAACGCAATATATCTATACAAACATTCTAATTTTTCTACGTATGCAAATTCCCGTGAAACTTGACGTAAAAATGAAATAAAATATTAGCGTAAAAGTGATGTATGCAGTATAGTTTCTGCAGAATGGAATTTTATAGCTGAATAACTCGAAATAGAGGAAGAGTCACTAGTAATCATTTTTGTTTGGTAGAAGGACCAAAAATAAACAAATAAGAGATATAAATGGCTGCTACTAAGGAGGACAAAGAAAAGAGAAGAAGCATTCAGAGAAGTACAGCGAAATGATCATCGAAAAGTAGGAATCTAGCGGGTGGTGTCAGTTGATTAATTGACCAAATGTCAGTAAATTTATTATTTTTTTAAAGACATCTCATCCGAAATGTTCATTGACTGCCCGAAAGGGCAAGTATATTCCATCCCGGTAAGTGAAGTCTCACCTTTACCGGTCATTGTACATACGCAATATATCGCATGAAACGCATGGCATCAAAGAAAGAAACATGAATTGAAAGTGTGGTTTGCGAGAAGAAGAAACTTAAAACTAGGAATCACCCATGAAATCTTAACCTAACAAGAAAGGAAAGCCGACAGGGAACGGCTTTTTACAACAAGTACAATATAAATTCAGTAACGTCAATGTAAAATCGTGCTGAGTAACAGAAATTCAATAAAAACATCTCCCTCTAGTTTTTACGTTTGAACGTGTAATGATAAATGACCCCAAAGGAAATAGTACTATAAACACTTTCGTGGTGTTTGGTAGGGGTTACCGGAAAAAAGTAAATGAGGATTAGTTGGAACACAGCTAGGTTTACAATTGATCTTGAGAAAAGCTTAATTGCAATTTCCTTCCTGGTAATAATTCGTGCCCCGCCCATCTTATCTATACCTTGACGGCATTCATAAGACTGTAAAAGGCGGAATCTCCACCTAGACAACACAAAGCTCTCATGCGTAACTAATCCCTTTGCAGCATCCTTATCGCCGCAGAAAAGGTAGCTTATGTACTGGCTTGAATATTCCTCGCTCTCGGAAATGAGTTATTTTACAGTGGGAGGAATTAAACGCATTAAAACCCATGTATTAACTTGCATTCATCAACAAACCATTAAAATTCGAAGCTTACTCCGAATCCTTAACGTTGAATCCGCGACAACTCGTCAAGGATTTGATCGGCTAACTTTAAAGAAAATGATGATACCATTCGATTCAATCAATTAAATGATCGCAAGCCATTAGGAGAAGGAACGGATACGATTAAAATATCACGATCCACAGAATGAGAGGATTTCAATTACATCCGAGGATTTAACGAGCATGCCATTAACCTTTAACGGAATTTGATACGCACCGGCCAATGCCATTACTATTTTTAAAAATACGTGAGAATATTACGGTAAAATGCGCTATCCCCACGACTCATTCCAAAACATTCCGCATTTAGCTTTGTGTAACATTAATTAACAGTCATCCGATCAGAAAATTTATTTCAAAATTATGAAGTGAAGACAAGAATGGGAAGAATTAATATGTGATGAATTCCTTATGTGCTGGAACTTCTCACGTCCGGCTATGAACTAAAAAAGTCGATAGTAATTAAGTCCGAGGAAAATACAGAGAACTTATGATGGGATATTAACCATGCAAGGACTGTCCCAAAAATAAGTATAATAAATCTGGGGAAAAATTTATTGCAGATCAAAGTACAAATTGCTAAAATTCTTCATAACAGCACCCTTATGAATCCACACACCTCCACCAGTTGTGGTATGCTTTCTGTAAGGCATCAACAGGACCCTCGTTCAGGCACCTCGTCATGGCCTCTTTGGCATCTTCCAGTGGTCCAAAATGGTACTGAAAGGGGTTATACTTGGGTCGTACTTAAAGACCCATGTCTCGTCACCAGTTACCATCTATTCTAAAAATTTCGGGTCACTTTCACAGTGGTCCAAGGCAAGATTGCCACGCAAGCAGTCTTACGACAGCACCTTGGGGACCATCTTGGCACTCCTTTCTCGAGGCTAAATATTCTGTAAGAATGCAATACACAGTGGTTTTCTGAATATTGCACTCTTCTGCTAACACACTGACATTTTGGTGTCAATCAGAATTAAGCATGTTTCTCACTTTTTGCACATTTTCATCACACTGTGTTGTTGATGGATGTCCAGGGTGTTCCTCATCGTCAACCTCCTCGTTACCCTCCCAGAACATCCTGTCCAAGCAGAAAACGATCACTTGGAACATTTCTCTACCTCCATAAGAAAGAATCCTTAACCATTGTCATGGATTCCAAAGCCAATTCTTCAAGCTTAATGCACAATATCATCGCATATCATTGCTCCATGGAAAGTGGCATCGTGACGTGACTGTCGAACAGGGGTCCAGTATAGCAGCAATTTGCACACTGCAAATGCCCACAGCTAACTGATGTGGGTCCCGTTGCTTTCCAAAGATCTCCCATTACTCTTCCCACCACAAATCCACTCCACTCCAGCCATCTGCATTAGTACCAAAAATCATTCTACTATTTTTGGGACAGACCCAGTATAATGAGTGATCACATACTCACTGAAAAAACTTACAGTTTAAGTCAGCATAAACAATCCAACAAACGTAACTTTGCGGCAAGCGATAAAGTCTAAAATCAATTACATTTAACACTGTATTATTTAATAATGATAATGAGGCAATTTTGAGTAGACATTTAAATAAACAGATCATGCATCGCGTTCGCAGGTAATATTTTGTTGACTCAAAATATATTTTTCCCCTTTTCAAGGATTAAAAATTATGAAATAACAGGCACCAGGCCAGAAGGTAATGGAAAAACGTAACAGAACTTAATAAGTATACGGATGACATGACTGAGCTAAAGGAGTGCACGACAAAGTAACGGAAACTATTAAAAAGGAAGATGACCCAAAGCAAACCATGCACGAAACGCTCAGGACTAAAGAAGAGGATAAAGGCAACAGGTGGACAGAAAAAAGGGGGAAGAGGTGCGATATAATCGGCGTGAGGACGAGAGTGCAAACGAAAAAACGAATGTTGGTGGCAGTACAACACATCTCAGAGAAGATCGGATCACCTCTTGTATCCAACAACCATACCATTTACAAGGATGAGAAAGTATTTACAGCTGCGCTATCTTTTAGCTGTAGTAACTTCAACCAAAGTAAAAACAGACCGAGGTCATGGGTGACCGCGAAAACATGCATTTTGAGCTAAAACACGCGGTTCCTTCTTTAAGCGCCACATGGTCCCAAACCGTTGTTCACTCTGCCCATATTATAATAAAACCAATTTTTCTCCAAATAATTCATGGTACAACACGTTTCGCTCAATGATAGCATTGGTTTACATAAGATTAATGAGCATTCAATTCCAGCAAGATACCTGAGTTAAATCTATATAATAAAATATTGTCTCCCTAGTTCTGATACAGAACACTTGAATCCACCCATCATATTTCCCAAACATTTGGATGTCTCTAATGACATTCTTTTTGAAATGTGGTTGTGGAGAAGAATGGAGAAGGTGAAATGGACCGAAAGGAAGACAAATGAGGAAGTACTAGAGATGGTGGGTGAGGAGAGGGGTTTGTTGAGAGAAATCCTATGGAGGCAGGAAAAATGGATGAAAGGCGTATTGAGCGGTAGTGGAATGTTGAAGAGGGTAATAGAGGGGAGAATGTTGGGCAAGCGAGGTAAGGGCAGGAACAGGATAGGGATGTTGGACGGGATGAAGGGAGGAAAGAAGTACACCGAGATGAAGTGGGATCTGATATAGATTAGTTTGCTAGGTGGGGAGTCACAAAATGTTTATTTGATAGTTGTGTCCATCCAAAAACCTACCTTAAACGGTAGATTACCTAATAAAAAATGACATTCTCTTTAGTTTCAAATAGGTATATGTCGGTCAGATGGAAAGAAACATTGAGAGAAGATCAGGCAAATACTTATGAATTTAAAAAAAATTCAACCTTATCTTCTGCTAAAAATGTACTGCAAAGCATACACAACAAATAGTAAACCAAAATATTAAATAAAATTCCACAAAGAAGTAATGTTAATGAGAATGGACAATCGAATATCAAGAAACAGTAACATCACTTCCTGATATAAATGGGAACCATGGAACTGAACAGTCTACCCACAACTGTCGGACAAAGTATCGCTTCAAAAAAGTAAAACCCCATCTCATCAACCTTCCTCATGTGCCTTCCTTGCACTGCTCTTCAAAAACCCAACATAACAGAATGTGCAATAGAAATTCCTCTCAACAAATTTCTATCTACATACCACCGATTCTTTATAGATATATTATTTTCAAAACCCTAATTGCCTCCCTCCACCGATTCTTGAATTGTAAGAACCTGCAAGTGTGTGTAAAGGATGTGCTACCAAAATTATGTATTAAGTATCTTCAATCCTTCAGCTCCATAAGCTTTTTGATACCTTAATACGAATGTAGGTATTTGATCCCTATGGTGATGTAATGCGGAGTAGCACCTTTTTAATTCAATTATTCAGGGGAAACGTTCAACTTAAGGATAGGGCGGAACATTTATATTTTCCAGTATATGAAGCCTTACGTAACAAAATACGAGTGAGGAATAATACAAAAACAAGAGAAAATACGAAAACAAATGAGGAAGTACCAGGTATGGTGGGGAAGGAGAGGGGTTTTTTGGGAGAAATCCTAAGGAGGCAGGAAAAATGTATGAAGGGCGTATTGATCGGCAGTGGGATGCTGAAGACTGTAATAGAGGGGAGAATGTTTGGCAAACGAGGAGAGGCCAGGAACAGGATAGGGATGTCGGACAGGATGAAGGGAGGAAGAAAGTACACAGAGATGAAGAGGGACTTGATGTAGAGAATAGTGCTGGATTGTGTTTGTTAGGAGTCAGAAATTATTTATTTGATAGTTGTGTGCATTTAAAACCTTCCTTAATCGGTACATTACTAATAATAATACTATATATATATATACATGTGTGTGTGGGTCGCGGTAATTCAGGGGTACGGCGTTGTACTACTGACCGGAGGGCCCGTGTTCGATTCTTGGGCAAACCTCTCTGGGCACCCTCAGCTCCAACCAAGCTGTGTGATTTTTCGGGCATCAGATCTTCCTGGGAAACCATAACTGGCAAAGGGAAAGGCACTGGCACCCTACCCTGATGTGAATTTCACACAGCGTATAGGGTTTAGTACCGCGAGAACTCAACCATCACCTACCAAACCGACCTTCGGGTATGGCGTGTATATAAATCAAACCGAAGGTCGGTTTGGCAGGAGATGGTAGAGTTTAGGCACATATTCACTGCGTGTGTGTGTGTGTATATATATATATATATATATATATATTTTTATGTGGTAATCTACCGTTTAAGGTAGGTTTTTGGATGGACACAACTATTGTTTTGCGACCATCATTATTTTCTTGGGAATGATAATTGAGGTGGTTTCCCGTTGCCTTCCTCAATAGTGTTTTTAACGTGACACCATCACTTAATGGCCGCCCCACTGGGGTCAGACGCCATTGCAGCCGCCTCACTGAGGAACAGACGCTGCGTGGACTACCTTTCGTCTGGCTCCTAACCTTCGACCTATCTGGCATGGGTGACCCTTCCAGGAGTAATTATTATTACTCCCGCCAGCACAGCTCTAGGGGTCATCGGAACACACAAGCCCTTCCACCACGACAAGGTGTAGTCCATGGGAGGGAGATATATATGCATATATATATATGTATATATATATATGTGTGTGTATATATATGTATATATATGTGTATATATATATACATACATATATATATATATATATTTATACATGTAGTATATAAACAAGATTTCGGTAATGTTTGCTTGTAGTATAGTCATTAGCTATCCTTCAATGCACCATTCGATCGAAAGGTAAAAGAAAAACATTGCCGGTGGAAGTTGGCTCACGACCACTGAGCGGTTGGGGAAGGGAAGAGGAACGGGGGACGTAAAGGTTTGGTGACTGATAGCAACGGGTAGGAAAACGACAAGGGATGATGATGACGAGGCGAGCTGGCAAGGGTGCAACCGCGACCGAATTGAAAACGCACACAAGCAAGTCCCAAAAGGGCCACATAATGGCTCTGGCAACTGCTGGAAAAGTCATTTCTGTCTAATTGGAGGGCCTAAATTCAATGTCGCCTCCTCGCGTCGAGGATAAGGGGGATGGGTGGGGGGTAGGAAGGGACCCTGGTTGCTTGCCTACGAGAGCAACTAACACTCTCGGGCACACACGGTCGCTGCAAACAATGCGGGATCGTCCGAGCCCCATGGCAGAGGGAGGGGCGCGTCGAGATGGTCGATGAAATGGAGAACGAGGTTGGGTGTTGGATACGGGGAGAAGACATTGTGCCTGAAAAGAGGATCCATAATCCGTTACTGTTTCACAATCAAAAATGAGCCTCACTGACACTTCAAGATGCGGGCAGAATAGCTGTGTCTACGAAAAACGTTAACTAATGAGGAATGTGGAATTGATAATCGAAAACATACACATTAGCCCAGCGAACGCCCAAAAAAAATGCTTTTTCGATCGTGGAGGGGCACCTTTCCTCATTCCTCATATTTCACTCTGGGTCGCTTGTCTACAGACCTGGATCAAGGCCACAAACTTTACGGAATTTGATGATGCATTTTTGTGATTCCTCTCGTTGCAAAAGTATCTAATCACAACGTGCTAAGTAATAGGAAAATACCTAATTCCAGTCATTTAGTATGGACCACCGTAAACAATTCAATAGTTAACTTCGCTATCAAGTCATAACCGATTTCAACTAGTATAAAATAACGCAAATCACTTTCCTTTCGGCTCTTATTTTCCTTTCTGTTGGCAAGATAATTAACATTTGGCATTAATATGAACCAATTTATATGTTGCTATAGGAATTCCATGTGCAGTGTTATCCAAATTCATTATGGTTTATTTCTTCTTGAATATTTCGGTTTTTCGCTTAGGTATGTTGTGAAGCGTAGATTCTCTACTGACCTGCGGCTACTTCATATTTTTATCGATTTAATACGGATCACCGTACTCACGCCTCCCTGGAGACTGTATCGTATGCTCTATAATGCATTCGACTTCTGTGACTTGGAAGGGCTCCATCCAGTCGATGTGGGGTACAAGCGCAGGGAGGGGGGTAGTGGTCAACGGGAGAACAACGTTTCGTGGAGCAGTACACAGGGCACGATTAGGTGGAAAAACTGGAACAAACCCGTGACACTCTTTCAAAAGGGTAGGTGGATTTCATAGCCAATGCGCACTGAGTTAATTACTCTCGCAATCCACCATATGTATTCGCTCCGACGGGAGCCCTGTAGACGCATTCATGCATGATGAATGTGCGATTCAATCAATCGGATTCCTAGATTGCTCAGTGAGCATGGTGGGATATGAAGGCAGTCAACGTTGTGATGGCCCACGAATCCAGAGCATAATGAAAGAGACGCCGCTCCACCACGCCCACAAGAATTGGACTGCCGAGGGTGGAAAACTTGCCAAATCCACTTGCCCGACGGATAACGTGCGCCATCGACAGAGCGTGGGTAACGGACTGTCATGGGCTTTTCGTTCGACGGACCGTGCTTACGTGGAAACAGCAATTTCTGAGGAACAGGAATGAAGCCAAATATGCCCGCTTCAACGGTTTGCCCTATTTATTTTGTCCGAACGGTGATATCGATAGTCAGTGCTCCCACAGGAACCCGTACAACTCTTCATATGTTAGTATTATTATATTTCCAAGGTGTCCAGCCATCATCTTTTAAAGATTCTCATTTCTAGTCAAGTTTAAGACCTCTGGGGGAAGAGTGGACACTTTTTTCGGAGATAATAAATCACAACGATCAACACCACGAATGATCTTTCGATCACGAAGAGCTTTCTTAAAATAAAAATGTATTAAAATCAAGTTCAATTATTTACGGAATGATATATCAACTTCACTACGTAAATGTTCATACTTACATGAATGTGCAGAAATTTAACGACTCATTTTAATGCATCATTATGGAAAAAACATTTCCAAACTGTAACACATAATGCAATTTCTTTAACAAGTATTTAATCTTAAAAAAATGTCAAAATTTTCCATTGTCATTCTGACTTACTTCCCGCTAAATGTAAGAAAATGAAAGAAACTCATCTAAATCCTCGACTTTTGAGAAGTAAAAGAAAAGACAATGACCAAACGTAACTTAAGTTCGAAAATCAGTTTATAATACGATGCTAGGGCATTTAGGGAATGTAATATATCCATCAAATTCCGCACGAATTCCAATAATTTCTTTTTTTTAATCCTTCTTCCAAACGACAACTTGAAATACTGAAATTGGCTTCAATATTACCGAAGACTCGGTGAACAACAAAATGAAGACATTCCCTTGTAGTCCATGCCTGAAATTCCTTTCCTGATACAGAATCTTCACGCTCAGTAAATATCACAACCGCTACATGACCGTCAATGCTTTCAAACGTTATTAATCTAATGGCTGGATTCGGTTTAAATTGTTATCGACCAAAGAAGGAATGTCATATCTGAAAACGCCATTCACCCATGTTTTTGCTCATCAAATCGGTGAGTCCATGGTCGTGCATAACTCAAACATCGAATTTTAGGAAGAGGAATTTCTGGCCGGGAGGAAATGTCCCTTGACCCACTGTATCTCACGAGTAGGAATAAAAGAATATGTACACTTAGGTCCAGAACTTTGACCATAAAAAAAGAAAAAAAAATATGATCACGCGCGTCCATGGCCGGAATTTTCCGAGATTTGGAAGGTACGCATGAGATCAGTCGCAAAAAAAAGTTTCCCCATTTCGAGTTTCCTCATCAACTACGTCACCCTACCTTAGAATTAAAAGGAATAAAATAATGCGGTGCTCAGCAGTGATCTGAATCAATAACCAGTAGAGGAATCAGATCATCCACGCGCGAATTCCTCCGGAACGAGGTCAGTTGTTAAAGCTACGTCACCGTGAATCTCGGATCGACCTTCCAAGATTATTTTCATTTATAAAATAAGAAGAAAAATTCTTTCGACGATTCTCGGGGGGACCCATTCTCTATTAAAAAACCTCGACATTACTAATCAAAGATTTTTGTCTGTTTTTTTCGCGGACGAGACAACCTGTCGCCTTCTAGTAACTTAAATACACTACTACCCGTCTATCTGCGAATGTGCTGGTTGGAACTCGTGTATATTTTCTCCACATTATTAGTATAGCTAATCTACCAGTTAAGGTAGGTTTTGGATGGACACAAATACCAAAAAACTTCTCTACATTAAACTTTAAAATTTTTTTACCATTCAAAGCCGTAATATTGCACTGAGAAGGGTAAATCAAGGGGACAAAAATCATATGGAGAAATTTCGGATCAAGAAAGCACGGTTCACGTTTTTTTTGTGAGTTTCAAATTAACCACGACGGGCCTAGCCACTCTAGCCCGATTATTTGTCACGACTTTGCTAATCAGCTCCAATGACTTGTGGAGCGAGAGAAATCGTGTTGAGTAGGGTCCCACGGCAAAAAGTCTCAACCACAAAGAAGAACGCTTTCCGCATTCATTACGTCAACGCGGATAACGTGCGCGCGTTTTCAATATCCATGGTCATGTTCAAGATTCCATAAATCATTTCCATAATGAATTACGCTCATGCGTCTTGGTATGATGTTCACACCATGACCGATACACTCATAATAAAGATCAATGATTGACGTGTCTCGGCCTAATTCATCCATAGTTCACTAAGCATCAACAGTATCGATCAAAGCACTAATGTGTTCTTCAGAAAAATCTTTCAGACAAAATCAAGGGGCAAAATTATAATGGATTGAAAAATACATGTACAAAATCTAATCACATTAGATTTTGTACATATATTTTTAAATTACATATATCGCATATAGATGAAATACATTGCATATTTCCAAAGAAACATTTACAAATGCCACTCTTCTTCTTGTGCCTCAAATTTTGTGGGGAAATCCTTTTAATTTTAGCAATTATTTTCTTTATGAACATTTACAGTGGCCTTTTTTTTACATTATTTCCCAATAGCTTCCACATTCATTTCATGGTAATTGAGAAATTTCCTTTCAAATCATGTAATTTCAAATATGGTTGCACGCGATACAATTATATTTACCAGGCCAAATATTGCCACTTTGATTTCATTTACGCGTGGAAAAGGTACAACTCTCAATATTAAAAACTACAGTTTTAATGAATTAATAAGAACGGTAACTAGGGTCGTATGAATATTATGAAAAAAGATCAATCCCAACCGTACTATTAATGGTGGGGGAATATTCATAGAAAAATGATAGGGGGTTAGGAAAGAACTAACGATTAAACCAACATATGATGGCAAAACGTATGTTGGTTTAATTGTTTGTTCTGCCCTAACCCCCTATCATTTTTCTCTGAATATTCCCCCACCATGTCCTTTGCCGACCATTTAGAGTAAGTATTGGGATCTTTTCCAATATGAGACAGTTTTAATGTTCATCAAAGACATGGACACTATAGACTACGAAACTGTTGATATTTTGCAAGGTCGGGGATCAAAGCCGGGAAACTCCGATGAGAGATTTCCTACTATTTAGTAAAAAATAGAATTTTTACCTAAGTATTCACGTAACACATATTGACGTTGCTTACATGCCTATTTGATAACCTATTTATCATGGTTTTGCACCCTCAGCGTCTCTTCCACCGAATGTCTTCTACTACCTCCCCTCGCCAAGATTCGAGCCCCCTCCACCTGCTTTTCGAACAAGCTCAGCCCATCCACTTGAGTCGGCACATTTCACGGACTGTTTCGAGTTTCCATTTGTTTGTGCTGACGCAACGATTTGTAAGATACGGAGAGCCCTGTATATTTTTCATTTTTTCATTACGACAGTGTTAGGGACGCTACCATTGCGTTAGTGTCGTCTCTGTAACTGCCTCGGCTTCATTCATAAGTTGAGAAAGTACCGATATGCAATGACTACTGTGCCTAAAAATTACTCATGACTATTGTACCTAAACAATACCCATGACTATCACAATAATTTCTCGCAACTCAATCACAACTTAAGAATGTGGAATAAGTATAGAGCTCACAAATTTACTTTATGAGCGATACCGTTTAAGTAAAATGCTTCACATGTAATTAAACGTTATTTTCAATGCATACAATCGTGATTCCTTGATATAAATTGTTTTTCAACGCTTTCGCATCGGATTTTCTAGCTCAAAGCAGGTGAAAATTCGAACGATCAGGAGTCATTGCAATCAAAACTATGCAAACGTGAATTGCAGCTTTCGCTCCTAACTAAAAAATTAAAATCCTCCCTTCACACAAATGACAGAATCTAATAAATTCTAGCATGTCCATCAGTTAAACTACTGATTTACTCTCTAATTTAAATTTTTAATTTGTTTCTTTTTATGTAATCACACATCAATATTAATAAGAACCCTTACGCATGATAGTCTTCCATAAAACTGAGTATTTCGTTAAGTTTCTCTTTGAACGCACGTACTAAATAAAAACACTATATATGAAAACCGCTCACATTTAGAACTTAAACAGTTATGTATCAGGAAGTTGAGATAGTTTTGCCTTATTTTTGAGTATCGGAAAACACGATTATGCTAAATATTTTTCAAAAGAATTATGCAGCTTCTCAGTATTGTCGCATAAATGAAGACGATACAATTCACAAGCCGAATGTGGCCATTACATTTCATACTCCACATATGCAGTGTTGCCATTTTCAAAACCAATATTAAATAAATATATTCAACTTCAGTAATAATAACAAGCATAACCCAAAACCTAAATTAAGGCGATTTTGAACGACTTTTGCAAAACACTCCGCATATTTCTGGAGAAGAAGAAAAATTATAATCCTGCACTATTACCCTCTTAACTCCCTTTAACAAATTAACACTTCTCCCTATGATGTCGAGCACAATGTCATCAAAATAGGCACAGAGGACCTCAAATCGTGCGATTGAAGTTCCCTCTTTCACTGACGTAATAAATTCAAAGAACTGTGATATATGCCGCGCCAGTAACTTTTAACAGAATCACCCACTAATATGGATTGAAATGCAGCATTTTCAAAGTGCAAAAATAATTCGCAACCCCGGTAAAGGTGAATGATTTTTACATTTTGTAAATTCTGCAATAGCTAAATACTTCACCCTATACCAACTACCCTATACTACCCTATGGCACACGTTAAAAAAAGACGAAATTAATCCGAGGACGGCGGCGTTGAGCCTGGCATTGAACTTTGGCATTTTCATTTCGGTACCTCCACCATCGATTACGAGTAATAATTACTCAACTAATAAGTACGAGTAATTCGTCCGTGACGTGTCCAGTACCACCAGGAAAACTTTTTCTAGGTCAACCTAGGAAAATACTCACAATACCGAAAAGTGAAGTCATTATATAAAATAAATTCCCCCTAAGACCGAATAACCCGACGGCATCGACGGAGGTTGTTCATTAATGAAGAAAATACAGAAATAATTTAGTCGCTCAAATTATAAGATACCATCAACGTAATTTTTTTGGAATTTATTATGCTCGTATTGAACCAAGTCAAAAAAAGAAAACTTATAACCGGTAAGTAGGGTTCATTACAAGCACTACAGTACATTATTCTATCACATAATGGGGAGAAAATGAGAGAGAACTGTCAAAGAAATTGATTCAAGGAATTGCCTTGATCCTCAAACGCGGCCGTAACCGAAGGTGATATGCGTGAACAGCGCGTGGATCATATATCCCATAGATCTATAATATCCACCTTTTTCAGGGATATATAGCGTCTCTTCCTCCTTCCCGTTGCACACGCCCGCCGGCGGCTTGTGGTGAACTGCACACGGCTGCGTTCCCATTCTCGCTTAAAGCCCTTTGAGGCGACATTCGCGTCAGATTACTGCTCCGTTTCTGCATCCTAGATTCGAGGTGCTTGGCGCGAGCTTCTAATGGCTCAGCTTTTGGGTCGGAGCGCTTGGTACGATTGATCTGGGGATACATGCTCGCTTCAGGGCCGCTTCGCGAATGCTTTGAAGCTCGTTGACGCGAGAATCGAAACGGCAGCAGAGCACTTCGACGCGCTTCGAGTGACAGTCGGAACGCACCCTAGATGTATAATGCCTGAGGAGCTTTAACCTTTTCAAACTGCATGCCAAATCTTCAGTTTTGCAATATTCACATTCAGAAATATAACATTAAGGAGTTCGGCCAGGTCATAGCTAACGAAACCTGTCCATGATGCAGTGGCTAGCGAGATTTCTATTTGATGACTAAAATGATAGCAGTGTCGGTTCTTTGGCGTTAAACTAATGTAATGCTTGAAGAGTATATTTAAAAACCACTGAAAAAGGAACCCTTTCTTAACCAGAGAACAGTATTTATGGCACGAGGATAAATGGAAGTTAGTCAGATAAAGGAAGTACATACAGGGCAAATAAAATTATTGATATAAGTGGTAGCTTCATAAAGGAGTATCTGAATGACCACGTGACTGTATTACTTCATTCGTAAAATAATGTTAAAATTACTTCAGGAGCACTAATATGTGTGGTTACACTGTAGTTATATTGATTCTGTGTTATCAAAACGCTGTCCTGCGGAAAATATTGTTTCCACATACATTTACTGGGTTTAAAGGTGCGTATGAATTTATCTTAAGAAGAAAAAAACTCAACTACAGGGTTCGTCCGGAAAAGAAGTTTATGATGCTCATTGTCTTTTTTGACAAAAGGGGAGTCGTCCACTACGAATTTGTACCTGAACGACAAACTGTAAATGCTGCATTTTACGTCCAAGTGCTCGACAGGCTTTGAAAACGAGTCGCCCGCGTCCGGCCAGCGATTAACCGACTGACAACCTGAGCGACAATGCGCCGTCTCACACCGCGCTTGTCGTGTCGGACTTCTTGGCCAAGCACGGCGTGGCAACGCTGCCGAACCCGCCCTACAGCCCGGACTTGGCACCTCCGGACTTCTTTCTGTTCCCGAAGATAAAGAGGAGTTTGAAAGGAACGCGATACGGACTTTGGACGCCGTCAAAGAGGCCGTGACGACGTGTCTTCGAGAGGTTCCCGATGATGCCTTCGCGGGAGCGTTCCAGGAATGGGAACGCCGCTGGAACAAGTGTATCGACTCACAAGGGTCCTATTTTGAGGAATATTAGCTTAAGATATGTTAAAGTGTAATAATTTTTTTTTCCTGAGCTCAGTACACTTATTTTCCGGACGAACCCTGTATTATCAAAGCACGTAATTTATGTTAAATATTTGTATTATATATGAATACATAATATAAATACCACACATGTATGTAAATAAAACATTTGGATGGCAAAGTAGAACACAAAATAAAATAGAGAACACCTAACACGAGGACACTCACATTGTAGATTGATTGAGCTTTCGGTCTTCTCTGAGGCCTTCTTCAGGTCAGGCGTCAGAGAAGGCCGAAAGCTCAATCTACAATGTGAGCGCCCTTTTACGTGATATCTATTTTATTTTGTGTCCCATTGTGCCGTCCAAATGTTATATTGCTCTCGTGAGTGCTTCTACATTACACACACACACACACAAATATATATAAACAAATAAATATATATTTATTGTATATACAAAATATATATGTGTATATATAACCGGTAGATTGCCTAATAATAATAATATATTTAAAAACCTACTTCCAAATGAGGAAGTACTAGAGATGGTGGGTGAGGAGGGGTTTGTTGAGAGAAATCCTATGGAGGCAGGAAAAATGGATGAAAGGTGTATTGAGCGGTAGTGGAATGTTGAAGAAGGTAACAGAGGGGAGAATGTTGGGCAAGCGAGGTAAGGGCAGGAACAGGATAGGGATGTTGAACGGGATAAAGGGAGGAAAGAAGTACAGAGAGACGAAGAGGGACCTGATATAGATTAGTTTGCTAGGTGGGGAGTCACACAAATGTTTATTTGATAGTTGTGTCCATCCAAAAACCTACCTTAACCGGTAGATTACCTAATAATAATATACCTACTTCAATGTGAATATTTGTTCGCCATTTGGTGGGTTTTCATGTTTGAATGTGTATTTGGCCAATGTTGCTCGTCTCCTTCTTCTGGCTATGCGTGCCACGAAATGCACTGTACCTCCCTGACGTTTCATGATTGCTTTACCTACTGTCCTCTCCTCTTACTCTTGTACCGTCCATTTCTCTTTTGGTGGGTGAAACAGCTCCCGAACACCATCTCCTCGCCAAAGAAACGGGGCACTTGGTGGCATAAACCCTCCGCAGATTTCAGTGTAAATTACGTTCCTCGTTTCCTCGATAGCTCAAGTGATTATAAAATCGACCCGGCCAGTCGAAATATCCGGTGTTCAAGTCAAGGAAATGTTTTTGCACTTGTGAACTGCTCGATTCCGCTTACCCCACCTCTCTTGTGTTCGTCTTTTATGTGTGTTCCTCTCTCTTTTCCCTATAACTATTTCTATTACATATTATATATGGAAGGAAGAGAAAAGAGGCAGAATTACAAGGGTAGCGGTGATTGTTCATTCGAATGGATAAGAGGGTAATGCATTCGCCTATGTAAAATGAAGTGTATTGTTTGCGAATGATAGATTATGTTTTTAGAGATGCAATCAGCGTGGGAACGAGGAGAGAGGCAATGAGGGGATGTGGGAAGAGAGGAGCAGATCTGATAAGCAGTCATGTTTTACATCGGATGCAGTGGCAAGTAGGGGAAATATGAGGAAATTTGTCAGGGAGCGGCGCCGAAGAGTTGGTGGATCGGAGAAGTTTTCTGAGATTGGCGGGTCGCCTTTATACGAGAGAGGGGCATTGGGGAAGTAAGGATGAGGTATCGTCACTGCCGTGTAAAATAGGAAACAGTTCTTTAAGAAAGGTTCTCAGTTTGTGGGATCGGGGGAAATAGATTGTACATAAGTTGAGCCCTGCGTCAGATGAGGGGCTGTTTTTCTGTGGTGTGTGTGAGGTCCGGTGAAGTGGTGGATTTTATTATGTAGGAGCTTCAGTGGGTAACCACGTTTGAGGAGAGCATAGTGCAGATTGTGGAGGTATTTGCTTAGGGTGGTTGTGGAGTTGCAAATCCGGTGTCTGCGGATAGAGATAGAGAGTTAGAAATCAAGCGTTTGGTGTGAGAAGGGTGACAGCTGGTGAAGTGTAGGTATTGCTGATGGTTAGTGGCTTTGTTATGTACTGAAGTGGTGAATTTGTTATTGCGAAGTGAGATGTCTATGTCAAGAAAGGTGATGGTGGAGTCTGAATTGGAAGAAGTGAATGTAACTGTGAAAGAAGAATTAAGGCCGACAAGAAATTATTGAGGGACTTAGAGCTGTGTGTCCAGAGAATAAAAATGTCGTCTATGTAGCGGACCCAGAAAAGGGGTTGAAGGTTTGTGTCTTTTTATCAGATCTGCTCCTCTCTCCTCACATCCCCTCATTGGCCCCTCACCTCGTTCCCACGCTAATTGCCTCTCGAAAAACATCTATATTTTGTAATGCAAACAATGCACTTCAGTTCACATAAGCGAATGCAATACCCCCTTATCAATTCGAATGAACCATTACCGCTACTGAATAGAATGGCTTGAGGTATCACTTTGTGAAAGCGATTCATATCGGAAAAGAAAATACTTGGTTCTTCCACTTATGTTTTATTATTCACGACCTAGGTTTCGACTTACAAAGTCATCATCAGGTTAAGTACAGAGAAGAGGAGGGGGCAGGTATTGCTGAAGGTTACCTGATGATGACTTTGTAAGCTGAAACCTAGGTTGTGTTTGATAAAATATAAGTGGAAGAACCAAGTATTTTTTTCCCGATAATCACCGCTACTCCTGTAATTCTGCCTTACTCTCTTCTCTTCGTATCCCTTCACACGCAAATTCCTACAACCTTTCCTTCGACCAGTGTGTCTCCCTAACCATCCTATAATCCCTACCAGATTCAGCCATCAACATACAGGTGAAAACTCGCGAATTCGCGTATATACTAGCTTTCCGATCTTTTAAAATTCCCACCCTCAACCGCCATCATTAATTCCCTTAATGATGGCGGTTAAGGGTAAGGGTAATCTATATAAGGCATCCCTTTAAAAGTGATGTGCATCGACTTGTGAGCGAAAACATGGGTATGCGAAAGTTGTGTGCGAAGTTGGTACCGCGAATGCTCTCTGGAGTAACGGAGTGCCTGGCCCGGCGCAACCCGGCCTGAGCCACCCTACAGCCATGACGTCCTACCAGAGAGACTTCTTCATCTTCACCAGCCCTCAATTCATGCTGAAAGGACGTCACCACGGCTCGGTGGAAGCGTTACAACAGGCCGTGACGAAGGAGCTTAGCAGCATTCCGGGCGTCGCCTTCCAGAAAACGTACGAGGAGTAGAAAGCCCACTGGCAGCGGTGTGTGGACACTAAAGTGTGCTACTTTGAATACTTTGGAGTGAATGTATCAATTCTGGCAACACATTTTTTTTTAATCGACTCAGTCCTACTACTTTTGGGAAAAATATGTATGCCAAGTTGGAAGTGTGTGGGAAATTCCCTCAATAATGTTACAAAAGAGAAATAAATATCTATGTATCTTAGAAACCCAGAATATTACACCTGAGAAAATATTATCCTAAAAAAATAGAACGAAGCCATGCATTTTTATTACTTTTACACTAGCACACAGTTAACAAGCCATTTATGAATACAAATAAAACACTCAAATGGCACCTAAAATCAATTCCATTAGCCATGAATTTGAATTCGGCGAAGATAGTTATAAACGCCAAAATACGACCTCCAATTTGAAAAGCGTCAAAAAATGAATAGATTATTTTTTAAATGATTCATGGAACGAAGATAAATAGGGAGAGGGGACCTCAAAAGGCATTAAAAGAATTTCAGCGAACTAATAACTTAATTTGAAAAACGATCAAAGCAAAATCGATGAGCACGGTGATTTCGAAAACACTTTGGACGAACCCGATATAAATCTCATTCCATTCTCAGGGCCCCATCTCCCTCGCCCCTACCAGTCTCGCTATCACCCTCCCCCGGCGAGGATGCTCTCGACGAAGTGCCTACCAATGCAATATCGAATCTCATTTGCGGATCCCAGGATTTCACGGATATATAACTACGCGTCTAACCCATCAATAAGCGCCGCTTACGGAGCCCATTCGACCAGCACACCTAACGTACCAAACCGACCACGAGGGTAGACCTTCCATTATTTATTTTTTCCGGCGTGAAGGCCGATGAAAAAAAGAGAGAAAACCAGATTTTCATTGATTAGATGACCTGTTAAATCGAATTTTACTTCCATCCCAACGGTAAACCACTCCTTCTGATCCTAAAGAAGTGGTAAAAAGCTGGAGGGCAAGACAAAAGGGAGAAAGATGAGACGAATATAATCTCTTTTGACCTCTTCGCTCTCGACTCGGTTCCGGGAGGAGAAAAATCGCTTGGATGGAAGACCGAGGTCCCACAAAGGGAGGCGAAAAGGGAGATGAAATTATGGAAAATGAGTCCGGTAAACGTAGAACCACGGGAGTGCAACGGAGGGAAAACCCAGAATGGGAAACAATCTTTTGAATAAAGAGGAAACTAACAAACAGTGACGAAGATTCATTGTCACAAGAAGCTCTTGCGAAGAGAAAAAGAGAGGATTCACACGGAAAAGTGTTAACCATCAGGGCATCCGTTACGGTCAATTTTGGACCTGTGAAGCCACTTAATGCATGTTATTTTTTACTGTGTTTGTAATTCTCCATTTGCATTTTAATTAACGGAAATATGTTAACCGGTGAGGTAACAGGCATATGACTGCCGAACCTAGAGACCTTCCTACAGATATTAATACAAATTCGAGCTTTACTGCATTGTATTTCATTCAATATTTTTACCTGTTAGAGTTCCTTTATGTCAAAAAAATTACATTTTACTGATGGCGAAAGCTGACTAGCGCACTTACCTCCAGATAATTGGCCCCAGTCTAATCGCAAAGAGCAGAATTATTTCGCGGCATTGAACTATTTCATACACTTCAATCACATACGCTCTCCTTCGTTGAGACCGTTCAAGATATACCTTGGAGAGACGTGATTAGATACGGCCAATCCAAAACTTAAACTTACTTTTCCCTTCCTCCTCTCCCTTACCGTTGCTCAGACCTTCCAATAACAAGGTTATAACGGTGACCTAGCGCCGCACCTAGCGTAAATCTCTTTGAAGTCGCATTCATTTAATGCCAAGTATGTTTCGAGACGCAAAATATATAAGAACTTTGATAGTTTAAATCAATAACAATAGACGCACATTCTAATGTCAATGATTAGATAATGGGAATTTTAACTAGCAAAGCGGAAGGTGGAGAACGTATTGACCTGGGCACGTCGATAGGGTGGATTGTCCAGGATGATCAGTTTCCGAACCAGTGCGCCACGAGATCAGCTAATGCGATTGCCAGAGACAGATTAAACTACGCGTTGTAATTAACCAGTTGCCACGCACGACATCCCGCTCGGTATTGCTTTCAGGAAAATTAACCAGTTCAACGTGAAACTCCGAATATAGTCCGGCAATTTGTGCATGCTTGCTTGGTTATCGAGTAACACCAAAATGACATCCTATTCGAACAATAGATGTCTGTTAGCTGAAGTTTTCATAACTTTTGAAATATTAGCGCAAAATTTAACAATCAACTACTGAGTGAAAAAACGCACATGGATACACTGAATTTGCTACCTTCGCCTCATTCTGAAGGCAGGGTAAATTAAAAATTTCTAAATAAAGATCATACCTTTCATCGGGAGTCTCTTTCGTGTCTGAATTCGATTGGCGGAAAGAGAGCCAATTAAATCTAAATTTAATAGGACGTAGGATATCCGTGATAGTTAATGCATTTCATAGATTTTTAGCCCTTTAAAAAGGTATTTTAAATAGAAACATCGACGTACATCTGAAATGTACCGACACTCGGGGTCAAACAAATTCGACAATAGTTGGTATTCTATCATTTTGCAATGAAACTACAACTGTTATGAAATTATTTTGTGATTCAAAACAATTTTAGATGTGTAAAGTGTATGATGCAATTTATTTTACTTAACCAATACAATCAATATTTCGGATCAACTCTGCTCCTATACATATTGAATTGCATGTCACATTAAGATATAGAATTACAATTGCAGATGAGAGAATTAATACACTTTCAATTACCACATCGTCCTTTCACAATAATTTCTGCATAATACCCACTCTTAAAGCAGCCGAAGCGGAGGCGAGAAACCATTTACGCTTACATAATATGTGCTTTTTATGTAGATATTTAGGAACTCGAAAGAATAATAGTACATGAAGAAGAAGCTATTGATAAATAGACAAGATAAATTAGTTTTGCGTCATTTAAAGGCAAGATACGTTGGCAGTACAAAACGAGACTGAGGAAGTTAAACCTTAGGACAGGTTAAGATGTAACATACTCACTGATCGCAAAAGGATCAATATCTTCCCATTTTGTCCAGGGAAAGAGATTTCAATCAATACGTGACAACTGATAGCTATGAAGCCATTAAACAAGTCAGATAACAGGGTCAGAAAGGGATAAGTTTTTTTGCAAATACATTCGCAACAAATAAGGCACAGATAAGAATGGTGCAATCAAAATTTAGCCGAAAGTGAAAAGGTCTGCATCAACATACAGTAAGCAAGCCGATACAGTCGGTGGGCTTTATTTCGAAACAAGAGGGTGGTGGGGATATTGATGGAACAAGAGCGGGTAGAATTAAAAAATTACCACAGCAAGAAAATAAAGAAAAACGAGAACGGTGGGACGAATATTGGAGCACAATTCCAGTCGCCTGAACGAACAATTTAGGGATGAGAATGGAGGAAGAAGGAGGGAAAGAGAGAGAGAGAGAGAGAGAGATTGAGAAAATGACGCGGTTAGGATCGGTGGACAAATGGGGAGAGGATTTGGAGACAAGGGCCGGGCAGCCGTTTAAATTCGATCATTAGGTAATGCGTATGCGTGCGTTTTGTTTAGAAGCCTGTACACGGGAGAGAAGGAGGGAGTCACTCAGGCGAGACGAGATGAAGAACCGATTTCAATGGAAGCAAAGGTTCATCGTTATCGCATCAGCGGCAGTCGGAGATTGAACAAGGGAGAGACGCATCCCCTTAAAATCACAGTAGTCTGTCCAGCGGCGATTGGGGGGGAGGGGGGGAAGGGATATGAGGGAAAGGGAATTCGGTTGCTGGTCTCGGTTCAGGAGATGTGCTGGTGGAAGAAGATTCGCGGGGACCCGCAAAACGGAAAGTGAAGGGGTGAGTGTGTGGGTATGTGTGCGTGAGATGGAGGGGGGGAGGGGTGTCTTCAACCGAGTTGGGGCGAGGCGGAGTAACCGCTCCTCAACCCCCTCGCCAAACCACCACCAAGCACCATTACGCAAAATTACACACGCCGAGGAGGGAGGCACGGCGCCAACATCCTCCACGCACGAGCACAATGACACAAACTTCATGCAAAACGATTTTCTCCCCCTCTTTCCCTTTGTCCTGCAAAAAAAATGGAAGCGTATATTAAACGAGTTTCAAAAACCGTGCCAGTGAATGCCTGTGTGTGTGAGAGCCAGCCGGACGAAGGGACTATTATGGCTTAAGCCTCGCCCACGAAAGAAGGACCGTCTATCTCTGTCTACATCCAACTTCCATATCCCTCTCCCTTCTCCTGCCTCTCTCCCGTTTCCTTGCTCATATTCCAGCGCACCCAAAAACCCTTCCTCAGTAATCCCAAAAGCCTCATTCTCTCGTGCTCCTTCGCCACATAACCCTCACACTGCGTCCCCAAAAGCCTTTTTATTCGAGGGTTTACCCGGAAGCGTATTTCATTACTTCTCTCCTTTGAACGCAAACAATGGGGAAGCGGTGGTCGTCACTTCGCTTTTCAACTGCGTAAGGGCTCTAGTTCGATCTCCTCAGAGGGGAGAAATCCCACTGGAACGAACACCATGTCCCATGGCGTGAGACAGAGACATTGACACCACTGGAGCAGTAGCAAAGAGCAATATCTACAGGGGGAGTGGTTAATGCCAGTGATACTTATTATGGATTTTAAAACATCGAATTTCGATGCATTAAGTTTAAATGCTGCTTTTAGATAAACAATACAATTATTTCTGAATACCCACCTAGAAACCACCCTACAAATCTAGAATTTGAACTTGGTGAAAAAAACAAATCACTGTTAAAGAGCAAATTTCTGCATTTATAAATATATAGCAAAGAACTTAGATATAGAATTGAGCACTACATGAATTATTCAATGACATAATTTCATGAGACGAAAAAATCTTTCAACATTTCACACAGAAGTGGCACGTAAAATAAAATAGGCTGTTCAATTTACCCTTCTTTCATTCTTTTCAATATTTCATTGTAGTTACATTACGTATTTGTAGGAACAGTTTCCTACGCTGGCCGAAAATTTGTTATCTTATGTTTAGTACTATTAATCCCAAGATTTTCAAAATGGACACAATATTTGTTTAGTAAATTAGTCCTGGCAAATACGCGACTCGGCCCAAACGGCCATGGGTCATCCCCTGCAGCGGGAGAGGCAAGGCCCCCGCCATCTCGGTCGTCATCTTAAGAAACCCCTGCAAAGAAAAACCGAAAGCAGCAGCATAGAAGACGCAGAAGAAGAACGAATTAGTTAGAATAGGAACTTTGAACTCTAGAACAATGTTGAAGACACGAAAATCAGATAATATAAAGTATTGTATGGGAAGAGGAAATCTAAATATTTTAGATCTGTGTGAGGTGAGATGGAAGGCTAGCGGGGATTACTGGACTGATTATCATAGAGGAATATACAGCGGAGGGGACAAGAGCCAGCGAAGGGTTGCAAAAATATTGAATAAAAAGGTAAGAAGATGCATATTCAACATAGAGCAAGCAACGGATAGAATATTACCAATAGAAGTAAAAGCAGAACCGAAGAACTTAGTCATTGTTCAGGTATACATGCCACCAACCAATCAAAAGGAGAAAGAAGTCGACAGAGTGAGAACCTCTAACAGATTGATCAGTTAGAGAACATAACCGAGTGTATTCCTACAGTGAATCATTTGATAAGGATGGGGGATTGGAATACGACAGTAGACGAAGGAAGAGATGGTGATGAGGTGGGGGATTACAGTTAAGGTATGAAGAATGACCGTGGGGAGAAAGCAGTTGAGTCTTGCAAGAGACTGGAGTAAATCATAACCAACCCTTGGGTTGGACACCACAAAAGGTCTAGAGTCCGGGTCTAGATCGTATGCATTGAAAATATCCAGGTGTCTCAGGAAGGTACCATTTAGAAAATATTATGGCTATGCAGAGATTTAGGAACAGCGTGATCAAATCCCACCTTTTTCAGGGAACGGATGAAGACTCAGATCACAATTTAGTAGCAATGTAGCGTCCGATCCAAAAATATAAAGAAGGGGAACTGGGTTAGGAAGTGAAATGTATAACTATTAACTGGATTGACACGAAATGAGCATCAGCAGGCTGTAAGGAAAACCATGAGGGAGGGAAAGGAGCTGACTACTATCAAGGAAATATGGAAAATTATCAAAAAATGGAAATATATTTAAAAAAGAGATATCAAAAACCACAAAAGAAACTATATTAACTGCTAACACGAAAAGAACCAGGAAACCATGGATCACGAGTGATATGCTTAGGCAGGTAGACGAAAGAAGGAAATGAAAAAATATAAATACAGAGTTAGGTAGAAGGAAGTACAATAACGAGTTAAATAATAAATTGAGACGGGTAAAAAATAGAGCAAAAGAAGCGTGGTGGAAGACGCAGTGGCACGATATGAAAAGTTTCCAGAGGAAGGGTGAAATTGGTGCACTATACAAGAATGTTAAAACACTAACAGGAAGTAAGAACGAAAATCTGCGTCACCAGTTAGAGATAAGCCAGGTCAAAAAATAATAGAAAGAGAAAAGATCCAGGAAAAATGGAAGGAATATACAAGAACTGTATGGTAAAAAACTTAGGCCATCAAGGTTGGACATAGAAAGAGAACACGACGTAGATGACGATAGCTAAGTTCCAGGCTTACTCGACGGTGAGAAAGAAAGAGCATTAAGCAAAATGAAATTTAATAAGGCCGTTGGGGTAGGCAATGTCCCTACGGAACTACTTAAAGGTTTAGAAAAATATGGGAGGAAGAGTTTTACGGACTAATTCATAGCATCTATGAGGAAGGACTCTGGCCGGAAGACTTTATGAGATCACTGTTAGTTCTTATTCCGAAAAAGATAAAGGCTACATCATGAGAAGACTACAGAACTTAAAGTCTGATTTCCCATGCAGCTAAAGTAGTTCTCAGAACTAACAACAAGAGGATGGAGGTCAGGCCTAATGATAACTTAGGAGATGATCAGTTTGGGTTCAGGAAAGGGAGACGGACGCGTGATTCCATTGTAGTACTGAGATCAGTAATAGAGAGGAATATAGATTAGAATCAGGATGGAGTAACGTGTTTCGTAGAATTCAAAAAGGCGTTTGACAGAGTGAATTGGGAAAAACTAATGAATATCTTCCAGAAAATAGGAATATATTTGGAAGGATAGAAGGCTAAGTAACCTGTACATTCCTCTGACTGCTGGGGAGGGAGTCCGGATGGGCAGTGATAGGAAGAGGAATAAGACAGGGTTGTACATTATCACTTGTGCTTTTCAACGTATATGTGAAGGAAATGTTTAAAGAGGCATGGGAAGGACTGGAGATAATAATGAAAGTCGGCGTAAAATCAGATTTGCCGATTACCAAGCCTTAGTTTGTCAGTAAGGCAAGGGGTTGCAAGCATTGTTGAATGAATTGTACATTCAGTTTGAACGATATGGGATGAAAATTAATATAAATAAAACTAAGGTTTTTCGGTTTTCCAGAAAGAGAAAGGCTAATTTGAAAGTTGAAATAGGAGGGCAAAAACTAGAGAAGGTAGAACAGTTTACGTTTCTCGGCAGTGTTTTGGACCAAAATTGTTCTTTATGTTAAACCCACAGAAAGAAAATGTAGGCAATGAAACACCAGATTCATTAAAGAAGGACGTTTTGTCAGAGACGATGGCGGACTGTCACGCATCTTTATACTTGTTAACGCAAAGTGTTCGGTGTATACGGTCAAAAGTTTTAGTAAAAACTTAAATTAATAATGTATACATAAATTAAGGACGTTAATATTAAAATGTTCAGCTAGCATATGTCAACTTTTCTAAAAATTAATTCAGAGCATACATTTATAAACTAAAAATCCTATTCTGATTGTCAAAGTGAAACGGAGAGGGTTGGCATGTATTAAAGACTGTAACATTAAATATCCCGTGGATCTGGTACGTGCTATTATGCAAAATTAACGGAAACAATTTATAAGTATTTGCAATAAAAGCTACTCCCTAAAATGTCTAAATGTATTAAGGCTTACAATGATAAGTTTTTTATGTTAAATTCATTCGAAAAGTGCACACCCACACAGATACACTGTGGTATAATCCGTATGAATGCGGAGAATTAAAAAAATCGTAGCATAACGTTCATGGTGATTTAAATTTCCATGATGTTCATGACCCAAATTCTTGCTCCTACAACAAAAATGATATTAATTTTCATTAACTAATGAAGCCACACACACAATTTAAATGATCTCGATTTTATTATGGTACAATATTAATCTACATTTTATTTTGATAAAGGGATTTCTCTGAAACATATTTTTCTTGGAATGAGCTTTCAAGCATAGTAATTGCTAATGTTTACCAGACTGAAAATATTCCTACGTGTCGTTAAAGTTACCTTCCCAATTGGAAATAACACTGCTAGGTTAATGTTCCAAATAGGATTTCGATAATTTCCCACAATTGGAACAAAAAAATACCGGAAAGTATGTAAATTGTGGAAGGAACCGTGAACTCAGTTAATGCCGAAAGGGCGGGTTAGCAGCACTGTAGAGAGTATTACGAATCAAAGAAGTTTCAGGTTGTGACGAAAAGCAACTATGGCAGCCCGATGAAATTTAGTATAATATAGTTACACACAGTTGTATAATGACCAATGCACGAAATATAATAATATTCACTTTCTATAGGAACTGGACATCTTAAAGGAACTACAATCTTCATTCCATAACGTAAGCTTGTTTAAACTCCTCCTGGGGAATTATAAAAATTGTCAATACACCGAAAAAAGCCAAATATTTTCGTTTGATTCAAGGAGATACACAAAGTGCTCCACCATTATCAGGTTTGCAATAAATCGACTTTTTATACCATGAAATTGCTTGTTTCATCTGTTTCTTGAGAAAATTCTTCTAACTCATAAATCCCTTTAAAAATAAGCAGGATGTTTTTCTGTCATGGGTGAACTATATATTTATCTCATTCATTAATAACAATGTAAATGCCACTCCACTATTTATATTAATAATTACATAATAAGGTAAAGTCAGAGTTTAATAAACATTTTTTAATGAATTGGAATACTTAAGTAACTACGAACTGCAACTGGCAGGTTTCAATATAATGCAGGGTGCGGAATATTTTTTCCAATCAATAATACATTACGGAAGGCAAACTGACACTAGCCTTTTTAACATTCCACCGACATAATTTCTATCAAATTAATTCGGACGCCTGTACAGGAGAGTACCATTATTTGTCGGTCAGATTTAAATATTTCAACTTCGCGGAATGGTAATAGGACCAGAAGGGGCATTTTGTTTATGTGGGAAATTTTGACAAAATCAGTTAACACTTTAAAAGTTTAATCAATAAATTTTTTAAAAATTTCTAGATACCAAGCAATGTTTTGTAAATTTCTACAATGCATGACAACACATAAAATCATCTATTTTATCCAAATTGATTCGATTTAAAGAGAATTTACTGCGCTTCCTTCGCGGCTAGGGAGCTAAAGAATCACCGAAAATGAATAAGTCACGACACTTCTGGTGATTTTAAGTAGACCCTTTCCAGGGAACCGTTAATAACTAATCACGGTAGTCAACTATTCATGTGTGATGAACATCAATTATTCTCGTTCGACATTTATGCTGACAATCCAAGGGTCGCGACATAACACCCTAAACGGATAAGCTCTTTATAGCAGTAGCAGTGAGGAACGCGATACAAACCGATGTATTTTCCTCTGGAAGAAGAAGATCAAAATGCGTAGGGCCAAGAAAAAGAGAGAGAGAAAAGAAGTTAAGTGATACCTTTGCTGATACCTGCATCCCTTGGTTGAGCCCCGCCTCGGTCCCGGAAGTGTCATTTTTAAAGACGTTCAGGGCCGTCTCTTCAGATTGGTATGCATAATGCTCACAGGGACGACGGGGGGAGCCATAAATATTAACGCCAACCACCGCGACACATCGCCCATATTTTCGGAGAGCGGTTTGGGTGTTTGGGAATGGTAAAACGTATGAACAATGCACCCGAAAGGCGCCATCTTTTCTCGTTGTGGGGCGTCTTATTACACCAGTCTTTAGGGGATGCCATCTCAATTGTGGGAAAAGGGAGGGAGCTGGTTGCTTGAATAAAAATTGCTCGAGGGGAAGGGTGGATATGCATTATAGAGAACAGCCAAGCAAGAATATCACATTCAATCTCAACGCCTTAGCTAATGGAAAAATTCTGGCGCAGTATGAATGTCGCTCCGGGCATGAGTCAAAATCATTCATGAAAGTAAGAAATACAAGGGACTCCGCTCCTTCATATTCAACTGTACACAGTCTAACTATTGAAATCAAATATTGGAATGATTGCACACATAATTAAATTCCCAGAACGGTGATTTCAAATACAATTAAGAATGACTTACTTTTCAAAGTTCACCGTGGGACACCGTTTCGGATGAAATGCTTCTTTTGCATGCAGACGGTCTCCCCGCGTAGAATCCCCACCCAAAGAACACACCAGCGGAAAGACACTTTCCCGACTCAGTGATGGACAAAATTGCTGTCACTACGATTTTTTCTAGCAGGTACACACCTATGGAAGATAAAGAAAAAAATTAAGTTTTGGCTTAGGAAGCAATTTTATTAGCCAGCAAAATTGTAAGCAATTTACGGCTTATATTACAAAAAAATAAAAGTCGGCGAGTTACATTTCATATTTAAATAAATAAATATATATATAGAAATATACATATATATATATATGTGGGTCGCGGTGGTCTAGCGGGTAGAGCGTTGGACTGCTGCCCGGAGGGTCCCGGGTTCGATTCCCGGGCAAGGCACTTTGGGCACCTGCAGCTCCACCCAAGCTAGTTGATTTTTCGGGTACCAGACTTCCTGGGAAACCATAACCGGCACAGGGAAAGGAACTGGCCCCCCTACCCTGATGTGTGAATATTCACGCGCCGTATAGGGCTTGGTACATGGGTGAGCTCTACCATCACCTACTAAACCGACCTTCGGGTTGATTACTGTGTTTATGGTTTTATATATATATATATATATATATATATTTACATATATATACATTAATTCACACATAGAAATAGATATAAGGAAAGGTGATAGGAAAACACATAAAAGACGAACACAGGACAGGTGGGGAAGGCGGATTAATATTTGTTCGCCGTATGGCGGGATTTCGTGTTTGAATGTGTGTATATATATATATATATATATATATATATATATATATATATATATATATATATATATATATATATATATATATATTATATTTGTCTTGAGGGCGAAGACAGGATGAATATTCGGATCTGAATTGCAACTCTCATTGTTAATTGTGAATTTATAGTGAAGATTTAACATTAATTTTCAGTAGTTTTCCATATTCATCCTTTTAGAAAAATAATTAGACGAATCCCTATATCAGCAAACATCTGCGAAGATTTTGCTAAAAAGCAATGAGTTTAACTTTTACTTAGAACATAAAACTAATGTAGGGTCATACGATGCCCATGGTGATGTCGTAACTAAAATCAGCAACCAAAGACAAACATAATCGAGGAATGCCCCGGGAGGACATGGGTGTTCGAAACCTTAAGCGATGGCGTCCAGTGGGTTAATGTAGGAAACATTACGTTCAACAATTTTAGGAGAGGTGGGGAATGAGAAGACATAAGAGTTTAGTACAGTTTTTACAGTAGAATAGTACAATTTTTAATTTCCATATACCTTAATATTCCAAATGAAATGAAATGCACAGGATAAGTACCTGAATTTTTCCCATGAAAATGAAACGATTTCTTTGACAGGAAAAGAGCAGGGGGTAATAGCTCGTTAACACGGCAAAAAAGGGTCATCGCGTGACGCCGTCGGTGCAAACTAAAGGAGAGCACTACATGAGCTCTAAATCGATTTGCAATGCACCGTCTGTGCTCATGGCAACGGAATCGGGGTGGGAGAAGAAAATAAAGCCGAGGCTTGTACCGCCCGTGCAGCCCAGGCCAAGTCTGCACGACATTGGTGCCAAGCGAACCTTACTGAGGCAATTAATAAAAAATTGATCCACCGTGTTTTGACTGAAATTAAAATAGTCGTTTATCCATTTACGGAAAATGATACGATAATTAAATAGATTTACATATGCATTGTTACAGCAACATCTAAAAAGTCTTTCTCGCTGTCATATTGAGGTGTACAGGAAAACAGGTGTACCTGTATTTGTCCCTGATTGCCCTTGAAGAGATTATCGAAGACTTTTCGGTTTCCAATATCAATTGCTGGAAAAGTAAACTATTACCGATAGTTTATTTAGGGACATGTGACACGTAATCAAAATGTAAAAATTAAAACGAAGGAGGAACGAGTGTTATCCGATAAGCTATTGGTCGAATAGGAGATATATTATTTAAATCATTGCGGTTTAAAACTTTTTTAACAGTGTATCACGTGTTATTCTTGGCTGTGGATTCTCACGATCAGGTGAACTGGTGCTCACAGATTGGCAAATCAATAGTCACCACACTTGTCAAAGAAAACACCTGTTATGTGGCCGATAAATTTGTTTTATGATGAGTTAATCTGGAACTTTTATTTAAGTAGTTATAACATTTAACTGATTACTAATAATAACATTAAGAACAATCAATGTGTATGTTTCCTTTACAAAACACTTTTCAGTGCATACACTGAGAGTTTTGCATTTAAGTAAGTTCGTGAAGGGGAATATAGTATATTTTTTAAATAAACATTTGACTGCTCGTGTGGCGGGGTGGAGGGTCCAGATAATATTTAACCATCCAATTTGCCTGATAAATGAAAAGCTTATAAAGGTACTTCATTCAAGAATCACTAAATCACTATTTCCGTTTGTACTCGAAATTAATGCCACATAATTAAAATGTAGTTAAAACACACTTGGTTTCCAATATTAAATTACTGGAAAAGCAAACAATTACCGATTTATCCCGTGGGAGCAATATATATGGAATTTCTATGAATAAAGCAACATTACCAATTGATCAATTTCACGAATCAAGTCTACTCATAAAACTATTTGCATATTTAATGATAATTAACAGGCATTATAACAAATTTGTATCCACAAGAAATAATATCGTAAAGTAATCGGCGTAACGACTTTAATTCCTATAATTTTTTAGTTTTGATTAGTTATACTCCATGGTGCATAGGATATTAGCTGATTGTTTCGTGCATTATAAGTTAATACTTCCTAATTCTAAAAAAACGGTGCATGCGAACAATTTTTAACCATTCTGACTTTGACTTTAAGCGTACAGCTTTTTGTTTTACACATTTATTTTATCATATTTTAGTATACATGTATTCCACGTTACATGGGCGCCGAATCATAATTAAATAACGACCAGGACCATTTTGACATTACATTCGACGATAAATTAAGAACATGGTGGATTGAAGCCTTTTAATCATTCTGGAGCAAAAATGAAGAAGAAAAGTTCAACAGATTCAGGCTTGAGGTCGTGGAAGTTCATCATAATGAAATAAGGACAATTTGCACTTTTCCACAGTTTATTTGACGTACGACGCGTTTCAACTCACAGAGTCAGAGTCTTGTACCTGATGATGACTCTGTGAGTTGAAACGCGTCGTACGTAAAATAAACTGTGGAAAAGTGCAAATTGCCCTTATTTCATTATGAAGAAGAAAATTTCATTGCTGACCATCAAAGGAGAATATCCTAAAATCCTGAGAATGCTAGGATCTACACCTATGATGAATTTCATAAATTCCAGTTTGGGGAAAATATGGTTGGGTTAAACCATTCGATGTCACATACGAGGGTCATCCGGAAAGTAGTACCCGTTCGTGCCGCATGAAGTGCTGACGACGCGAGTAGCCGCTGGACGAGGTCAGATAGCTTCAGTGGCTTGTCTGCCTTCTCTGAGACAAGTTGCGTGACGCTAGCATTGCCTGTGTTGTTTCTGTGATTGTTTACAATGTTTAAAAAAATTGAGAACGCCGCCAGTTGTGAAGTGAGGGCAGTGATTAAATTCCTCAATGCAAGAAACGTTCGCCCATGTGATATTCATCGCCAATTAAAGGAGGTGTATGGAGACAATGTAATGGACGAGTCGTCTGTTCGGCGGTGGTGTCGCAACTTCAACATGGGGAGGGGGAACACACACGACGATGAGCGTTCGGGGAGACCGTCTGTCATTACAGACCAACTGGTGAGCTCAGTTGACGAATTCGTGAGGAACGATCGGCGCGTCACAATTGATGACATCTGTGAGCATTTTGCCAATGTTTCTCGAACAATTGTTCATGAAATTGTTAAACACCATCTGCATTATGCAAAAATTTGTGCAAGATGGGTCCCTCGCATGCTTACAGATGAGCACAAAACCAAGCGTATGGCTGCAGCACTGACGTTTTTGGGACGTTATTCTGATGAAGGAGACTCTTTCTTGACTCGCATAATTACTGGTGACGAAACATGGGTTTGTTATGCATCACCTGAGAGTAAACGACAGTCAATGGAGTGGCATCATGCTCATTCACCAAACAAACCAAAAAAATTCAAGACAGTTCTGTCCACCAGGAAACTCATGGCAACCATTTTCTGGGATCGACGAGGTGTATTGCTTATTGATTTTATGGCCCGTGGAGACACTATTAATGCCAATGCGTATTGTGAAACATTAAAGAAATTACGGCGGGCAATACAAAATCGGCGGCGAGGTCTATTGTCTACTGGTGTCATTCTCGTTCATGACAATGCCAGGCCTCATGCAGCTGGGATAACACAAAAACTTTTGCAGCAATTCAAATGGGAAACTTTCGACCATCCACCGTATAGCCCGGACTTGGCCCCTTCAGATTTTCATCTCTTTACAAAGCTTAAAGACTTTTTGGCAGGAAAAAGATTTGACAGCGATGAAGAACTTAAAGAAGGAGTGACCCTGTATCTCAATGAGCTGGCGGCGAAGGACTATGCAGCAGGAATACAGAAACTTGTCACACGTTATGACAAATGCCTTAATTTGCTTGGAGATTATGTTGAGAAGTAGTTTAAAGTATCCTCTTTCAAATAAAATTTTTTATGTTTGTTAATATTTACTTTTATGTCTTTATTTCACGAACGGATACTACTTTCCGGATGACCCTCGTACAATTTGCTATTAGAGATTGTACCGAATACATCACGAATGTAAATACTCGGTACTATTGAAACTATGAACTAAAAACAATAATAAACAGTGGGTGTCTGTCAGATTTTATTGCCACTACCCAGCCAAATAAAGAATGAATATTACAACAAAAGAAAAACTTCTTATCTTGATATGGAAGGTACTTAACACAATTTGGTGCTTCATTTTTGAAAAGGGATCGTCACGAGAATGAGAGAGGAAACAAAATAAACAAGGTTGATATGACTACGGAAACGTGCCACCACAGTCCCAAAAGTAACTTCCACCTTTTACGGGGGCCGTTGAAGAACATTCCTCTTCCATTACATGAAATAAATAGACTACCATTCCCTCATTCCCTGACCCGTTCGTTGAGAATTTCCATCTGGCGAATGTCAGAGTTGGAGAACAGTTTCAGGTAATGGATTGGGAAGAACAGGGCGGGAGTTGACGGCAGGGAGGGCGACAACAGACTGATGCGCGAGTGTCGAGGTGGAGGGAAGAGTTATTGCAGCCCGACGCAAGACAAAGACAAACATGGCGGAAATCACACTATGAGGGCATTCGAAATCGGCTCTGCGATGCATTCCGTCGTAAAAGGAGGAAACTCTTTGCCGCAGTACGTGAGACAACAACACAATTTGGGATTCCGAAGCTTCGTTCCGGACGCCTTTGTATTTTACGACTACAATTCTCACATTTACCTTTCAAAACAGAAGGTAAAGCCAAGGTTTGAGAGTTGTCGTTAAAATACAAACCGGAAAACTCACGGAAAACTATCTACGGCGGAGCTCGGGAATATGATTCCGGGGTGAGCGGTATAAACTCACAATATTCATAATCACGTGAAAGCCGGTTGCACGTACCAACGTTCAAGAGTTAATCAACCAAGACACGTATTCGGAATAGTAAAATCATGAACAAATCGTACACACCTCTGAATCAGTTACAAAAGTTACGTAAAGAAAGACAAAAAGGTAAAATTATCAACAAGTTAATTACAAGATAAATTAGTTAGTACTCTTTGAAATGATATTTACACAGAATGAATTCGTTGACAGCTTAATAATTCAAACGCGAGAATGGAACAAATATAAATTTTTACGAATAAACTAATAACAGCATCACAGAAATAACAGGATCACTCCGGAATGACCGTAACACTCACGAGAGATAAATAATATTAACTCGACATTTCAAAATTTTGGATCTCTTTCTTCCAGTCTCTGTACATTTATTTTCTGTGGTGTCAAGTATATGGGTGTATATTCCGCCATTTTGTAACCAGGGAATCAAAAGAAATTCCGCTAAAAAACATTCCAAACCACCACAGTGACAAGAATCAACCCTGCATGCATAAAATAGAATTTACTGGGAAAATCGACGAGGTTGGAAGAAGATAAAATTCATATACAGCTTATCGATCCTGAAAGCAAACAAAATGAATATTTTATTTTAATATTATCCCAAACACTATTATCAATAACTGTATGTTAAAATTTTATCATTCGTTTATCTGGAAACTCATATCGCAAACATGAAAAAACACAACTCATTTCCAAGACATGCAAAACAATTATGCATTTTCCATGATTTCATTTTCAATGAGTTCAATTGGAGAAAAGACGACACGAATAAGAAGAAATTCTTTAAAACATCAAGCAACGAGAGAGGGGTGGCAACAGTTCATCAAACTACAATAAGTTTCACTGAAAAGAACATCTTTCCGACTTTACTTCTCCATGGACACGAAAAATGAACCATCACTAGAACAAGGTTTTTTTTCATCACTAGAAAAAGGACACTTTGCTTGTCCACATAAATTCTATGTGGAAAAACAAAATGTCTTCTTTCATCATGAAGGATTTCCATCATGTTACGCCTGAAACTGTGTTATGTATGCTCTCACTTTTAAAACGATGCTAAGGGGAATGGATTGATCTTGTTAAGAACACTTTCATTTTGCGGTAGGAGAAAGTCCACAACTATTTAAAATTTGGGCACAAATACAGGAGTGAACCGTGAAACGACATATCATTAACACCTACACAGGGCATAACGTTGCTCAATTTGCTCCATGAAGAATATTTTCCCACTATTTACCTCTCCAGCCAGATCTTCCTCGGACCATTTCTATACACCACTTCAGGTTATTTCTAAATGCACATGCTCTATGATCAGCATGCATAAAGAAAACAAACATTCTGCCGACAATGTGAAATGATGAATTAATGAAGATGAGGCACCCGTTTAAACTCTCGAGTTCTATAAAGTGGACGGAAGACATGACAGCTCGCCCGACAACGACCACTTCTTTGACTTCTCAAGGGTGAGTGGGTGCGAAATGTTTCAAAATACCGCACGTTCGGGAGAAAAGCATAGGCTACTCGAGACCAACTTTCAGTTGAATTGCCGCTACTAAAGGCATATTATTTTCGATGAAACAGAAAACTATTTTTTTCCTGTTTGAGTTTCAGAATCAATAAAACAAAATAGTCAAGAAAGCCACTCCATTCCGTTTACCCACAGAATGCATAACACATAAATGACAACTACAAGAAGTAAGTCACCGTATGCGTCATAGTTACGTATAACGCATACCCTAAAAGAAATATCAAACAATTGCTCGTTCTGACATCAATGGAGCACTTTTAACCTCTATTTGCGCCATTAGGGATGGACAGGAAAGGATGAAGGGTGGAGAGAAACCTCGCGTCAGCATTAGCTTACTCTTAATGAAAGAGTTTAAAGCTCCGCAGCTTAAAGTCCCATCCGACGGATGGCGTACTCACTCAAAGTGGTCTCCACGAAGTACCTCAAGTAGGGATCGGGATACCACTGAAAAATATTCGCCATTGCCGGGATACGAACCCGGTCAAGAAGCCAGTACGATAGCCACCACACCATCCCGATTCCCAAAAGTAATAGTTTTTCCCTGATCTAACTGACCGATATTACAGGATAAAAATATCATAAAAATATTGGACCGTTACATTTCTCGTAAAATAAATCGATGCCATACGCCTTTAATTGATTTCTATGGTTAAATAAGGAATACCCCAACTATGAAGAAAGATAGCCAAGATATTTTTTCAAAGACACCTGGTCATTGGCAAGAGTACAAAAGAGAAAAGGAGGAAGATAGGGATAATGGAGACTGGAGCTGTAAGGACGACAAACGGGGAGATTTCGGGATCGTATGGAAACCGCTCTCCCTCAACAAGGGCGTCGACTGGTTGGCGTGGTGGACCGAAGTAGGCAGCGAATTCCCTCGAGTGGGGGAGCCTGTGAATTGCTGCGAGGGGACTTACACTTCGGGGGAAGAAGAGAGTAGGACGAGAGAAAGAAAATAAGGGGGGAACAGTCGATCGAGTATGGGGAAAAAGGACAAAGGTTGGGGAACTTGGGGACGTAGAGTGGAATGAGATTTGGGGTGAAGGCAGGAGCTTATGGCACAATCCATACGCGACTGTTGGAGAAGAGGTCGTGGAGGACGAAGAGGGAACAGGAAGAAGACGGTCCTTCCCTTCTTGGGGGAGAGCACATAGTGGTAGAATCGATAGCTTGAAATTTGGAGGAAATTTCATACATTCGTAGAAAAAGTACATCGTAATATCAGCCTAAGCCAACTCTCTAGCTGAGTTCCTCCTTTACACAAAAGCCAAGAAGCCATTCATCTTGTTAGATGCCGCAACTTCTTCCTCGTTCTCAAAGTTACGTAAATTCTTCTTATTTTTGCAAATTTTCCGTAATGCTTAGCAATTCTGGTAGATTAATCCCCTGAGATTAAATTGATATATGAGATCTGTTCGCTAAAATTGATTGTAAACGTTTTCAACTACATACCTTTACTCAGCTTCCAAATTTTGATGGCCCTAATAAAAATAGTAGCAATCGGACGCAATGCACTTCCAGTATCCTTTTTTCCAGTCTTCGGAGATATGCTGGGAGCCATTTTTTATAGGACCTTCCAAATCGTCTCGATAACCTCCAACACTGCTTCAGATGATGAAAAAACATGCCACGAAGGAATTTCATCACATTAGGAAACAGGAAAAGGGCCTGAACCATAGAGAGGACAAGGACTTGAATTGATTTCCGCGAGTTAACCAGTATCAATATTTGCTACGGGCGGCCGTGCAGCATCGCGGCGCAACATCAGGACCCGTCGCTTTGAAATGTAGCTTTTCGCGATTGACATCGCCGTGGAGAATTTTCGCTACATCTCCGTAGTAATTTCCATTTACAACTCTGTGTGCTGGTACGACATTGTAATACATCATTACCTGTATGTAGAAAAATGATCTGACCATAATTATCCTGGCAGGAAGGTTGATTGCCGTACGTTTCCACAGACAGCTTTGTTGTTTGCTCCCAGGATCAAAATGATTTCACCACGTTTAATCTACACTAGCAACCATCGAAAGAAGTTCCTCACCTTCCTGTAAAACCTACTTCAACTACGAACAAATCCCCACGAAATCGTCCAATTGTTCGGTTATGAGCAGTCTAAGGAGCCCACGCGCATGAACACGTCACATGAGACATTTCTCTGCTAGCAACAACGGGTGTTTATCACACAATGAAAATTTTTAACATCCATGGTAGTTTACTTAACGTTATTCGACGATTTCCTCTCACAATGGAAACAGCAGTTACATTTTTACTTCCGTAAGAGTGTGTCACTGCAGCGTAGGATCAACTGTCCTTAAATAAAAATAGACTGTTTAAACATTTTATACCATATTCAAGATAAGCATCGAGAAGAATAGATTCTACTTGTAGCATTACATAAGCAGGCGACGGCAAAATTTCAATGCATCGTTGCGTGTTACTTCAATCACCACCGTAGGGAAGCAATACGTTTCCACTTACAACGGCAGCCGCAAATGCAATACTGTTGTTAAGTCAATTACAACACAATGAGCTCGTAGGAGACATATTAAGTTGGAAAAATATCGAGAGCATCCATTTTACCTCTTTATACAAATATTATATGAAAATTACTTATTAGAATAAAAGAGAATAATTTTGGGCCTGATCAGGGTTTCACGGCAACATCGTAAGGATAATACCGATCATCGAAGTGATTATATAGAAAGAAAGAAAACACGGCAATTCCACATTTACACTTTATTCAGACGACCATGGTTTCACCACTGCGTGGCATCTTCAGGTGAAGGTGCCTTCACCTGAACCTTCACCTGAAGATGCCACGCAGTGGTGAAACCATGGTCGTCTGAATAAAGTGTAAATTTGGAATTGCCGTATGTTCTTTCTTTCTATACGATGGAAAAATTCCACATAGTAACGGCTAAAACAGTCTTATATCGAAGTGATTCATTTAACAATTTGTAATACTGAGTTTTATAGAGTTATTATCACGTCAGTTATTCTAAATATTCAATTAAAAAGCTGCTCAGGATGATGATGAGATTACTTTAACGCCAACTACCAGCTGGTGCAACTTCGGTCAATAATAGCGACCGTTAGTGAGCGATTGGACACGAAGTAAAAGACATAACGGACGAGGTGCATGGAGCATTTGAATTAATGAGGCAGACAGACAGTGGGATCCATTCCAAGCCAAAGGAAGAGAAGACACGCTACCCCCTGGCAGGCTCACCATAGGGGTAAGAGTGGGCGAAGGATCAATAGGAACAGGAAGACCCCGATTGTTAGGACGACGGAAGGAAGAATGTAATTGAATGACTCGATGGGGGAGAGATGGCATGAAGAAAAAATATGGCAGAGACAAACCTTAAGTTCATAGGTAGAAGCGGGTAAAGACACGTGGGTGAAACACGTAGGTTCAAGTGAGAAGGGATCTACGATCTCATTTTACCCAACGTTCAACTCCTGCCAATACGTAAAGGGATCCAAAAATCTCGCCATCTACGTATAGAACGTTTGACGCACTGCAAAGGAAGTGCAGACGCAAGACGAAGGACTCCTCCACAATACACATCTCACTTTGAACACGCAGATCAACGATATTTCCCCATTGCCCAGATTCAGGAGTTCCCGGACTCCAAACGAATACATAGCCCAGAACTTTCTAATAATCCGACGAGGCCATTCGGAAAAATGCATAAGGCTTAACCTCCATCTGTTGCTTTACTTTTACTCCAAATCCAGAAAAGTTGTCTTTGTTGAAGCAATATGTATCAGCTTCGTTGTTGTTGTTGTCGAAGCAATATGTATCAGCTTTCATCCCTGGAAAAACCAGGATGGCACTCGATTTATTTTCTCGGCACACAGAAATTTTTCACTTGGCCAATTTAATCTTTGATCAAGCAACTTGTAATCATTAAAAATTTTCCTTTCATTTCACTGTGTTCCTACAACAGTTATATTTTCATAACAATTGTAATTCCCGGGAAATTAAATCAAAGTCATTTCACGTTTATAATAATAACATTACCCTTTTCATTTGGCATTGGTGGACGATTAAATACTCTCTTAGCTAGGAAAACTATTTACACGCAAATCTATACTTTCTGAAAAAAATCCTTTATTTTCTTCTCATTAGTAACAAAAGTTAATCCAAACGGCGATCAGCGGTAAAATGTCAATCTCATCAGTTAATTGGATGCAAGAGGTTGGTTTTTCCTTGTCCTCACCCACAATATGAGCCAATCTCTTGAAATAATAATCTAAGACGAATCGAGGAGAAATTGAGAATCAAAATTTTAAAAAGGCGAATTATCACGATTTTTTTTCACCTGAGTTGGAGAATAAGAAACAAAATGTTTGTAGTACACTCATAATCTGAATACTTAAGGTTCAAAAAGTATAAACAGGATCCCCCCAATATTATCATTCCTAAATTTCGCAAAGCTTCTCAGTATAATAAACAACATGGAATTTCAATTAATTTACATAAGCAAAGCGTAACAATCCTCTTGGCGAGTTTCTAGTATCCTCCGTAATGTTTTCCGAAGTCGATACCTAGCTAAATCGATTTCTCGCAACAGCAAAAGGTAGCCACACCTCACTCAGTATAATAAAAGTCCATCCCAAATAACTCCAAATGGTCCATGGATTGAGAATTACGTAAATCATGTGAGCTGGGAGGCAACAAACCTGTGTTTTAGTCAAACGTGACCAAAAACACCATTCATGAAAAATTTGGTATCTTAACAACAGGTTTAATCTTTCATTTTCTAAACACTGCGCAGACATCTACTGCCTTCGTAGACGCACGTATTAGCTGGTTGTATACGTATTTGGGTGTGTGTAAGTTCAAATAAGTGTTGAATGAACCTACTTCCACACTTCTATATGGGGGTGTTTGTGTGTTCACTATTTTTTATGAATGGGGTTGCACTTTATTTTACTGGTGGTGTCCTAACACCCCTAAATGCCAAATGTCATTGCGGCAGCTGGCAAGATATTGTGTATATGTAGACCACCTGAATGGCTGAGGATGATTTCTATTACCGAGGATGCACAATGACGCCACATGAGAGGGACTGTCATTTGAGTTTGGTGAACGGACGAACTCACTTGGTGATCGATTAATTATCATGCCCTCCGCAAACAGAAAACAGCCGTCAATGGAACCGGTGATCTATTTTTTTAATTTTCTTTCGAAGGCGAAAAACAATCTTTTGACGAACAAGAAAAAAATCACACCCGCATCAGCACTTTAGCGATACTGACGTACGTGAGTGAAAGTGACGACCTTTTCGGGGTGAGAACGGTCGCTTAGAAATAAGGAATGAATATGTTGGTTGTGGAAAGGATGCTGATGAACTTTCTGAGACAAATGTAGTAGGACTCACCATTTGGTGGGAGGGATAGGAGATTGGAGAGGAATGAATGGGAAAAAACGTGCTTCCAAGCTGTATTTCGAAATTCATTAATCCGGTGGTCCGTTGAAGGCGGAATGTATCGCTCGTGATGAAAATCGAATATGGACAATACATATGGAAAGTCAATTTCTGAAAGCAGGCGACAGAAAGCGGGAAACAAAAATATGCGGCACTGGAAACTGAAAACCCTCTAGCAAAGGAATTTTAAGCGACCATTTGAATCGAAACTTGGGAAAACATGTTTTAAACGCCTTTTAATTACAAAGACCGCAGCTGCAGAGGACGATTTTCCATCAGGAACAATTCCTCCAATAATATGGGTAGCTTGCTCCTGTGGACGACTTATGATATAGTCGTTAACGGGGATTATTTTAGAATAAATTATTTTTTAATCCTGTCCAATATCTCAATAAACAAACGACCACACACCTCCATTTTACTTAACCGTATCGCAGCCACTCATTTCCCGACAAGCGCTTTATAGAGAGAGAGCCAACGCACGTCAATCCTAGCGTATTCTTCCCAAACTACCGCATCGCGTGTTTTTAAGAGCACTCGAGGCTATCACCGAAATTGCAAATGAGATGCCTCCACAGCTTTCAGAGGTTGCTTCTTCTTTTTCCTTGCCCATTAAAACTTCGACCGAGGTAATTCAAAAAACCACGGCCACCAGGGAGCTCAAAATTTTGCAAGTAAAAAATATTAAAAAAATAATTCTTGATCAGATATGTTGGTACACCTATATGAAATCAATGAAAACTAAACCGGGAGATTCGACATCATTACGACAATAAATTCTTAAAATCCAAGCTTCTCTAATGAAAAAGCAGAGCCTTTATGGGGAATGTTAAAGTTAACATATCAGCCATCTAACGTTCACTATTTAAGTTCTGGTATTCTAAAAAACTAATCAGGTTAAGTGTTGATAAACAGCATTTTATATCGTAAAAACAACCACCACGTATTACATGAAAAATATACGGGCTCAAATGAACACAGTACATTCACAACATTTAATAGCGAGAATATAATAAGGCAGAAGTATTTGAAAATACTATATTTCGACGGAGTTTGACTTAGGAAAATCACCTCCAAAGCACGATTAAAAATTGCAAATTAATAAATTAATCCACTTGCTGTTTATATGCCAACATCACCACACGCAAAAAAGGTAGGGGTGCGGAAGATATTAAGTACGGCTAGAGACGAACGAATGAGAATAAGGTATCGGATGGGCAGGGGATAACCGATTTGACTTTAGAACCGTAGGTAGATTGGTATCCAATAGGTCGAATGGTCACATCTCAAAAGTCACGGAGAGCTATGAAAAGAGAATTTATTTAGTGTATTACTAGACTATTAAGCATACTAGGTATCATCAAATAAAAACGATTCCAGATGATGGCTGACTTAGAGATATACAGATTAATATACTCTGGAGAAATACAGAAGATACAGTCATACTGGAAAAAGAATGGGGGTGAAGTGTTAGGTCGAAATGGCATTAACACGAGAGGTTCCTGTTGGTAAAGGTAGGTAGAGAATCTATACACGCATAGTGACAGGACATATTGAAATGTCGACTGTTAGCTTTATTGAAGAAAAAATATAAAATATGAACAGTAGAAATACACCCATAGTCTAGTAAAAGTAAATGAGGATATAACAATTACGAGCGATCAGAATCCTTTAATAGGGGAGTGTAAATAGGGAATCAGCATGAGCCAAATCGGACTAGGACATCGAAATTCCACATGTGGCTAGTAAAATTCTGCAATGAATAAGAAGGAATAAGGCCATGGACACCAAATTCCCAAACAATACAGCTATACGATAGCCAAAGATAAATGGATTAAAAGCTGCAGCGAGAAAATGAACGACATCGTGAAAAAGAGGAACACTAAACAGCGATCAAACTAGTCAATAGTTAATTTAGAGAAAGAACCTCGAAACGCAACGACACAAGAAATTTAAAAGGAAATACTTTAATAGAAGATGTAGACAAAGGAAACAGATGAAAGGAATACATCGAGGAACTGTGTCAAGGTCCAGAAGCCTCCGGAAGGCGGCCTAATGAAAAATGGTAGCGAGGGTCACGAAAGCGACCATGGTTCAGGAATGCTGACGAAGCGAATATGACAGAGCAATGATCGACAAAAACACACAAGGCAACTGGAACGATAAAATTATCAAAGCGCACGGAGATAAAGCCAAAGAAGTACCGCTCGGTATAATTGCAGACAGCTAAGAATTGGAAGATTTCCGGAAGAATTTTAAAACCAATTAGGATTCAGCAGGAAAAGGAACGAGGGAGGCCATACTTTGACTAAGGATATTGGGAGAAAAAAAATTATACACGTCAACAAGCACGCTTGGGAAGGACTATCCCAATGTCAGGTGTAACAGGATGCTAAAACCGCTAGAAACACTTGGTAAGGATTATATTAACGGAAAAGTAATCTAGCAACAGAGCTGTGGCGAAGTCACCACAATGCGAAAGGACAGAAGGAAAAAAACGAAACAGGAAACATACATTTCGACCAAAAGCGATTTGGGGGATTGATGTAAGGATTTGTGTAAGTATGTTTGTGGTAAAAATAAAAGAGAGAATGAGTGGATTTGATGTATCGATGACAGACAGATGCGAAGGAAGTGTACTACGCCCACTTGATCGCACTGATAAAATGGATTTAGAGCCGAATAACCAATCAAGATATAAATAACTATGAGAGAGGAGTAAGTGGTACACCTAGTGATACTAGGAATAGTGATACACCTAGAAAGGCTCGGGAGAATGTACATGAAGACACTCTCAAATCAAATAATGTTATGGAGTCTTAAGGAATAGAAAAAATACAGTATAACGCATGCATGAATTTGACAAAGGTAAATGAAGTAGCAAGGAAGACTTTGGAAGATTCACCAGTGTGTGTAAGTCATGTGAAATTTTGGATTTTTTTACTTTATGACTTCAACACGGTGTGAAGGCTATGTATAATTTATGCACGCAAGCATTTATCACCTCACGAACATATTTCAATAATGTTAATTCATTTATTAGCATTGTAAAAGGATCATCGTCAAATGCCAAAGTTATAAATATATCGGAAGGACAGACATGCCAAGGTCATCTTTCAATCGATGCGTCTCGAGGGGTGGGAGCCTTTGATGGGAAGCCATTAACTTCAAAATTTCCAAAAATGTACCTGCGGCAGGCTTCGAGGGAAGGAGAAAGAGGTGGGGGGGAGGAGGAAAAGTGGAGTGGGACGAGGGGGGAGCAACCCCACGCGCTGCATAACGAGTGCGGAAGGCGGCGAGGCTGGAAAAAGAAACGGAGGATGAGCGGCGCGATGCCCTCCACTTGCCACTGACCTTGCCTCTCTAATGAAGCATTAATGCAACCGCACCCACGGGTCGAGCCAGGAGTAGCAGATGGCTCTTTGTGGGGGTATTATTAAAACCTACCCCCCCGTGCCTAGAGTGGCCAAGCGGGAAGGAAGGGGTGGGCCGGCGGAGTGAGATGCCGTGGGCGCCTATAATAGGGGGGAGTAGGGGGATCGTCTAGACAGGAGGAGGATTAAGAGACATGATGGTAAATGGCAAGACTGGGAAGAGACGCGGGGGAAAACAAGTTTGGACACGAGACCGGATTAAGAAAATATTGGAGGAAGGTGTTTGATTAAGGATGCTCATTGGGAGTGTCTAATTACCTGGGTTACAAGGAATACGAGGGGAGAAGTTGAAGAGGAGAAGGAAGAAGAATAACTTTCGAGAAAGAGATAGCCGGCCCAGACATTTTCCGGGATCCAAGTAGACTCGGAGGTGGCATTAGCGCTCCTCCAATTATAGATTGTTGAATCACGGATCAGTCCCATTTTCGTCTGACTTTGTCCAGCAAATATTTGTAATCACTAGTTCACTAATTTCCAATAAAAGCATTCCGTGTAGCTGGTATCTGAACATGGTACTGTAGATTGAACTGATATAGCAAAACTATTTCGCAAACAGCATTCTACTTTCACGATACATGCAAATACGAAAATGGTAAATGTGGCTAGAATAAATAAAAAATAGCATATTACTCGTTTAATTGCACTGTTTATAAAATATGCAACAAATTGAATGTAAGGAATACATTCTTTGGTTAAATGGGTTGAACACATTAAAGGCTCATGATGATTGTTTGTTTTTGTAGCAGAAGAAAAAGTCTTCTTTAATCCATGGAAACTGATAAACATTAAAGAGCGTGGTATTAATGCAGACATGATCGAAAATGGATCAGCAGTAGGCAAAATGTCTACATATATTAATTTAAATTAGAGCCCTAGAAATACAGAAGAATGACCTGAATGAAAGTCAATTGTGCTCCAAATAACTGAATATTTCAATTTTTCTACTGCGAATCGGAGATAAAAACAGAGAATAATATTAAAACAGATCATAACGGCACCACAAACTCTGAAAAGTGGGGAAAATACTGAATTGAGGGCAAAGAGGCTAAAAAGAAGGTTTGGGGCATCACACCTCGTAAAATATCACATTCAATTAATTGCGATAATCCAATGTTCTTGCACAAACAACATGAGCATATCTTATTTATAGCTCTTAAGAGCACAAGATGTATCGAAAAACAAATATAATTATTTCTTTCATGTTGAACGTTCGCAGTTTTAAATTTGGCTTTTTTTCTAACAACTTCAAAAAGCCACACTAACAACAACTATTTTTACTGAAAATGTACTTCCGCAAATGCTTTAAATAGTCTCGATAATGTAAAAAAAAGATGTCTGACACAAGGTACCCCCACGAAATTAATAAACGGGACACGACTTATTCCAACTGAATTGAGGCAGTATATCCTTGAGTATACATAATTGGCTCAAAACGTTCCAAGAATAGGAGGTTAGACAGAATATCAACCCTATCTCAACTTTATTTTCACTCTATCAATCAAATCAATAATATCACGCACCCTACTTTATGGGGATGTTTACCTTTGTTCTTTCCATGCTATTTCCACGACAGGAATTTGAATCGGCCATGCTTATGACAAAGGAATAAAAATACTGAAGTAAACCTTTGTATCACGCAAGGGAATAAAACAATCGCATAACAGTCTTTTACAACAATTGCGGCGATTAACAAATGGACATGAAGCACGAATGATACGGTGGCAACCTCCCCACCTTGAAATTCTTGATTTATTAATAATATCTTGCAACATGATTGTGATATTATTATTATTATATACATGATGATATTATTATTATTTACGAGTAAATACCAAGGTATTTTCTATTGTCTATAGGACATACTTTAAATTTACCAAACCTACTCTTTAACAGGATGCTCCAATATTTAATGCCCAAGTATTCACCATATTATAACTTTACTTCATAAAAATAAGGTTCAAAATCACGTTAATTTTGAAAATAATCGCACTCATTTTGAGACCACAACAAACCCTCAATCGATAATTTTATGTTCGGGGAAGGCACGTATTCATAATAAGTTTCAGGCGCATATGTAAGAAATAATTAATTTGATTTTTCTTACAGCAAACATTCCCCAAATGAGAGCTTGGCCCCACTCCATTTCATCCGCCCCTTCCGTGAACAAATTATCTCGTATGCATTCCTAAAACTTCTTCATAATCATTACCAAATAATGAACAGAACATAAGTAAATGCGTAAAAATTAGCAACGAGAGTAGTAAGAGTGGCGATATTACATAATATCCCTCCTTTAAACACACAAAAAAACGAAGGTTCATATATTTCGAAGGGAAGAAGGGAAGGCTAAAAAAGGAGGGCATGAACTAGAGGGGGAATAGCAGTATCCTTAACTTAGACGTGTTTTGATCAAAGTAACAGAGACGTAAGAAGGAGAATTGCCTCACACAAAGAAGCATTCCAAAGGAAGACCTGATGATATTGACTATTACTATAGTAAGGAGTTTTCCACCACCACTTCACAACACGATAACGATTTTTCCTATGCAGGACTTTTTAAAAGATGCACAAAAATTAACGCTGAATTCATGGCATTATGAATGAATTAATAATGTCATTATGATATAATTCAACTTATAAATTCATTAAATGATGACATAACGTGTATGCCATTAGGAAGATAATTTTAGAAAAGAGATAATACAATCTGATGGGGACAATCATTAAAGCAAAATATTGCTGCATCGCCATTGATATAAATTCAGATATACTAAAAGAAAAGGATCGAACATTTCATTTAGTACTTAAACAACTTCCAAAAGAAAGGAATTATTAACAATCTACAACTCCCATTATTCTGACAAAATCTTAAAATTTATCGATTTGAATTGTTAAGCATTTCTAGGATATATATTTTTCAGGGAAAAATTTGATGAACCTAATTTTATACTAATGCTTTTATGTCGCTCGTAGAGTACAATAATGTAAACTAATAGTCGTGTTTCTTCACTGCTACGAAAGTAATAACAAAACATTATGAACCTTGTCAGCGTACGATATTGCGGCTCTGAATGTTTCTACTGTCAAAAGGAAAATCATGTAAATAGCTAGTTAATACTTTTTCAAAATAAAATAAATCTCTAACAAATCGTTACGAATGTTAAGTTTTACAGTTATATTGAATTTAAGGCCTGATAGAGTATGTAATAAGTTATTAGCTATAGCGATAACTGGATTTATCTTACAGTGACTGTATCATATAATCCAGTCAGCCTATAATTGTCATTAATGATGCTTTTAAGTGCTTATGTCACCCAGTCGAATGTCATGGACAGCAAAGAGTATACGATCCAAAACATGTGCATTCGTCGGCGGACAGGGGGCAGGAGGAGTTATTTACACAAGCACCAATATCTGTCAATCCGAAACCCAACGACGCGAGGTAGCCTATATTTGGAACGGTCGCTGGCACACCAAAACATGGTGCAGCGAGAAATCGACTCAGCGTTAAATGCAGTTCATCATAAACAAGAAAGAAGAAATAATGAACGCCTAAAAGTAGGAATAAATTGCATTTACTACTTCACTCCCTTAAAGGGACTTTTACCTGAATAGGTTCACATTTGCCTCCTGGGGGATGATTTTTTGCAAAAAGGAATCGCCCACGAGCGGCACAAGTGGATGGATGGACTAAGAAGCACAGAGAAGGAGAGAGAGAGAGAGAAATATCCAAAGAAAGATACGGTCCGGGCGGTTCAAAGAGGCGTTGAAAAAAGGCCAAAATTCGAATCGAAAAAAAACTGTTGGTAGCAGTGAGTGGGATGGGCGGTGAGTGTGCCTTGAGTGTGAGTGAGTGTGTTTGAGGTCCTCGAAGTGCTCTTTCTCGTCGCGGATAGTTTCACCAAGTTCCAAACACCCTACTGTCTCTTCTTTTCCCGGAGGGGAATCTAGAGCCCGATCCGCGGTCCGAACTCGAGAAAACCTTCCCAAAACCTCTCTTCCACATCTCGGCTAACGCGTCCAAGACGACACGAAAAAGTGCCACTCCCGAGGAGGGGGGGGGAGGGGGAACACAATTCTATTCGCCTTTTACTTGAAAGAAGAAGAAAGCGGAGTACAAGAGTGAAGGATAAAAACAAGAATGTGTCAAAGCTCAAATGAGATGAAAAAAAAATTGTTTCCAAAAGTCAATCGTGGGAATTTCAAATGAAATCGTCCCTAGTATTGTTTTACTGAAAGAAATCCGGAGAGTAAACTTTTAAAACAGAAAAATGTTTCAGTTACGATACTGACGCGGGATAATAGAAACTCAAGACCAGTGAAAACATCTCGTTTAATTACTTTCTCTTCACCATATCATGTGGTATCGGTAATCAGAAACAATATTACGATATTTAAGGGAGATATAAAAGTAAGCAGATTTCTCCGTGCATAGGATATGACTTAATTCACTCACACATTCATTTAAGGTATTCTATCTCCTAAAGGTAGTAGTTTCTGAACTCTCTTTAACAACTGTTTACTCCTATGTGTCACGAGAAATTCCTCATGCTTTCCCTACATATTTCTTCGTAACGTCTGCCTGCCTTCATACTGTCTAACAAAACCAACTCTCATCCTCCCTCTGCCATGACTACCAAACATTCTCTCCCTTATATCACGGCCTTCAACATTCCATTACATTTCCATATTTCCCCCAAACACTTCCTCTGATTTTTTTAGAAATTCTTCCTACACCTTCCTTTCTTCGATGATCCTATTTAAAATGTCAGCGTACGGTATCTTCTCTTTTCTGCGCAATTTATTTTCTCCATTCTTCGCCAGACCTACATCTTAAAAAACTAAGCGCATCCTCTTGCACCAAAAACCGGGTTTCAAACCCATAAGGCACAACACTCCACATTTGTCTTTACTGAACATTTCCTCACACCTTTACTATGGTTACCTATCATCATATCTTCTTTAATTTATTCCTTTCTATTGTGATGCGCAATTTAGCTTTCCTACTTCACGAGTATTTTATTACATTTACTTTATTATAGTTGATCTTCTTACCATGTCTCTTACATTGTTCGTGCAAATGTCTAAAAAATAAGAGCAATCCATAGGATCTATGACTCGCAGTTGCCTGATCATCCGCAAACCTGAATTAATATTCTGGCCTTACCATTTATTCCCAGATGAAACCCTTCCCATGCTATCTTTAAAATTTCTACAGCATTTACGTTCAATAGTACCGGAGTAACGGACTTCTCTGTCTCACTCCCCTGTCCATACCACAGCCCATTCTGATTTTTTCCTTGCGACCATTATCTGTGCCGTCTGATTCAATAAAAGTTTCTACAATTTCTCCATTTCCTCCAGCTTACTCAACTACTTTGTCGTATTTCCATTAATTTTGCCTACTCTCCTGGCACAAACTACAGGAAATATGTAGAATTTATAAAAATTACTGCTCTTCCATCGGTGTCCCTTTAATTAAAAAAAATGGTCGAGAAATGAGAAGGCCATGCACATCTAGACTTACGTACGCGATTTGAGAGCAGCATATCGAAACTAAAATACAATTATCGCAACTGAAATTTCACAAGCTTTGTAGTAAAAAAAATTGCAGTATTTTGAAGCCTATGGTCCAATAAATAAAATGAGGAATATCACTCAGTATCTTTCTTCCTCTAAGGCAAAATTTTACAAGACGGAAATCGGAAATTTACACGCATAAAATGACCTAACAGTCGTCTTCATTTACCGAAAATACATACTTCGACAAAGAATATGTCATCGAAAGTATAAGAGGTTTAAACAGCAGAAACGATATTAATAATTCGTATAAATGCGTACTTTTAGTACATCAAAGCTACAATTTGAGGTTTTGTTCAACATTTAATACGTAAAATATGAGAAGAAATACAACATGGATGGACAATAAGTATTAGAAGGTTTACGGTCGCATTCCGTGGGAATGAATATTGTCATAAACATATTAAAAACACATTGCAAATGGATTTCAATGGATTGAAATTTTTCAATGAAGATACTCTAAATAAAGAAGAGTTTACAACACGATAATTCAACTCCCAAACGCAATCCAACCAGCACGCTCTCTAAAAACGAAACCACAATATTTCTCCCATGCACTACCTAACTACTACGTAAATGCACACTTCACAGCATTAACACGCATCGCCTAATGCAATTTCCGGCAACCTTTTAGTCAAACAAAGAAGTAAGCAAAAGGAGAGGAAACACTTAACTTGGACAAACAGCTGCAGCAACCGCGATACCAAACTAAAGAATAATTTTAAGGGTAAGCTTTTGCAATGCGGAGAAACGTGGTTAGTTTAAAAACTTCGCAGAAACCAAAAATGTGCGAAGCAAATAAAAAGGAGACACGTATGCGAAGAGAGCGGATGGCAGAAATAAGGGGAGGGGCATGAGGTGGGCCGAGGGCGAGACCTCCGGGATACAGGGCTGACGGTGGAGAGGGGAGCTGACTCGGGTGATGGAAAGTGTGGAGACACTTGTAGATTCGGTAGGGGAAGGGAGAGGACAGAAGTGATGGAAGGGTCGGAACAAAGGGCGAGAGAAGTAGTGCAGATGGAAGCGAGGAAGGGCCAAAAACAAACAAAAATAACTTTAGACGATAGGGTCAAAGGATGAAGCGAAGAGACCCTCCGTCCACAACGTTATCAATTACTTACCATGGGCGCGGTTGGCAGAGAGTTGGAAATGCTTCAATAGTACGAAATTAAATTATTAAAAACTGAAAACATTACTCGTAGACCAGTGTTAAAACAAGGCTGGAAACTTTTCCTTTCTGAATATTTTGGCACATTAGATTTGTCCTCCGAATATTATTACGAATCTCCAATCTTGAAATGTGAAACTAGTTGTCGGGATAGGAATTAAATACCGATCATTTATTGAAAAGAGACTACATTCTTTTGCGTTTTTATTATTTAAGATATCGGCGAGATACGTCGAAAAACGGATGCAGTTTCCCAGTAGATTTTTTGCTAGAAATATCTATGCTTGATTAAAAGGCAGTTACAGATAAAGATCCACTGACAAAATTTGAAATGTAACCTTAGGAAAAACATAACAGGACATAAAATAAACTACCATTTGATTCAATACGGAATAGCTGTGATCTGAAATAAGTATATTACAGATATTTTAGACAAATTGTGACATAATTACGTACCATATGGTTACATGCATAGTAGTATGAATTGAGATAGCTACCCCTAAGGAACCATATCATTTTGCTCTGGCTCCAATTAAAAGCTAATATTATGGATTACAATTTTTCGTTTCCCTTACCTAATAACATACTATATTCGAAAGATACAAAGAATTTCACCCTGGAAGTGAGAAAATACTGATTGGTCTTTTTGAAACGTTTTTAAAAAGCGTTATCGTCACGTATTCCGGAAGAAGGGACTAAGAAGGAAAAATTGTATATTATTGATTTGATACGTCCAATTTTCAACCAAAGAATAAAGCGCCGTATATTAAGATAGAATCTCGGGAATGAAAAAAGGCCTCCACCAACAACATAAACAGGGTTAAAATACACTAAGTATATTTTTCGCAACACGACCTGGCAAATATAGTAGCGAATAGGTGATTTTTAAATGATTACCCGGTCAAGTCTTCAAAAATGATGATACGCGAGTATATCCGCCACGTAATAATTTTATTCCACACACCTCGCGGAACATGGTAAGCCGCTAAGCAATTACGCTCAGAGATTCTATCAAGGGTGGGGTGAGTCACGGCGTAAAAGAGATATGGAATGAAATCCATGAGATACGCGGAAATAAATATAGGAACAGACTCTTTGGGAGAGGAAGAGAGGGTTGGATTTTGGGCTCATGTCGCGAGTCGAGAGGGGAGCGGGAGAAGGAAAATGGCACGATAGTGCGTGGGCCGGGGAAACCGTACGGTAACCCCAAACGCCTCCCTTGCCGTGGAGAGGATCCCCTTCCACTCTCCGCTGCGAACAAACGACCTCCGAGCAGTGAATCTACGGCGACGCTCGAGCTGATCCAGGCCTTAGGGGACACGCACATATCGCGCGTGCGAAGATATTTATTCGAGAGTTTCCCTAGAAAATTCTGTGCTGAATTTTTTCGTGCCAGCTGCGTGTTATGCTGAGAGAATTTCAAAATAATTTTTAAACAAGCCTACGCAGGTATAATAGTTATTCGAAAAGAATATTACTAATTAAAGAGAGCCCGAGGATTATACAATTATCATCATTAAAGGCACATCTGTAGTTACGAAAGACTGCGCCCTAAATTTATTCTAAATTAGAATCCAACCGCCATTAGCGCAAGATTATTAGGGATACTCTTTCACAGATTTAAAATTTTACGAAAGTATGAAAAAAACCCAACTTCAAGAAATTATGAAATATCTTTCAATATAATTCTTTGTCGCGAAAGATGAAAATTATCCAAAAAAATTTGCCTTTCTAATTTGTGCCGAAATACACGAGAGTTGGAATTTTTCCAAAATTGCCGGCAATAATTGAGTTTCAGCTCTACCATAGTAAAATTTGAAGAAAAAGCTTTCCTTCTCTCAATATTTTCTTTTGATTTTTCCTTATGCCTTTCAAGGGATATCAGGAAAATTTCGTTTCGTTCTCATCAGCGAATCTAATTTGGATAGGGAACAAAACTTTCGAACAATAATTTCAGCATGCAAAATATGCGCCTTCGAGATAAGAGGCAACGGAAAAAAAGTCATTTTACCGAAGCGAATGACATGAGGCGATAAATTTCCACCTAAATGAATATAGGAACTCACGCCGCTCGATCCTCGGGAGGAAAGCATTGCCGATCGCGCGCGTGGGTTCAAAACGCATTTGTTTTCCAGGCGATTGGTCGTTTATGAAAGGCTTTATTGAAAACCCGCTCCAAACACGCAGAGGATGAAAAAACATAACGCGGGATATTAAGGAAGGAGGAAGATAAATATACGGGCAAGGGAAGCGTAAAATTTGGAAAGTTCCAGAATTCGTTACCACAAATCCGACAATTTAAATAGGGAACCCATCGACACATTCGTTCAATCTGGCGGGGGAAAAAAGAAGGAATTAAGGGCAAAGGACAATAAAAACTTTCCTAAAAATGTAAGAATAAAACGGGCACTGAGAAAAGTGGAATTTCCCGAGTGCCAGCGGACTGGAGAGTGGGACGGGCGTTGGTGGCTTGTGGGATTTGAGACCCGGTGATGAGAAAGCACGGCCGACATTCATTTCAGCAGAATCTCAATCGATCGATTTTTTCCGAGAGGGAGAGGAGCAAAGGTAACATAAAATCCTACTCGAGAAAAAAAGCCTTGCACAACACTCTAGATTGGTTAACATTTGTCCGAACAGAGGGACAAATTTTCGGATCTAAATGAGTTATTTTACTAAGAAAATACGTCACATCTCATGTTATTAATGAAGCAGTGTGAATTATTTCATAACATTGACGTTTTATCTATGGAATCAACAATTTAGACGATGTCGCCCATGATTATTCAATTAAGTTAATGATCACCCATTTTAGATTAGAATTTCATTCCAATGAGAGGAGATATATATCATTTTATGATGAAGTTTTACGCAAAATGAGATTTCACATCTATATTGCTATTAACATTATCGCTATTCTAGAAATGGGTTTCCAAACTCCGTAGTATAACAGTTTTTTTTATTTCACACGCGGATCTGATAAATGAAGAAGTTAAATTATACACGAAAACTTACATTTTTAAATTAATAGATTATTACGTACTAATGTTTGACTGAATATACCAACAGGCCACCAACATACGAGGCTCAACGCATGAGGATGCTCTGAACTTCGGACTCGCATTGCATTTTGTATGAAATATTCATGACTGAAAAACATCATTTGTCAGAAATATATAACACGCATTATAACAAAACGTTTATATATTTTTCATTTCTGCTAACATGTTTGGAGTGTGAATTTTATTTAAGTTAATGCAACTTTCATTCCATTCCACATTTAATTACGTAAAAAACCCACGTAAGCATTAGCAAGAGTATCATTTTAATGAAAACTATAAATTACACAGGCCAACAGTGGTTTTGGTGCCGGAGCTTTTAATGTTGATTTAAAGAACAATTGGGGTGCTGAATCCAATTATGACACGTTTTTTCCTATCAGCTATAGTTTTCAAGATATAGATATGTTGTTACTTACGTAAAAAAATCTTCTACATGATGATATGGGAATATTATATTAATAATAAAACCCACTAAATATAAAGACTTGATTTATTTCTAGGGCTGTTAAATCACCCACAAACAAAACAGAATTTTACAATACAATTGAACACAAATACTAAAATTTTTTACTGTAATAAAACAAATTGAAAAGAAAAAAATACATAAAAACATCACTCAACACATCGGAAGCTTCTTTTGCGCGATTTTCTTGAGTGCACTTTGTTCAAACAGTCTCGTTTTAAGCACCAGCAGTAATCTCCCATCATATGCCATCATATCCCATCTTCCTTGGTAGCGAGCTTCCATTGTTTTTATATCCTAGTGAAATCTTTCACCTTGTTCTTCACTTGTGTCTCCTAAATTTCCAAGAAAATTGTCTAAGTGGCTGTGTAGGTAGTGAACTTTTGCGCTCATATTACATCCAAGTGATTTGAAGTTACTGAGCATAATGTTTACCAGCTCAATATAATTTTCACTTTTGTGATTTCCTAAGAAAATTTTTTATGACCTCAACAAATGACTTCCAACTAATTTTTTCAATCTCATTCATTGACTCGACAAAAGCAGGATCCTTTGTAAGTTGTCTGATTTGTGGCCCCTCAAAAATACCAGCTTTAAGTTTTTCAATATTTATATGGGGCATCTTTAGTCTTAAGTAGCCGAAGCATGGTCCATCCTTGTCAAGAGCCTTTACAAATTACTTCATTAGGCCTAGTTTAATATGTAGAGGCGGTAAGATGATTTTCTTTCTTTCAACTAAAGATTCAGCAATGATGTTTTCTTTCGCAACAACCAAGTTTTCTCTCTTAGGCCACTCCTTCTTAATTTAGCGGTTTTGTCTGTCCGTGCTATCCCAGAGGCACAAGAAACAAGGATTTTTGTGTAGCCACTTTGCTGCCCAAGAAGAAAGTTCACCATTTTTAAATCTACACAAATCACCCAGCGATGCTCCTGGTATTTTATCTTCTGTAAGACCAATGCTATTGTATCGTATTCTTCTTTCATTTTAGTTGAATGAGCGATTGGTATTGCGCCAAACCTGTTACCATTGTGAAGAAGTACACATTGTAAACTACGCTTGGAGCTATCAATAAACAAACGCCAATCACTAGCATCATATTGTGATAGTAGTCCCATTTTTTTCAAAAGACCCTTAACGTCTAAACAAAATGTAAGATTGTCTTCTTGAGTAAAGAAGGGTAGCATATCCTTTTCCCTTGTGCGATAAAAACTTATTTTTGTACCGGGTTGCAGTAAATTCTTTTCATGCAGTCTTGATGCTAGTAGTTCGGATGCTCCCTTCGATAAGTTCAGTTCTCTAGCAAGATCGCTTAGTTCATCTTGATTAAATAGTTGAGGAATTGTTGATACCCCCTCGTAGCCATTGCCACTATCGTCAATAGAATGAGAAATGTTTTCAAATAACTCAAATTCTTCCTTAGATATATCTGGTAACGTCTGAAATATTGGGATCGGTATTTCTTCTGAATGGGGTACCGGGCGTCTAGCTGAAGTCAAATCTGGATATGTCCACTTGTGGCGATTTTTTCGATTAATTCCCGAAACATTTACTATGCAAAAATAACAGTCGTCAATATGATTCACAGGTTCTCTCCACACCATTGGCACACCAAATTTTAGACTTTTCCTTTGTCATGTTGTCCATTGCCGCAAATGTTCAGTACATGTTTTACACACAAAATGCGGTGCCCATGGTTTATCTTGGTCACCAAGCTTAACACCAAAATATCCCAAGTATGCACGTTTCACAAAATCTGTAATATTTTTTCTATTTTCTTTTACCATATATTCCCATATATACTTATAGATTTATTTAACTTTGAAAATTATTTTCCGGAATATATCAAATATTAAAACAACTAATCGTAAGATGTGCCATATCTAAAAAAGTAGAGCTGTTAAATAAAAACGGATTTCATATTTGGATTCAGCTCTACAAATATAGTTAAAATCAACACAAAGATTCCAGGCACCAAAAAAAAATTTTTTTGTAGGCCTGTGTTATCGTAATGTGAATATAACATACCTGTAAAACTGTTTTTTCCTGCACGTACAAACAAGTATTAAGTGATTTAGCTTTATAGATCATTGTAAAATAAAAAAATACGTATATTTATTGCCAATAATATGATTCAATGTACTCTACACCCATTCATCCATGCAATTTTGAAGGTCTTTAGGGAGGGAAAGAATTTATAGGGAAAATAATGCTTCCCATTTAGTAACTGAGACATTCAACGGGATTTGAACTTTTTTAAATTAATAGGGACTGCCATAAGAAATATGAGTTTAATGAAATATCATCGTTGCAGTCTTGCGAACGCCTTGAAGGACGTGACAGCAAATAAAATGTTCATTAACGAATTTATCAGACATGGAACGCCACAACGTGTGGATGAGAAAATAGATAAAGGCTCTAAGTCTGTGAGACGTGGTTTTCTATTCATCTGAAACCCCCTTCCTCCAAAACTACCGTATTTTCTCTCTCTCGTAGCAAAAATCCCTCCCGAGGCGTCGGGGAGATATCCTCCCCCACGTTCAATTCGGCAGGAAGGAGCAACAGCAGGCGCTCGCGCGCGGCGAAAGGACTCCGCCTACCCCGCCCGCCCCGTCCCAGCAACCCTCTCCACATGGCTCCCTCCTTCCTTCTCTCACGCCCTACCCTTTTCCCTTCCGTTACACCACCTTCCGAGTTGTGAGCGGAGAAGTGTGTCAATTCCCAGCGGCGTGGAAAAGAATCGAGGCAGGGGAGGAAGAGGGCAGGCAGGAGCGAAGGAAGCAGCAGGGGGAGAAAGATAAGGAAGGAATGAAAGAGAGGGAAGTGAGAAAACTAAAGAATTCGGAATAAAACGTAATGAAGGCTCTTAGGCGGGCTCACAAGGGTGGACAACGAGATTAAATGATGCTTTATGAGGGTGGAGACAGAAAGAAAGAGAAAGAATACTTCGGAGGAGACAGTACATACAGGTATTACCTTGCGTGAAGTATTGTATTACCTTGCGTGAAGACAGGGCATGAATTAAACCACAAGGATAATAATCTTCGCGTATTTTCGTTAAATACGACCATTGGACTTTTAATCGATCGAAAGGCATGCATTACAAAATTTACACTTAGGCCAACGTCATGTCTGAGGAACATTCATGAACAATGATGCTAAATTGATATTGAATTGCTAATGCCAAGAATGTTGTGATTAGCATCTGATGCACTGAATATATAAGAACTGAATTATCTATCACTTTTTTCCTCCGCTGCCACCCGGTCTACCGGATGATTTCAATGCATTTATATACTAATTTATTACTTTAAAATTCATTCTTAAAATGTTCAAAAGGCATAAGGAAATCGATATTCAGGACATATTAACAACAGAGAGCACGAAATAATTTTTGCATACTATGCCAACACTGAACTAATGATAGGGAAAATGAAAGGTATTAGTGTGAAGCGGTTGTGGAAAATGGAGGGATGTGGAAGGGATTCAATGAAATGGAGCAAGAGCCTTCAATACGCCATCTCCTAATGGAACTGGAATAATTCCACTATGTGATGGGCATGAACATGCTGAAAGAGATTTTACGAAATGAAAATCTCCAATGCTGTAAAATGGAATTCAGAACGCACAGAGCGTATCAGCAAATCTTATTTATCAAAGAGATAGAACGAAGCTGAGTAACGCCAAACGGAAAAAATTGAAGGAGAAGAGCGAAGAAGGGAGGGAATAAATAAATATACGGACCAACGACGGAAACGAGAATCGGTGAGCGGCAAGAATGGATTTGTGGCGAGAGATACGGTGATAATAAATGTAGCAGAAAGACCGTCCCAAGTAATAATAGAATACAGGGAACAAATTCTGACTTTCCGCAGGACTGGGTGAAGAATGAATTTCGGCGTTAAATCTAAGACCAAAAAAAAACGAGAGAAAATGCTTATTTCTACGAATGAAACTTGGTCTGAAGTAACCACTTTGGGCGGCTGATTTCATACTTTTAACCAGGAACTCTGAAACACTTCTAAGAAATCCAGAAATGTTCTCTCTTTCGATGTTGAAAATGATCACGACCACCATCTGGAGATTGGATGGATATTTGTCTAACCATGCCAAAGAGAAATATTATAACGAAATGTAAATTTGTTTTACGTAATTCATACAAATCACTATTTGAGTCATAGTAAATTCATTATTATGCATTATTCATGTAGTACTCATGATTATGATTCATGAGTTCGTAGATGGCACTCAACGATTAGCTCAACAACGACATGCTATTATTCTTTGGGCCGAGGTCAGACCTGGTTTTTCACACTTAGTATCCAATCGGTACTTCTTCCCATACGAACATTTACACGCAGCATTGCGGATATACTGCTATTACACTGCTTCTGATGACGGATTATCATCTGCTGTTACACTATGATTGGATTCTGTAGGTGATATGTGCAAGTACACATAACTACGGTAGATAATTAAAAATGCATATTTTATACACCAACTATTTCTTGTTTTGCTCAGATAAGTAAGTAATGGTACCTAACATGACAGGACCTTGATGATGGCAATATTACACATCCAGAAAAAATACATTAAAAATTTATTTTGCGGTTACGTTCACAGTGATATCCCACTCACGTTAAAAAGGGCGGAATTATTACCTATCTTAAATACGACGGCTTTAGGACACGTTTGCCTAAACGGTTACCGTAACAAAAGCATCACCAGCTCCTTCTTATATTAAAAATCACAGCTTGTTTATAACTAACTACCTTGTTTGTAAAATTATCTTAAAATACATATTTTTGCTACCACCTCCACTTCTTCGCATAAATACTCTTTTTGACTGACGTTCAGATTTAAATTCAGAAATATAAAGCATTGCGCTAATTATGCCAAATGACAACCGGAATATTTAATGCAAAACATATTAATACAAGCGTATTATCTCTTTAAACAATAAAAAAATGAAGGCTTTCCATTGAAAAATGTTTAACTACCGAGTGGACAAACGAGAAAGAACTGCTTTCTACACTCATGTCGGTCTTAATCAGTTTCACAAAAAAGGTGAGAGGGCAGGGAATGCCTTTGGAGGAAGTAACGGAAAAGATTTCAAGGAACACATCACATTCGCATTCATCATTTTGGCCACTAGTCTGGATTTTTCTTTTCCGTAGTGAGCTTTTGCATATCCTTGTTCATAAACAACTGGCAAGCTAATATTGGTCTTCATTTCCAAAACCTGCGACGAGGAAAATATTTATCGACAACTTATCTCATCCACACCGTCTTGCGGGCTATAATAAAAGAGAAGTTACAACCAATGTGTTGGATGGTGACTGAAAATTCCTTCATATGCAAGCGAAATTAATGGAGTAGAAGGCGGGACACAGAGTGAAGTTCGTATATACATGTATAGCATGCAACGTCGAGCGTCGGGGAATGGAATATGATTGATTCGTAGACGTCAGCTAGATTAATAAAGACTTCATGACCTCTAAAGTCATTAGAACAAATACTCCCCTTGCTGGGGTACAGCTACAGGGACTAAAACGGGCATGAAACACCAATAACTACGGAACAAGGTGCAAAATCCTCCATGTTTTCGAATTTTCCATTGATTTAATTACATTCCTAGTTTTATAATGTTGAATTCTACTGGAAAACTACTTCAATTTCCCTCTGGTACTTTCTCTTTGGATTTCTCTTTGTAGATAATTATGTACAGGAAAAAAAGTACAACAAAATATTTTTAAATGTGAAACATGCCAATAGATAAGAGTAGGAATTATAATTTCACATTGGGCAGAAAGGTATTCGTCGACAGATGGAATGTATATGTAATGGCTTTTTTTGAAAAAAAGCTTCTTATGGTTTCTAGTAGCCATTGAGAATTTAGGTCAATGATTGTTTCGATTTTGAGAAAAAATTCATTTCCGAACGTAACTCCTGCCCAGCATGCATCACGTCATTAGTACGCAGTAGAAAGTGTTAAAACTTTTGGGAGATTTTTGCTTTTCCAAACATCTTATCGGATATTAATTTCAATTACCAAACGAATATGCGAAGTACAGAGAAAACTGATTTTAATCAGAAATTACCACAGTGCAATATGCTGAACATTCTTTTTTTCTACGATTGTTTTGAATTCAGTGTCTCATTATGAAGGAATAACCCTCGATGGTTGCTGAAACAATGGAACAACGTCATAATATGCAAAGCTAAGAGTTTTATGATAAATTATGTGTGAAAGCAATAACATTAAGAGGTAACAACATTCCCGGTGCCGCGACACCTGATACAATTTACACCATAAACTTAATAAGCACCGGTATATCGTTCACATTCACCGTGACAGGATAACCAGTTACTATCCGATGACGGTGCAGCTCACTGGACGATCAGAGTGAAGTAAATTAACTGCCTCTATACGGCCGATCCTCACGCTAGATCTGATTGCCAAATAATATAATGACGTGTATTAATTAACAAAATTTACCAAGATATCTCCTCCAATTTGATATTCAAGATAAGGATTTTTACTCAAGATACTACTCAAGATTTTACTCAAGGATATTTACTCATGGCAAACAAAAAAGGAAACCTGCGCTTCAGATAGAACAACTAGAAGAACTCTCGATTATTAAATGTTTCCTATGACATTGAAAGTACCCATATTACGTAGCATTAATTAAAGACTAATAAAATGTCAACTTTATAACTGATAAACAAAATGACTCGAAGAGAAGTTGCTTTTAAACATTTCTCACTGAAGACTCAATAGGCGACACCTCTTTAGTGGAAAACTGATTAGATATAAGTACGAAACTATGGTTTAAACGTGCCATGAAGGTATAAGGGATGACATTCGGTCTAGTGATACTGTAAGATGTATTTAATCGATCATTTTTATCACCAACAAACTCCACGCATTAGCGGAACAAAATCCTGAATTTTTCTTTAAAAATTAAAATCACGCCAGCAAAGAGAAAAAACTGTTCAGGATCCATTTGATGTATGTTTTCGGGATTAGTTCATTCACTTTAGTAACGATCGCACGGTGACGTTGCATGTACGCATAGGAACTCATCTCTAAAGGCATCTATCATCACCTGACTTTTGTGAAGTTCTGTTAAGTAAGGGTGCCATTACTTCCCAACCCAACCAACTCTCTAGATACTCAACGCAAATTCATCATCATTGGCTGCTCCAACGCTGATTCGTGCTAGAGAATTCGTTATTCGAGCCGGTTTATCGACTTTTGATGACCTCGGTAACTGATGCACGAGAGATTATGGTGAAATGTACGAGAGAAGAACGGTGGACACCAAACACAAAATGAAATTGAGGCATTACGACTCGCCAACTTGTCGTTAAGTCTGGTTTAGGGTAAATTCGGTTAATAAGGGTGGAACATATAATTTAATTAATAGTTTAGCAGAAAGAGGAGTATAGTCATGCGTGCCCATGCAGTTATTTAGGGAATTGTGAAATTTACGACACAGGCAGGTCTGGATGATCGGTTCTTGAAAGATTAAATTGATTAAATAGCCATAAAATGAATGCAATGAAATATTATATTCTGTTATAATAACTCTCATCAACGATTAAAAATGAACGCTAATAAATTATTTAAACAATAACCGGAAGCATCGTTAAATTTAGAATTAATTAACTTCAATGGGATAATACGAATGTATCACGTATTTGCACCCCTATTCTGGATACTCTACGGAACTCAAAGGAAGATTGAATATAACCATTTAAAGTGTCACATTTCACACGCCACAAGAAAATATAAATATATTTATGTCTTAAAATTTCACTTCATGAAGGCTGCACACTTGAAAATACTTAATGAAACCACTCTTTACGCCAGAGCTGATATAATTTAATAGAAGGGCATTGCGGAATTTCAAATTATCTCACACAAAAATATCAATTAATAATATTACAAAATCAATGCATAAAATATAAAGTATTTACCTGGACGATTTATTTCAATTTATGTTCCCATAACGGCGGAATTCAAGGGACTCCATAACCAATAATGCGCTGAGATAAAATGGATGCCGTTAACAGGCATCCAGAAGAGAATTAAGATAAATAAGAGCCTGCGTGCCGGGAGATTCCGTATCATCATGCATTAACGTTTTGTTCCCAGTACACACTCCATTCTCCTCACTCATCCACTGTTTGTCGGCGTAATCATGCTAAATAAACATGAGCCCTCCATTTTCCATTACGCGGGTGCTTGTGTCGTCGCACCCACACGAACTCCCCAGCTGTCTGCCATCTCCACGACGCTCCTAATCTCCTACACACGTCTCTGCGCACCCTCTCCCACCCCGCGCCTTCGGCTCCCACGCTCACATCCTCCGGAATACGTCGCGCCAAATTGCCTCCACTCGAACCGAAAACCTTCGCGCTCCCGCACACCTGAGGTTGATTACGCGCTGACCAGAAGTTCTCCTACAGCCCGCCATCATTCGACCCAGTCATAATCCTGCGTTCCCTTAACCAAATAGAATGTTTCTGCTACCAAGATTCCTCGGCATGAACCGCTGAAGAGAGAGGGAGAGAATGTGTGTGTGTGTGTGTTGGTATACGTGAAAGAGCTGGTATACGTGAAGGGAAACGCTAAGGAGCTGAGGTTGCCTCGCTCGAGAGAGGAGCCATAATGAGGGTATTCAAGGGCTTTCCTCTCGGCGGCTGAGACTTTTGGGGACGGACCTCGTGGTAGCCCGCACATCCGGCATCATAACCATTCCAAGGGCTTGCTGCGCGCGTCGATTGAGGGAGGATGAAGAGGAGCTTTCTTCGGGTGCGAGAGACGTCTTAGATTCGGTGCCCAAATTGACTCACGGTGAAGGAACGCATTCAAAGTTATTGATTTCATTTAGCCAGCTCAGACGCATAGAGAACCAACATCCTGGCAGTTTCCAACAAACATCGGTAGGCAAGTGACTGAAAGAAATCCTACAAAAAAAGCTCCGCTGGAATTCGTAGTCAAGCTGGAGCACGAAGATGAGGTACTATAAAGCCACGTACTGGTTAACCTAAAGATAACGGCAGGTACAGAATATATGATATCATGATTATTACTATTTACTTGGCGTGGTACATTTTGGCAATAATAAACGATCTGATAACAAGAATAATCAACTATAGTGAATAATTAAATGTTAGGGTTATTTTAAGATATAATTCTTTGGAGCGACTAGCTCTTAAATTTGAAGAAATTTCTCTAGGGATCTCTCACAGGTTTCTCAAATCACCTGCATCATATATTCTCACAACGTTAAGGTTAAGTTTACCAAAATATCCACAGTGTGTGTCAATCTTTAAATACACCAAAAGACCTTTCTGCCACACAAAATTTTTAACCTCTCACACCGAATTAAAAAGTACGCTCGAAATGCATCAAACAAATTCATACGAGCGGTCAGGTGGCCTGAGGGCAATTCACGGGAAAAATTGATCAAAGGAGACTGAGAAAACATAGCAGGAGGCTGAGTTACACATTATTCTACGATAAAAACCGGCAGGAAACCAACAGAAATCCAAGCATGTTTGATTTCACGTAAACCGTAAAATGTGTGTCGCGCATCTTTTACCCACAGCCTGCCTCAGGATCTCGTAGCCAAGTTGACTGGTACAGAAAAACACCAAAAACGGCTGATTGGATCCTCCCATCATTTGGACGACAAAAGCACGGAACGCCTTGTCATGAGCCATTCCCTCAAAAAGAAAATAAAAAGGCGATATTTCCTCTTCCGCTGCTCGTAAATCCCAGGCTATTTCACCAGAGGCGGCTGCAGGCCGGGCACTGCACGACCGAGTGGGCGGATAATCAATGAAACGACCTCCGTTGGTGGGGTGAGGGTCGCTTTTGATGGAAGACGATGCAACGCTGCAACGGAAACCTCTCTCGCTGAACATAAAGGGTGCGCCGTCGTCTCTGTTACCCTTGGTACCTCATTATGTGCCTTTCGCGCGACATTGGATGGAAGTCGTTAATGCTCTTATACGGATATTCTCACCTCTCCACTGGGAGAGCCCGCTCAAAGCATATGCAGTAAACTAGCAAATACTTCAAATTCCCAGGTCCTCTATCGTGAAGAATAATTATATTTCTTTAGAATAAAGAACGTTCTATTATATGGGGTTTTATATACATATTTTCCGTATTATCTGGTAAATGCAACCCTCTAAATACGTATAACGTAAGTATTACCGGTGACATGGAAAGTACAATTAATTTAATTACAAATACAACAACAATAGAGTTGACATTAATTCAATTATTGAAAAATATAATTTTTTTCAAACTCAACATCATCCGTCAGCTGGCAGTTTTAATAGGTTCTCTATCATATCACCCAACTCCATATCACTTAGTAATAATAATACAAAAACGATTCCATCCATAAAACCTCAGCAAGCTAAGCAAAGCGCATATATGATTTAAATGTAGATTCATACATTTTTGTAACATTTCCATTAAAAAAGGCTCGTGGAAATGAATATTATAAAAAATTAAGACAACTACTTAAAATTATGATCGAAAGCAGTAGGTAAGATAATAAAAATACCCGCATATTTATTCAAAATTCGAATTAATTATAACTTGAACTTTAATTATTTTCGTTTATCTATGGGTTTGCACACAGAAATTCCTATTTATGACGTACTGACTTATTAATATACCTCCTCTTATTGACTGTAACAATTGCAATTCATCATTAATTCGCCGTGTAATCTAATTATATTGCCGAAAGGAGTCCTTTAATAGATAATTTACGCAGGAAATTAATTGGACGGCTTTAGCGCTTTGCCTCAGGACAAGTCGGAAGAGGCTAGTGGAAGAAAAACACAAATGCTGAGAGGCAGAGGAAATTGAAGCCTAGGTCCAACAGGAAGATAAATGAAGAAGAGTACTGAGAAAAATATAATAAGCTAGGAGGAGAAAGCGAAAACCTTGCACGGATCAAACGGGATATAGGATGCGGAAAGGGAGAGAAAAACCCTGTTTTTGAGAGGGTCAATAAAGGGTAACGTCGCAGGAATTGGGGTGAAGTGAAAAATATGACAGAAGGAGAGAGAGAGAGAGACACACACACACAGGGGGGAAGTAGGAAACTTGCACGGACTTTCTTGTAGGTGAAGTAGGACAGATCAAGAAAACGATAATTATAAATTACAGGAGTTCGAGGGAGAAGTGAGGCAGAGTTGTTAAAAATAGGATGAGGATAGTAAAGCTAGATAGTGGCAATGAGTTGGGAAGTGATGAACAGGAACGTCAAAAAACGATGCACAATAACTTTCGACAAAGGAAATAGGAATCCAGTACGCTAAGTGACTTGGATGGCTCTGTAAAAAAATACCGAGAGCTGAAAGCAAAAAGTCACCTTTGCTTGTTTCCGCCACGCCAGCTCTTTAACTAAGATGGTGGGAACGTTATGTCAATTTCATATACTGAGTCGGGTAACTAACTGGTGGGAAATTATGACATATTTAATAGGTGAGAAGGAAAAGTAAACGAAGGTAAATACGAGAAAGAGGGAAAACACGAGGATAAACAGACAAATACGTCTGGAGGGTTAGATGAACAGGATCACCAAGGTGAAATCCCCAAAAGATAGGAAAGGAGAGAAACGTGGTGATGCGAAGAGGCAGAATCGGGGTTAGGCGGAAGGAACAGTCGAGGAGAAAGGGAACGGAATCGGGACACGTGTGGCATAAAAGCTCCCGGAGTCGGTCGATTCTTTTCCTATCGGCGCAGAAAAAAATATATATCACAGCAGAAGAGGGTGGAGTGGGGGAAGAAGGGCGGGAAACTGGGACTGAAAAAAGGGATCGGAGGAAATGAAGGATAGGAAAGAGGCCCCGTGATCGATTACTAGGCCCCGGATAACGTGTCCATTAGCGCCCCAAAGTATTGCAATGTTTTGATGGACTCCCCTTGGTGCGGCGATCAAAATAATCACACCTCTCCATCAAAATCTCCCTAACACGCGCCAGAGTCCCTCCTCGCCCAACTTCTACCACCTCGCATCCCTTCCCGGCAGAGCAAACCTCTCCATCGCCTTTCATTCAGGCGGAAAAACCTCCGGGCTCGAGCGAGATATCGATAAAATATGAGCGTCTGTGGGTTTGTGTGTATTTGCGCATGTGTGGTCGTGGCCGTGCGGAGGCTGGAAAGAGGCAGTGGGTGGCAACCCGTGTTATAAATGAGAGAGAGAGAGAGCGGGCGGGAGACGAGTGGATGGAGGGAGATGATGAAAGGGAAGAGGGATATGTGCGTGTGTGAGTCTATGTGTGTGGGCGTATGTGGGAGGAAGCGACGTTGAATACAACGCGAGCGCCATAATTCCGTTTGTCGCGGATGCAGCGGCTCCCGAGGGATTTTTTTTCAATCCTCTGAGAGATGGTCGATGCAGAGATAAAATTTGTGAAAAACGGTGGAGTTTCGTTTGAAAACATTTCGCTCGATTACAAATGGACGCTTAAGTCAACATTTTGGCGAGAAGCAGCGTACGCGCCAGATTGTCATCATGGAGAACTAGGGAACGACCAATTATAATGCGCTTCATCTTCTTGAGTCAAATAAACATGCGGTGGATATTACCATTCACAACTTAAGTATACAAAGATTACCAGACATGCCACATCAATTCAACTCCTCATATATGACCTGAAAAAATTTGAATATTCTAACTATCAAATTGAAGCTTACGTGATCACTCATTCGACATGGTACACATATAGTATTCATTTCATACATGTTCAACCTAAAGGCTAAAGGAGAATAATAAACAGGCAAATATTTTCTGAATCTTTAACTGTAACTGACTAAGTGTAAAAAATGAGCGATAATCGTTCTTACATACAATAATTGCTCATATCAGATCAAATCTGTCCGGAACTGACAAAAAATAAACTAACTTCCAAAAACTTCCTCCAATTATAACAATTATCATTTGGAAAAAAATTCGTAAAAAACCGACACAAACATGCTGGGCGTTTCACGTCCACAGCAGATGAGCCTCCTGTGAGTGTTTAATACGTTGGCTTCTGACTTCTTCTAATTGTCTTGAGTGTAATTGACATTATGTTCGAGTAGTGATATGTGATATATATATATATATATATATATATATATATATATATATATATATATATATATATATATATGTATATATATATATATATATATATTTATTTATTTATTTAATGTCAATTACACTCAAGACAATTAGAAGAAGTCAGAAGCCAACGTATTAAATACTCACAGGAGGCTCATCTGCTGTGCTGGATATATATATATATACATTCAAACGAGAAATACCGTCATACGGCGAATAAACATTCATTCACATTGAAATAGAGATAAGGAAAATGGGAAAGGAACACACATAAAGGACGAACACAAGAGAGGTGGGGATGGCGGATGTGAGCAGATCACAAATGTAAAAATATTTTCCTCGACCGGGACTTGAACACCGGATCTCTCCACTTGCCGGGCGGATGCTCTAACCGCCACAGCTACCGAGAAAAGGTACCTTTACACTGAGATCTGCGATCTTATAATATATACAATATAAAAACATATATATATATACACTATATACTGTACATAGTCTACAGAGTCTGACCTGAAGAAGGCATCGGAGTAGGCCGAAAGCTTAAATCATCTACAGTGTGAGTGTCCTTTTACGTGTTATCTGTTTTATTCTGTGTTCTATTGTGCCGTCCAAAAGTTATATATATATATATACATACATACATATATATATTTTTTTTTCACTACTAGAACATAATGTCAATTACACTCAAGACAATTAGAAGAAGTCAGTGATAGCGACTAGGGTCAGAAGATAGTGATAGTAAAGTGATATGATAGAAATAAATAAATAGATATATATACATTTATATATATATATATATATATTTATATGTATACATATATGTATGTATGTATATATATATATATATATATATATATATATATATATATATATATATATATATATATGTACATATTCAAACTTGAAAATCCCGCCATACGGCGCACAAATATTCATGCAAACAGAAATAGGTATAAGGAAAGGGGATAGGAAAACACATAAAAGGCGAACACAGGACATGTGGGGAAGGCGGTTTTTGTGCAGATCACGAAAGTAAATATATATATATATATATATATATATATATATATATATACCATATCACTACTCGAACATAAAGTTAATTACACTCAAGACAATTAGAAGAAGTCAGAAGCCAACATATTAAATACCCACAGGAGCCTCATTGCGCCTCATGAAGTTAACACCCGCCCTCTTTAGCTGTCAAATACTAAAGAGATTTATAATACGATATTTTAAAAAGGTCATGAGAGGTCCGTTTTCACACCACTGTTTCTTCAGGATTTTCACACCATCACAAGGCCTGCGGGAGACCTTAATCTCAATTGTTACATATCGCATTTGTCAAAAACGAGCTTGAAACCAATATGGCACCAGGAACCTCATGCCCTCAGCGATGTATGCGAAATTGATGTCTTCCGCAATGCAACCGAAAAGCGGTTTCGGAAGGGAGTTATTGGAATCACGCCCCATTTCTTAGTAAGAGGATACCAAAGAAAAAGTAAAAGAATGGGATGAAAGAAGGAAGAGGAAGCATTTTCAAGTTCTCCTCTCCATTTCGCACTTCATCCGCCTGACGTAAACGGGAATGAACTTCGTTTCTTGACACAGTGCGAAGTCGGACCGTGCGCATAAGGCCCGAAGCACTCTTTATTTCCCTCCCCCCCAATTTTCTTAAGGGAAGCTGACCACATGTGTGATAACATTTCCTCCTGACTATTTCCCTCTGACCGATACGACAGATGGACTCGAACCTGGTCAATAAAGAACCCTCTGCTTGGAGAGGGAAGAGGAAGGGGCGGGGCGAGAAGAGAATCGTCCTCGAAAGGACATAAAAGGCCGAGTGGGAAAAAATACCGGCCGATATGCAATGGAATCTGGGGACATATATGAACTCGGTAAGGCGTCATAAACGAGAAAAAACCAATGGTCGGACGGAGAGAGAGAGAGAAAATTACCTGTCAAAATTTATGACATCTCCTTTTACCATTCTCTGAACCCAGTTCCAAGAGTAAAGAGGGAGAGGTGGTGCACTGATTCGGAATGGGTTTCATGATGGACCCGTGCAACCGACAGTTAAATCACTGTTACGTTTCATCTGTTCCTGGATGATTTTTCATTGAATCATCATCATTCATGGATGATAAAAGCGAAACGAGCGAAATACCAACAGTACCCATGGGGGTGTAAGGCTTCCCCTGTCCTCATTAATACGCCTGAATGAGTTAATTGCCCATGAAATGATGCGCATTAATTAAACACTATGGCGAATGCACTTATTATTAACGGTTAAAATCCTGATGTCAAGGTAGTGAATGTAATTTACGCTCAAATAGACGCAAAAATAGTTACCAAGGTATACTTCAGTACGTTTGAGGATAGATATTCCAAATTAAAGAACTGCCTCTTTTGCTGTGCGCTAAAATTTAATTAGATGACAATTACTGTAAGTCATCACACAAACGTTAATTGCGTCTACAAAATATAGGTTACATGAGAGGCTATACGAACAATTCAGGTGTAACTGTGTAATCTGTACAACCAAATTGTTACGAATCATTAAAAGATTTCCTCCCAGCGCTATAAAAACATTCACATTTACTCTTTTTTGGGGTTTCCCATGTATTATTATTACACATTCGAGATCAGAAAAGTCACCTGACAAGAATACATTCCCTGCCCACACTGGTCTCATTTCGGAACACTAGGACTAAGAATAATGTAGCTGTTATGAGCTCCGACGATTTTCGTGAATACGGTCGAAATAATTCAATTTAAAAGGATTTTTAGGAGGAGGAAGAGAAATGAAAATGAAAGAAAACGTCTTTAGGGGTCAAGGATGAATCGTTAATCAAAATTGAATAAATATAGAGAAAAAATGTACGACAGTCGAGTAACTATAAATAAAAGGGTCTGAAATTTCTGAGTAATATGGATGAAGGATCAAAATGAAGAGAAGAAAGAAGTGGATACGTAGAATATAACGCTTTTATAGGAAAAACAAACCAATGAGATGGACACAAAAAAGGTAAGCCTGAAGGGTATGCTCACTCGTATCCATCAGGTTTGTATTTTTTATTAATCTAAATATTGGAACATGTACGAATCTCACGAGCAGGAAAGTCTTCGTTTGTCAGGAGCTTACTTTGAAAATAGGAAAAATAAATAACAATCGTCTCGTTTAGGACTTGGGAGCAGTGAATATTCGAATTTAAAAATTCTACCAGGCTCTTATTTTTCTGCTTCTCAGACAGCCCTTCACTTTCGCAGAACTTCTTCCTCTATCCCTTCGTGGGCTGATTGATCCGAAGCACAAGGGAGAGTCTGCCTGGTCTTGGAAGAAATGGGCATCCAGCAAACCCTCCACTAGACGGAAGATCAATAACCGAAGAAGGATATATATTGAATTCCTCCGAGAAATCACACTTTCCCTGTTGACAGAAGGTGACTTGTGCCATTATCTGTGTCAAAAAGTTCATTGAGTTAAGCAAGTCTTGCGGAGGAATTCAGTGAAAACATTCAGAGGTAGAATGCTTTCACTATGCGTAAATAACAATTATAACTTCAAAACTGGTTTCGACAACTTCGGAGCGAAGCCTCTTATGTACTTGGGCATCGCTTCCTGAGCATTCCGAGTAATATTTAGTGTTTTTACGCCTAAGTGCTTTCTCCTGAAGCTGACGAAAATCACTTCGTGGAAACAGGTACCTTTGGCAAGACGGTACCTGGTGTGAGATTCATCCACCATGAACTCAAGTAAACAGAATCTAAATTTTAGGGGCACTCAAATGACATCCTGAGTAGCAAAGGTTGTTTAAACAACAAATACGGAAGATAACAAAAGCTGTAAGTTGGAGATACTAGTTTTGAAACTTCGGTCAACTAAACAAAATGAGATCAATTTTCTCATCCAACATCAGAAATTTTTATTTGCCTTTCCTAACGCGAAAGGTTCCCCTGAGCAGAAAATCACCGGACCTGAACGTTTAGTTAGAGTTCTTTCGTTATCCATGATATTATGATTCGAATGGTACGAAAATTAAGACAATAGTGTGTGTAATATAACCTATGTCCTGTCAAAAAATTTTACAAAGCCAAAAAAATCGAGAAAGTAACAAAATTTTGATAATAGGATGCCATAACCCATGAGTTATGAGAAAATTTACTTTCCACATAGTATCTTTTCAACAATGAAGTGAAGCAGTGAATTCAGAGGGAATAGCAATAGAATGCAGATTTACAATAACCGGTCTACAATCAAATACTTTCTTAATCCCGCTGTAAATGGTATACATGGAAGAATGAACATTGTTAATGTTAATTTTGTTCCTATTCTTATTGGTAAATGTATACAACATTACCACAGGTTCTTGTAAAAACAAATTCTGTAATTTTTGTTCACTTCAAAGTTTCTAAACTATAAACATGAAGAAAATTAATTTTTAGGCTTATCGCAGAGAAACAATAATCAAAACTAAACCATAATAAATTCATTGATATAAACTGTTTGCTCTTCATTTTAAATATTATAATTAAATAGTAAATCTTTGCTTTTCATTTCAAATATTCAAAGACCGGCCAACTCATAATTACTGCGTTGGAAAGAAGTTTATTCTAAGTTCATCAAAGATTTTAACATTTACATCACGTTTTGCATCATACTATGGACATTAATTCAAAGGTTTCGCACTCTACTTTGCAAAAATTCATGATCAATGAAAAAAACTTCGTATTTTTTAACGCTAAACTTTATTCCACTACTACCGGCTCTGAGAATAGGCAACATAATCAGCTATGATGGATCTGATGCCATCGCCTACGCGTCGAAACAGGTAGTAGTGAAATAAAGTTTAGAATGGACAATACATGTTTTACTTATCCAGCGGTTATGTTTATTCATTAACTTTAATTCCTTTGCTAGATGTACCCATGTGAAATTTAAATAAGTTTCAGTAAATCTTTATATCATAATCGTAAAATCTTTCCGAGTCTTAGAAACACCAGTAAGTTTTCACTTCGTTGAAGCGATTGCTTCTTACTTGGCAGGTTACTAGCAGGTACTCACAGCGGCTGGACAAGGACACGTTGGTGTAGCCAGGAACTAGGAATAGATTCGAGGACGTGATAGCGAGCAATGAAAAGAGAGGAATTAGGATTCGGATCCCAGCAAAGAGAATGATTTTTACATTTTAAAATTTCTGCATTTCGATATATATTAGCGGATGACTACACTGAAGAACCTCCGGTTTTTTTAATTTTAAGGGTTTGATTACACCACAACGGCTGTATTGTCTAGGCATACACCCGTCATAAATTTCCTATTGACAGGATTCCTAACCGCTGATTTTTCGAGGTGCGTATTCTATAAAAGTTTCGTTTCATTAAATAATTTACCAAATTTTATCATGAATAAAGCCTTGAAATATTACTGACTGGAAATTAAGGAAATTAAAATAATTGTAAGAAAAACAAAATTGTAAGGAATGCTCCTTCGGTTACTATTCATCCCAATGGTTAATTTAAATTGCAGACCTAAATTTTACACTTAAGATTAATTCCTGTTGTTCCTAAACGAAGACTGATACTTACGACCACTGCAGGGATACTAACCAATAACTTTTTAAAATTTACACTTCATCAAATTTTATCTCACGCAGTTTTGTAGTTGGAAGAAAAATCTACCATAAATATTTCATCTACATCAACATAAATACCCTGCGAGCCACAAAAAAAGGTGTGTGGCAGGGGGTGTAGCACCAGGAGGAGAGGGTAAGGAATAAGGGGGTTGGGGTTTTTCAAATGGGTGGGGGAAATTAAATATATACATGTGTATATATATCCAGTCCCTAACCTGTACGTTAATACTTATGGTGGTGAACTGACTCCTGGGGGATTTCGACTACAAGAATTCTGGTCTCTTATCGTTCTAGGAAAAAATGACATTTTAAACCTGTCAGTCTTGCAGTTTACCTCTCTAGTCTTGTGTTCGTGATCCCTCCGACCGTAATACGTTGGGGTTCGTATTATATTCTTGATGTCATCGGAAAAGGGTCCATCCCTAAATATTTTTAATAAGTTTAATCTATTTTGTAAACGCCATTTTTTGTTCGAAAAATTAATAATGCATCAAAAGAAATTTGAACTTTATTTCCGGTAAACGCATAAATGGATTCTCTTGAACATGAAGCCGAATACAATGGCCCGTTCGGCAATGTTTCATCCGGAAAAATGATAAACACATTTCAGAATAAAGAGAAAAATATTCGGAAGGGCTAAATTGTCTCGATATTGAGAGAAGCGCAGAGTGATGGGAATAAAAACAAGTTTCAACCAAACACTAGAATCCTTGGGTTACATTGGTAAAAAAAATGCCGAAGCAATCCACCAGAGTCGCTATCTTCTATTTACATCAAGTCAGTCACACGCATTCCCTTGGCTGGCTCCACTCCCACACAGTTTCTCCATCCATTTCTCTTTCTTTCCACGGTTCGAAGCGCCGGCGCTTATCAATTCACTCAAAGTTGGCATTGGCATTCTCGAGGGTTCCTGCATGCAACAGCTTGGAAGTTGTTCCAAGAACTTCGGAAATAAAACAATTTCCTAGGGTAAATCAGGCGGGCCATCGAGAGGAAATGTCTGAGAGGGGCGGGGGTCGTCACTGGAGTGCTCTCCAATAAATGCGACGACTATGCAAAGGGGAATTTATCTGCGCACCCTCAAGCCTCTCCCCAAACTTTCCATAGCCTCGATACCAATCTACTGCTGACAGCAAGATTTGAGGCACAAATCCCACGTCAACATAGCATTTCAAAATTTAAACGAGTTAAAAAAGTAGATTTCCGAGAGTATCTGCCCGGGATAAAGCTTATCAAATTTAAGACGACCAGGTAGACTCGCTCATCGCCGGAAAATTATTTACGAAAAAAGATAGGGAATATTTTGCAAACAACATTATAAAAAATAGATTTTCTTTCCTACAAATGAATATGGTCCGATATCATTATGAGAATTAATACTAGCATATAAATCTGAATTGGAGTCTATTTCTACATGTGCGCTTCGTTTTGCATTTCTTTTACAAAATCTACAGTAACAACTTAGTTGAAATTTGGATAGAGCCGTACATGGAAGTTTAATGCAAAAATGAATTGAATTTGTGCAATCTAAATGGATCAGTTTTAAATAGGCAATTCAGGCTGCTTCGGATACGTAGTAAAGTCAATCAATATTACCATTAAACAGAAAAAAGTTGAAATAGGGGCGCCATTTATAATAATGAGGATTTCCAAAGACAGCGTAATTTCTAGTTAGACATAACCATTTTAACATGACGTACATTGGGGGGGGGGATTCATCAGGAAACTATTGTGAAAGAGGGAAACCACAAGAGTATTTTTCATGAAATACGTACCTTTCGATAGGGTAATTTTCGATGCGGGAGCCATTGGCCATTACTTCTAACGTTAAAAAAAGCGTAATAATAATAACGGTAAACATCTCTTTTTTGCTTAGCAGTTCTATAGTGTTTACCTTATCTAGAAATGGCTGTCAATAAATAGAAGAGCACCACCAACGGCGTAGTGACATGATAACACACATGTCCCGTTTCCACAACTGCTATTCCATAGCATGTGGTTATCACATACATATAAATTGTAAAATCTAAATGTTAACTAGCTTTCAAAATGTGGGTCTGGGGAATGAGGATGGAGGGAATTAAATGGGAGGATAGAGTAAATAATGAGGAGGTGCTAAGAATGGTTGATAATTACAATCAAGGAAAGAAATGTAAATTGGTTCGGGAATTGTAGGAGGAAGGAGTGCCTGTTGAAGTCTGTGTTAGAGAAAATGATAGAGGGGAAGAGAGGATGAGATGGAAAGAGAAATATGCTATTGGACATCATTAGGATTGGGAAAAATACGAATAATTGAAAAGATGGAACGATATGAGTCAACCATGAGATAACCTGCCACGCAGCAGAGCAACCAAAGATGATAATGATGATTCTTCAGTATACAAATATCTGCCCCCCTCTAGCAATCGGTGGATCATTTGAAATGCTTAAACAGGACACACCTACAAACTTCTGTAACTGAAGAATCCCGAAAAGGTTTGCTTACGTTTTTCAGAGCTTGCTCTGTTAGCCGTTATGAGATATTATCCGACTTTCTCCTATGCACGACGCGCCACTCCTTTGGCCTGCTCGGATTCTTTACCTCATTCCGGGAGCAGAGTAGTTTGTTGAACAGCGGATGGTGACGCACCATTCTCCTACGTTCCCTCTCTGAATACTTCACTTATAAGAGCCTTTAAGCCCAATAGGGATACACTTTACGCCACAAGGACTTCTATAATGGGGTGAACTATTAACGACTTCCAAGAATCCAAAGAATGAAAACAGCTGACAGGACTTTATGCTGACCGTGGAAAATAATATAGAATGCTTCTAGAGGTGTATAAAATGATTATTATGTACATATAAATTTTTAAAAATAGCAAAAATATGTTAGCTTCAATTACAGGCGACAGACAAAAATTGTTTTTTATGCACACTTAAATAAGAATAATTACATTAAAATTAAGGACTGAAACTTTGCCACCATATGTAGTGTAACACATACGTTTTCGGGTAATTCTCATAAATAATACTGATAAAGAAATAAAGCGAATAATTTGATTAACAAAATTATATTAAAATCAAAACACTTGTTTATTTTTCTAATTAATCTATTCACAAAAAAAGAAAAGCTCAATTTACAATAATCAACATCGCAGAACCAATTCATGACCTTCAAATCAATTCATATTTTGTTAAATTCGGTAATGAGTACCACAAGTATTGAACGCAGATGTTTCCAGATTTTAGTGTTTTTTTCTGGGAGTTATGTGATAAATTTCAAAAAATGTTTACAAGGCATGTTAAACCGCAATAAAAGCACACAATGGTCATACACAACGATTCAAATAGAACACAAGCAAGCTTCTTGCGAGAGAAAATAATTCGAAAACAAACAAACAGGCAAAATGAGAAACTGTCAGGCAAAAATGAAGAGAGTGTAACGAAAAGATCACTACAAAGCATTTCCCCAGCACTGAAAAACGAATTTCATTCTTGGCGTAGCCACGTGAACATAAGGAAAAAAATAAAGCAATTTTGACGCCTCAAGCCAAATTTGAAATTGAAAGAAATCCTTTCACCTCTCTCTTTCCCGTGCCCAGCATTTGCATGAAAAAAGGGGTCCACGCGATGAGAACGCCACGAGCAACGAGGACATTAGACAAGGGATAACACGAGAAATACATATGAATTCATCGGAAGAAGAGAAAACGGAAAAGCAAAAGGAAGGTGGAAGGCTTGACTTCCAGATTTAATGCATCATTGGGGAAGAAAATGGCGGATAGGGGTAGGGCCTAAAGGAAATATCAGTGGAAAAGACATCTACAGAGGAATTCTGCAAATGTAAAAGGACACTCACATTTTGCATTGTTTGAGCTTTCGGCCTTCTCTGAAGTTTTCTTCAGGTCAGATATGTCCATACGTATACCCATACACACAACCACACACACACTAGTGGCTATGTCTGGCATCGCTGGACCAATTTATACGCCGTATAGCTGTTACTGCATTTAATTCGTATTATAAGCTATTTTATAGAAGCAAGCATTTTCTTTGTCATGGCGGAGACTATTCAAATGCTTTGGACAAAAATATGATTGCGGAGAGCTCTGATCTGATCCGGATTTGTTCCAACAATCCTCTCCCCTCCTCTACCATGTCTAGAATTTTCTAGTTTGTTTTACTTTATGTCCACTTCATCTTTTCCATCATTGTCCACACCAACATTTCAGAAGTCTAACTCTATGCCTACCATCTTTCTTCAATTACCATGCTTCCGCGCCGTAGAAAAGAAAACCAAAAATCTTCCTGAAATAAAATGTAATTAAAAATCTATAAATAAAATTTATACTTTCGTACTCTTAGTATGTAATCACCACTGCCATACACCTGAGTGTTGGCGGGCAGTAACCACAATAGTAGCTGAGGGTCACCCGTAACCGAAACCGGGCCCAGCAGTCAGTAGCTCGGAGGTAATCCTAGTTACTACGGCTCCCCGGAATTTAGAGATCAATTTGAAAGTAATTATTGCATGTGAGTCTTAACAACATTAATTTTTTATCAAGCAATTTTTTTTTCCTCCTATAACATAAAATTATAATCAACGATAAGATGAATTTAAATTGAATAGATTTATAACGTAAATATAGTATATTCTTAGAAATTAAAAACAAACCCGAACATAAGGACAGAATCTCAATGATCTATTGAATCAAAAATGGAAAAAACTTATCTGAGAAGTATTTTACAGCAATGGTATAATTGCATATTAGAGTATTGGAAATTCGTGGAACTACTTGGACAGTTTAACACTTCTTTATGAATCTCCTACAGTTAAACATAAAAGACTCTTCTTCACTTGAAGATACCTAAGGTCGCAAAAATAAGACAAATGTCTTATAAATAGTAGGCGACAGAAATATAAATTACCAAGTTGTGACATACCCCTCCAAATGGAGTACAAACTTGACGTGGTGGAAGGACTGAAAGCCATCGATAATTAGAATCAATTTACCTTAATTTGAGATCGGTTGTTCTTCTTGAAAAGAGATAAAGCAGAAACGGAAAAGATTTCCACCAAAAATACTCGCCTACCAACAAAGTATGGATATTTTAACGGGTGTAAAACAGCAATGCAGAATGGAAAAGAAATAACGCCATATTATTATCCCAAGGGGTAGCGGGGCTTATCGTTAATTTCATTTATTCATCTTGATTTAAAAAAACCAAAAGCGACCATCTTGAGTAATATATTCCGGCGATATGTCCCCCATTCCTATCTCCAAACGCAAGTGACCAAATCAGTTATCTCTAGCAAAAGCGTTACATAAGACTGCAAACAATTTGCTGCTAGCATAATTTGAGTGCAATTGAGAAAGACGAGACAGCATTAATAGCTCAATTGCAATTGATTTTATTCAAATCATCAAATTATGCCACCGCAGCATGCAGATAATTAACTACAATAAAGTTTAAATAAATTAGTGAATGAAAGCAGCTCCGTGAAATCATTTCATTTAAAGAAGACGACTTATGAAGTGGAATATAATCACACACGCTGGATTTAAGAACAGAAATGAGGCGGGCATAATTTTCAGGGAGAATAACTTCTAAGAACGGATGACGGATGATGCAATCGAGGCAATTTTACCGGTGCGTGCCATGAAAAGTATCGACATCAAGATAGCCGTTGAGGCTATGGAGATTACAGAGTTACAGATGAGCAATCCTATGACCAAATATGAAGGGAAAAAGGTCAATTAGCATATCGACGAAGTAACCAAAATGGGAGGAGGATGAGAAAATTCTCATACATACTCATGGAATTGCAACCCCATCATCTGACAAAAACAATGGAACATAACTGGAAAATAAAGAAAGAGAAAACGAAACGAAAGGGAATAAATAATGATTGAAATCTATATAAAGCATGAAAACTATAGCCACATAGTTCCGAGAGTCACTGCCAACACAGGAGATGAATAGCGCCTGGAGATAAGCATATCTATCATTATAAAGGTCATTTAGTGAATCAGAGATTCGGAAACCAAATGGAAATAGTATAAAATGAAAGATAACATAACACCCGAGCACTGATATCGACGCTGAAGCATCTCTGTTGTGCCTACATTATAAAAAACGAATAAAATATCAAAGAGCAACAGATAGCACACCGAAAAACTGGACTCAGAAGAATATTTGGAAAAAAGAGATCGATAGGAACCAAGTAAAGGAAATAGGACACAATTGTACGTAACGTTTAGGGTTAAAAATTAAAATATAGAATTGGTAAATTTTCACGCTGTCCAAAGAAATAAGGTCATTCAGAAGCACTTAATCTCAAGAGAAACGAAGCAAAGAATCAAAGAGAAATAAGAAAAAACACAATAAACAAAGATAATATAAAAATTATAACAAATTAAATTAACCATAAGGTAAGAGAAACCAGGAAGAGTGTAAAGGAGAGCAAAAATCGAACCGTAATGAGAAACTGAAACAATCTACAGAACAATCAGAAACCATATAAAGTCAAAAGGAGAAAGGCATTATGCATTCCGGGACAAAGAACGGACATGATAATGGCAACGAAGATAAAGCGAAGAGACCACAGGAGTACATGGAAACCATACAGCATCGCCTCCACGAATGCACAGGAGCGTGCCTTCGTATTCCTTAAGGAACACCACTATTTGAAAAGGAAAACGACTCTGATGAAAGCAATAAACGACGCAATGTACGGAGGGTGGAATTTGATGCAGCAGTTAATGACCTGGTGGTAAAACCAGCACCGATTGGTCATATCGCCTCATATCTTACAATTAAATGCTAAGGACATTGACCACTTGGCATCATTTTATTTCTAAAATTATAAACCGTAAATATATAGTACATCAAATTGTACGCCGAGAACGTAATGAAAAAATGATAAGGGAAAAATTGCAAATACTTTTCGACAAAAGATAAAAAAAGATCACCCATAAGCGACTGGAACTTTCAGATTAAGAATAACAACAGGTTCTAATTTTGGAAAAGTCGGTGCACATTTTCGGTGCCATTCTTGCCCCTGGAAAAAAATAAAAAAGGTGAAAGAAAGGTCAAGAGCTACTCACTGAACTCGTTCGCTGGACGAACAAATTCGATTGTAACAGAATATTTACTACTTTGAAAGAAATAGCAGCATCTAACATAAGAGTGACCCACAGCTAAAAACCTTTGCCTTCATCAAATCTACACTAGGCAGTTAAGAACCAAGAACATTGAGGAGGAAGGCAAAACTGCGGCAGTTTCATATTTCCTTAATTACACCACTTGGTGCCAAGTGACCGCGATGAATGTAAGAAATCAAATCAAAGCATATTCTGCATTAACCTACGTCCTAAACCAAAATCAACAGTATGTTGAGCTTTTCCGACGAGAATGCCGTAGTGCCTGAGATAGAAAATTGTTTATATGAGAAACTCGGACGAATTGCTAAATCGAGGAAAGTAAACAACATGTAAATTCTAAGGATTAAACGAAAACAAATATCAAACTTGAAAATACAAACTTAGAAACGTAGGAATTTTCCTTGACAAGGAGAATCTGACAAAATGGTAAAAACAAGGATATTGCGAAACATCCACAGCAAAATAGTAAAAGTACATTAAGACCCAATCTAAGTACGAAAACACTTCAATAAACAAATGGAGCACGATATTTGAGGGCACCAAGACTAGGAAATACAAATAGCAGAAAAGACAAATGTTGGAAGGCATGGAAATATGGAGAAAGAGTAGAATTATTGCGATAAAATCGATGGACCGGATGGGGTTACATGAGAAGTGGGAAAAAATTAACTCTAACGATAACACTTACAATATAAGAAAGGATGAGCTAACATGGTCCATTTGGAGAGGCGCCAAACGAGGATGAGGGGAATTGATAAAGGAAAAGTTAACCGCAAAACTTCAGAGGAAGATCCCGATGTTAGACAATATCAAAACGTAAAAGCGAATAAATATGAGTCTCAAATATACAGCACTTGGACAGCTGCAAAAGATTTGGAATGTTATGGCCGAAGAAATGATAAGTGGAAATTCGAAAACTAAACATATTCCTTATTTTATTTGTTATCAATGCAGAAACATTCCTAATTTAACCGCTTGCTTGCTTTCGATGCTTTTTCCGAAATTTAGTGAAAAAATTGATGAAAATACTTGACGATTATAAAATTTGACTAAATTTAATGAAGAAAATATACTAATTCGTATAAATCGGTGGGCACCGCAATCATGATAACGAATCCCGACTCTGTGTTTTTGTAGTTCGTAGAATTCATGAATCTTATAGCCTATTAATATTTAAATAATAATGAGTATGCATATCATTACGAAATAGTAATAGGTATAAGTTTAGAAAAAATTTCATGACAAAAGTGAGTGTCCTAAAATGTATATAACCTTTCCCTAACGTATTTTATCATAACAGATTTATTTCTACTGAACATAGATGTAACGCCGAATAAAAGTATTCTTCCTGCACACCAATTACGGCCTACTTCAACCAATTCCGTTTTAATGGATATTTGCGTTATTAAAATGCACACGAATGAAGATCTAAAGCAAATTGTTCCGAGCACCAACTGTCACCTTCACCACCTTGGGCAGAGTGTAGGCTAACTGAGCGCTGTCATTTATCTCACTCAGCGAGGGACAGGAGGGGCCTGTTGACTCAGCTAGGGATCCGGGAGAAGTGGACCCAAAGTGTTAGGGGAAGGAAGGTGGTGAGGGGAAATGAAGGTGATGAAGCAGGGGGGAAGTGGTGGGGGTATGGGAAGGGGAAATATTAAACAAAGTGACGAGCAGAGCAACAAGCAATTCATTACCTTCTGGAAGTGAGCATCTTTTCACAACTATGAGAAGCGTTGCATATTTACTGAAAGTGTTTCTACAGGACTGCAAGCAGCGTGTCAATTCAAAGTTTATCGATTAGCGATATAATAACCTAGAGTGAGCTAATTATTCTGTATTATATGGCCAACATTGCACGTTATGTGCGATGGTACTTTTGGTGATTATTTATGAAAAGAGTAGAAGTATAATCATATCGAATACTTGACCAACGAATCAATAAAAGAACTTTTGTAGCCACATATTGGCTTCAAAGAGACTTTTGGATAACAAAAATTCAGGCTACCAATGATTAACATATCATTGTTAGGCTTATACTTTTCCATTCGTCTAGCTCGGTATATTTCTCTGTTCACTTCTGGTTCAAAATTTAAATTTTCTCAGAAATATTTTAAAGCGATGGTGAACATTATATTACGCTTCACACAAAAAATAATTAACATTTCCTATCCATCCCTAAAGATTCAACCCCTTATTTCTCAGACTATTTTTTCCATGCGTAAGCTCCGGGATTTAGAACTTAAAGGACAAGCAAGTTGGCTAAATGTTCAACCAAATGACGTCACCCGGTATATGAATATTGTCATTTGGACTTTCATGAAAAGATTAGCTGTTATTTAGGGTTCTAAATTGGTATAAATGTTTTCATCATGATAGTAATTATATTTATAATTCCCAGGATATCCTTAAACCCCATAAAGTACGAATGAAATAAGGTAGCTTTCTCATTGGGGCTAATTTAAGACTAACTGGTATTCATTATCTTCTACAGTTTTCCCTGAAGGCTTTGTGCGCTGCGATGAAAAAGATCTGGTAATAACGGTCATAAAATGTCTGGGTACAGAGGGCGGAAGAGGAAGTATCATCAAGCGCTGCTTGTTTCGCAGTTGCCATCTTTAAATTTTCTCAATTAAAACGAACACAACCCCATTCTGAATTATACATGTAAAACGTGGTATTACGTCTATTGAAGAAAAAATTAACTTTAAGAAACTTAACTCAATCCGATAAGCCTGTTCGCATCCTATTATTTTTCAAACAATGCAATTACGATAAACTTACACACCCCAAAAACTCAAAACGAAGCGTAACACATAGCATAAAGTCTTAAAATAATAGTAAATATGCAAACAAAACCTCTGTTCAGTAGCCGAGCGGTCCTTAGCCAATTAATTCCGTTTTACTATAAAAAAATAAAATGCAAGAACTTTAAAAATAAAAAAGCAATTCAATACGAGATGAACGTGGCTGAGTTATAAACTTAGCACAAAGGATGGAGAAATAATGGTGTTTATACATCAATGTAGTTTCACAAACCGACATTTTCACACGCGAATACTTTGAACATGGAAGAGGAAAGAATGTGGAAATGTTTTAGGTATAATCGATTGCTCCCATGTCGAACAGAAGAAAATGAGGGAAGGAGAGGGGGGGAGAAAAGGGAGAGAAAGATGATGGTGGTGGAAAACGAGAAGAAAAGAGAGAAAAAAATATTGGGGCGACGGACGAGGAAATGGAGATGGGAACACAATGGAAATGGATGGAATGAGAGGGACAGGGGAAGGAGAACGGGGGAAGACGATGGGGAGGCTGGGGGAAATGGGGTCGGGCCCGAAGTAGGCTTTGGGAGGATTTTTTTTATTGCGGGATTGCGGTCGAAGAAGAGGGGTAGAGAGGGAAGGGCAACGGGGAGATCTGGAATGGATCGCGGCGGTGATTGACATGAGCGGAAGTGGAGGATTCCTGCGTCAGAGCGGGTGAGAGAATGGGGAGATGCGGCGGGGGAGGGATAGAGACGGCGACTCATTTTACTTGTGCCGGGAAATGTACGGAAAGAATTGGAAAAGGGGGGAGGAAGAAAGGGATGACTCTGGAGGTCCAATGAATGGCTCGGCGTGGAGGAAGGAAAAAAAATACTTGTATGGATTGTGATCGAGGACCGCGATTATTCCGACAGTTCCTTGTTTGAGCTCCCCGGTTGCGGAGCAGCTGAAAAATGACAAAAAAAACTAGTCCCAATTTTTCAAATCATTTATTCAAAGGTTTAATAGAAATTTTGCTTCAGAGTCGAATATGTACAATGTTCTACATGAAATGGCGAAATAAAAGAGTCCTATCTTATTCTAGGTAATGTAGCAAATAATACTTATTCAAGAGCGTTTCGAAGTTTAAGTCCATGAAAGTCCTAGTGCTATTATAATATACTATATTTTCCTTCGATAGTACTCCATGCAGAGTCCAATGTCTTTGGATTTTAAGTGAATGCGTTTCACCTTTCCCTAAGCTTAAATATCGATTCGAATCCCATCTATCAGTCAGGAACAGTTAAAATTATTGTTATGTGTACAACGTTGTCACCTGTTTTCGAGCTGAAGGAGAAATGAAGACAACGCAATCGTTTTTTTTTTCAACTCCATCACAGGTTAGTAGGGTGAATAAGAACGTTAAACACGTTTTATTACCATGACTTGTTAAGACTACGGTAAAATAACTAAAAGTATGCGGAGAAACAATAAACCAATATTATGTATGGCGGTGACACATCCTCAAAATATTTAAGTTACTTTTTTGTAATTTAGTCATTTGGTTTTCTTTTAAACTGACGTTGCAAAACAATCCTTTAACAGTGACATCCTCAATCTAAGATTATCTCCATTACCTCTAAAACAAATCTCACCTACACAACTATTATTTAAATACTCCAATAGTAAAACTACATACCAAAAAATCATTTAACCTCTACTAAGAAAAAATATTTCTCGATACATTTAAGACGTATCCCTCAGCGAATTTCACAAACTGGGAACGTGACCTTGAGCACATGTTGTAATTACAACCAGACAATATATACTCTGGCGAAAGAAGAGCCAGCCGCTGCTTATTAGAAATGTTTTACGCGAGCTTTCCTTTTCCATTCAAGAGTGGTTCGTTTTCAATAATGATTCGTAGGATAAATAAAAATAAATAAAAATATTTCGATTTTCATCCCAAAAACCTTCACAAAACTTCTTCTCCTCTCCACGTGTGGCTCTATAGATTTTTAAAAAGAAAATTTTCACAGCGAATCACAGCAAAAACATTCAACAATAGCAGTTCTGCATGATCTAGAGATTCGGCGTAGAATGAGTAATTCTAGCTATGACAACTGTAACAGGTTACATTTCAACTTCGACGGATGGCTAATTACATATGTGATTCACTTGTTAATTGTCACACATTATTAGATTTTTCCAATACATGTCCGGCAAAGGAAAATTCAAGTCACCATAGTAAATTCGATATCAAATCAACATTGCAGAGAGAAACAAACAAAATACCGGACGCAATATAACAGAAGAATGTTCACTAATTCAAGGAAATTCGCCTAGAGCTCTTGAACTCACCTTTCGTTGGCAGATGCAGGTTGTGAAGCACAGAGGTACTCATCTAGAAATAGGAACTTATGAGTATTCATTCAAGCGGTATCATCTAGTTCGCATCAAACTCGGAATTGATAAAAATATTTGACTAATTGGGATACCCGGATTCAATTCACAGTAATTCAAGGAACTCAATAGCAAATGCCTATGATTACGGATTTCAATTCACAGTGAATTCAAGGAATTTAATAGCAAATGTCTATGAATATGTTCCCTCCCATGGACTACAACCTTGACATGGTGGAAGGACTTGGGCGCTCCGATAAGCCACAGAGCTGTGGTGGCGGGAGTAATAATAATTGCTCCTGGTAGGGTCACCCATGCCAGGTCGAAGGTTAGGAGCCAGACGAAAGGTAGTCCACGCAGCGTCTGTTCCTCAGTGAGGCGGCTGCAAAGGCGTCTGACCCCAGCGGGGCGGCCATTAAGTGATGGTGTCACGTTAAAAACACTATTGAGGAAGGCAGCGGGAAACCATCACAATTATCATTCCCTAGATTGCTATGATGGACATAACAGAGAATATGAGTCCTGGCAACTGCGGGACTCGGCCCAATCGGGAGAGGTAAGGCTTCCGCGGTCGTCATCCCACGAAACCTTTGCAGGGGAAAACCGACGGCAGCAGGACAGAAGACGCAGATGAAGAAGACCAAATTAGTTAGAATAGGACCTTGGAATGCTACGACAATGTTGAGCACAGAAAAATTAAAGAATATTAAGCGAGAGATGGAAAGAGGAAATATAGATATTTTAGGTCTCTGCCAGGTGAGATGGAAGGAAATAGCAGGGATTACTGGAGTGATAGTTATAGAATAATACAGAGCGGAAGGGACGAGAGCCAACAACGGTTTGCCATAAATTTTAATAAAAAAGTAGGAAGCAGCGTAGTAAACATAGAGCAAGCAACGCAATATTACTAGTAGAGATAAAAGCAGAACCGACGAACTTAAGTCAATTTTCTGGAACACATGCCACCGAGCAATCATAAGGCGGAAGAAGTTGATACGATATACAATGAGTTAGAGGACATATTCGCATGTATTCCAGCAGGGGAACATTTTATAGTGATAGTGATTGGAATGCAACGGTAGGCGAAGAAAAACATGGTGATTAGATGGATGCTACGGTTTTGGTACGAGGAATGAACGCGGGGAGAAAGCAATTGAGTTCTGCAGGAGACAGGGGTTAGTCATCACCAACACGTAGTTTAGATACCACAAAAGGCTGTAAAGAAAACCATGGATGAGGGTAAAGAGCTGGGAGAAAATGGGTATATATCCAAAAGGGAAATCGAAAGCCGAAAATGAAACTGTAGGAAACGTTAATGGAAAAATGACAAGGAAACCATGGATCACAGATGAGATCATTAGAAAGATAGCTAAGAAAAGAAAATGGAGGAGTGTAAACACAGAGCTAGGCAGAAGGAAGTTGTGAGGACTACAGAACAATAAGTTTGATTTCCCACGCAGCTTAAGTTGTTCTCAGGATAATCAACAGAAGGATGGAGATCATGGAAAAAGATTAATTAGGGGATGATCAGTTTGGGTTTAGGAAAGGGAGAGACACCCATAATGCTTTCATAATAATTTCTGTTGTGTAGATTTCGAAAAAGCGTTTGATAGAGTGAATTGGGAAAAACAAATGAGTATTTTGCAGAAAATAGGAATAGATTGGCGGAACAGGAGGCTAATCCGCAACCTGTAGAAGTCTCAACCTGCTCAGGTGCGAGTGGGGAACGGAGAGTTCGGATGGGCATTTTTAGGAAGTGTAAGGCAGGGTTGTCCATTGCCACCGGTGCTGTTCAACGTATATGTGGAGGAAATGATTAAAGAGGCATGGGAAAAACTAGAGGTAGGAATGAAAGTCGGAGGGGATTCGTAAAATCAGTTAGGTTTACTGATTACCAAGCTCTAATTTGTCAGTAAGGAAATTCAGTACGATATATAGTATATGGGATGAGAATCAATATAAATAAAACAAAGGTTATGCAATTTTCTACGAATCGTTAAAACTTTGATATGGAGAGTACTTATGTAAGGCGCGGAAAAGTGGCCACTGAAGCAGGAGGATATTGTAGATTGGAGGCTTTTGAAAATTAGGGTGTGGAGAAGGATGGAGAAGGTGAAATGGACCGAAAGGAAAACAAATGAGGGATAGTAGGTATGGTAGGAGAAGGGAATGGTTTGTTGGCAGGATTCCTAAGGAGGCAGGAAAGATGGATGAAGGACACATTAATTGGCAGTGAGATTTTGAAAACTGCAATAGAGGTGAGAATGCTAGAAAAACGAGGATATGGATGGTGTATGGAATGAAGGGAGGAAATACACAGAGATTAAGGACTTGATGTAGAGTAGATTGCTGGATTGTGTTTTTTTAGGAGTCACAAAATATTAATTTGGTAGTTGTGTCCATGATAAACCTACCTTAACCGGTAGATTACTTAATAATAGTAATTATTATGTTGATTCCATACTTTATAGAAAAAATATAAAACGAAAATAAACTGAATTTGTTCTATTTACACCGTCTAGTCACCTTTGCAGTCAAAAAAATTTCCGAAATCCTTTGTAATGAAATGGTGGCAATACTCTCCAAAGTGCATGTGCAACTTCGCTCAAGGAGTTCAATCGCTAAGAGTATTGTTCCTAGAAGGTAAGGGGACGAAGTTATTTTCGTAAAATTAGATTCAACATTTTAAGCATTATTTACATTTAAGAGTATGAATTTTCAAGATTAATATTTCAAAATTTCCAAAACTTGTGAGGAAAAAAATTTCAATTTTTAAAGGTTACAACTTCAGTGAAAGGGGCTCTTCATTATGGCATGTTGAATAGCTGCCGGAAAAAATTATTATCTGATAAGACACTGCTAATAATATTATTAGGTTGTCTACAGATTAAGGTGCCTTTTAAATGGACACAAAATTAACACGCCTAAATCTCGTCCAAAATACATCCTGACTCCATCATACAATCAAATCTTCTTTAATCCCCATACATTCTTCCTCCATTCCGGCCAGCATTCCTGTGCTTTTCCTCCCTCTATCTTGCTTGCCTAACGTTCTACCCTCCATTACAGTTTTCAAGATTGAATCGCTAATAAAAATGCTCTGCATCCACCATTTCTTCCCCCCTTTGGATTTCTCTCTTCCCCCACTATGCTTAGTACTTATTAGTTTGTTTCATTTCCGGCCAATAATACTAATACTATTAATGGTAACAAATGCTGTCACTGTTATCATATTAATCATATTAAAAGAAAATTTCTTTAAAGATAAACATGTGTGATTCAAAATACCTTATATTTATTTTAATGTAATTATATGTTACTATAATTTGACAGTCTAAAGTTTAAGGTGGTTTTGGAGAGAGACAAACTGGTCATTCTTAGCCTTTCCTCTTAAGAAAAAAGCTGGAATCCCATACTACCAAAAACTGGTCTTCAATTCCGCATAATTAAAATCTTCCTTCATTCTCTCCAACATCCCTATACTTTTCCTACACCTACCTCGCTTACCAAAATCCTCTCTGCTACAGTGTTCATCATTCCATCTCCATACAAAATGCTAAGTATCCGTCTTTCCTTGTCTTCTTTGGATTTATTTAAACGCTCTTCTCACCCACCAAGCTTAGTGCTTCTTCGTGTAATTTCCTCTCTGTCAATTTTACCTTTTACATCCGTCTTCACAACAACATCTGAAAAGAATCGAACTTACGCCTACTCTCGTACTTTACGAACCAAGTTATTGCGTTGTAAACCACGCTTTATTGCATAACTTTCACTAATCTCTGCTCAACATTCTTACTAAGCTCCCTGTTATCAACTCCCTCTTTTGGTGAAAGCTAATTGGCTTAACGTAAAGGTACCTCGGTACCTGCTAATGATACCTAAGCGTTGAAAATAGTCATACCTAAATAAAGAAGAGTGGAAAAATACATTGTGTTCTTCATTCCATGATCCTTTGAACATCTTAGCCTAAAATACTTCGAAGATAGATAAGCTGTTCCACTGACACAAGTTTTTCCCTGATAATTTTAACGCTAGCCTTCCTCCTGCTCGAATACCTCATACCCCTTGTTTTGATTGAAATGCCAATTTAAAAATGAAATCAGGTTGGAAAAAAGAAGCATATTGGATGCACGAAAAACTGCTGCTCTACTAGAAATATTCTTAGCGCAAATATAATTTAGAATAAGCATCACCAAAGATCTAATATCTTAGTATTTTCCTCTGGGCTGCCAGAACGAATGCTATTTCACTATATTTCGCTTAACTCAAGAAAATTTCCAAAGCCGGAAATAATTTTCCATAATTGCATATATTAAGACAATGGGATTTCAAAAATCGAGAAAAATAAAATAAAAAGCAAAATGCCTCAGGCTGTACTTCAGTTCTTATAAAACAGTACATTTTCTACCAGCGAGATTAATTCCAACTTAAATAATTGCTTTTTGTATTTAATATTATATCTAGTAGCCGATTTTCAACGATATACGTTCAAATAATATTTAGAAATAACTATAAATCAAATAAAAATGGACAAAGGAAATCATAAAAGCGGTATTTATGATGTAAATATTCCGGACCTAACGGATACACTTTATTTTCACGAAAGAGAAGAATGGAAGTCAGTGGTAAGGCTGAAATATCGTATTTTTCTATTGATAAATCCTGGGAAAATATTTGAAAATATTATACCAACGAATTCACACTAAATTAGAGCACTTTTAACATTCTAACGGCCATAAATCGATCCACACGAAGGGGACAATGATCAAAAAGTTTATAATACACGAATCTCAGGGTCGTTCGCGTATCCGGCCTTCATCATCTTTCCTAAAAAAATAAACAGAAGGCTGCAAATGGAAAGGAAAACAAAATATTATCTCCCGGCAACGAATAATGGATTCCACTGCTCACCCTCCCCACAAGGAACATAGGGTAGGCCGTAATTCATCCCCCGAAGCACGTATGCCTGGACGACGACGCCGGGCCGTTAAAGGAGAAAGATATCATCGCCACATATTCTCGGATGCAAAAAAGTTAAAAATAAAGGCACCTCGCAACCGCTCTTTTAATTATTTAGATCGCTTCCAGATTGGAAAAACAGAGTTCGGGGAGAGAAACGAAGAGGGCGACTGAGGCATGGAAGGAAAAGAAAGGAAGAAGGCAAATGAGAGGGAGACATAGAAGTTGGGGGCGGGGAATGGGGTTGGAGGGTGGAGAGAGGGGACAAAATGACGAGCGACACATGGAGATGTGAAACAAAAGACGGCGACGGACGTACGAGTCGGGAGGGAAAAAATTAAAAACGGGGAGCGACATGGACGTCCCGCCTCCCGGTGGGGATTCCGGTGAATTAAAAAGTCACCATTCAGAATGGGAAGAGAAGAAAAAAATGCAAACACCAGCGGCCTTTCGCGGGAGTTAAGAGTGGGAGGATTCGACAAGTATGAGGATGCGGCAAGGGGGAAGGAGGGAGGAAGAGAGAGAGAGAGACAGAGTAAGAGAGGAGGATGCTAAGGGCGGGAGTTGGTCGGAAGTGGACGACGGGATGCCAAGGCGGGGGAAGTCAGTGGAGAGTGGGAAGGGGGAAACCTGGGGAGCTGGGAGGAATTTGGGGGTGGAAAAATCCGAATGGCGACATCCGCAATCGTCCGAGATGCAATGCAATGACGAAGTTCCGGAATGCGTCGGACGGAATGAAAATAATCCGTATAGTGCCACGCGAAAAAATGGCCAGCCGTTCAATTCCTGGGCTTGGAAATTAAATATGTTTTAAGTCTGTTCTGTGCACTTGATAAACAAAGCTTGAGTGAAGCTGAGCGTGCCCAGAGTCGTCACTCGGAATCGGATTTGGGACCTTCGGTCAGTACTCCGGCGTTATATAGAAGCGTAATTTCGTAACAGACTACGATGAAAGTATTTAAGACGAAACAGCACAGCTGTCAATGTAAGTAAACACTCAGAGCAGCTAAGTTTGTTCTAACAGCAAACAATAAGAATACAGACATATTCTAAAAAATAGTGTTGATTCACATAAAGCAACCTAAAATAAAGAAAATTTAAAAACATATGGACATAGGAGATTTTTTCCTTTTTCTCTACAATAGTTGCTGCAAGATAGTTTCTTCATTCAGGTCAATTTCTTTTAGAATAATTGATGAGATGGTTTTTTATCTTGTTCACAGTTATCTTAAGGGTTTTGCAGCAACAGCCGGACAAGTTGCATGGAGTAATTCGTAAAGTGAACATGACAGAACAACATGAAAATAACATTTTTAGAAGAACTTTAAATACGCCCATATGAGGGCTAGCTGGAATAATGACTATTTATGCATGAATTTCAAATCTATTTAATTCATTACATGGTCCATTCAAAATGTGAAAAAATATCTCATTACTCTCACCGATGGATGATAAGCTATAAAGTAGACCTTACGTCCTATATGCAAAGAATTTCGAGAATAATGTGAAAATACATAGCTTATGTGACAGTGTCCAACCTCCTCCTGTACTTGGAGAAAAATTTATCACATCAATTGAATCCAACTGCGGGCAAGGACTAAAAGTCAAAGAGTATTTTCGACGTCTTAGAAATAAATACCTACTCGACAGATAAATCGATGAAATACGACAATGTTGTAATCAAGTTATATTAAATTTATTGGTGGGAAATAATAAATAGCGATAATGTAACCTAGGTGCTAGAACTCTCAAGAGATTTTAGAAAGATTAGCGGATTAAACAATGAATTCCATCGAGCTATGTAAGAGTTTACATCGCTGCGTTCTGATTTTTGTCTATTCGGTGTATGGTTCCTGCTTATGGTGCATTAGGCATCTGTAGTTGATTTATGACACCGCACTGTTTTATAAAATTGCACTTCCAAAATTCCTAATCACTATTTCCACTTTGTCTGTTCATTAATATCTACGGTCAAGAGGAAAATATTAGAATGAGGGTGCAGAGGAAAGGATAGATTTGGGAAAAAAATGGATGAAATTTGAATTTATAGACGCATTGTGGGGGGGGGGCTTACAGCCCCTACTCCAGTGGTAGCTGAAGGAATAGTGTACGATTTTGTGTGAGAGCGTGGTGTGATGTAGTAGTTGTGAGGGGAAGATGAGCAGAAGGAAAAGAAAGAGACGCCAATGAGGGACTCTGTTAGATATCAGGGTTTAGTATTCCACCTTAATCCCCTTGAAGGTCTAGGTGGGCCAAGCGAAGTGAAACCTGCTACTGTTGCCTGCGGCCTAAGTGCTCTCCCTTCCTCAAGAGAGGTGATAGGGATAAGGAAAAACCCGATAAAAACGATACCTGCTCTTATGTATATTGTAGGTGAGAAGCGGAGTAGAAAAGTGAAGGGGCCATCACGAACATCCAAAAAAAATAAACTCAGATCTCCCAAGATCCATTTATTTATGCTTATTCCTTTTTTCCTCTCCTCCCACTCTCTCCATCCCTTCCACTCGGTCCTGTAAATCTTGCTGAGGGCACAGATCAGATTGTTGGTCGCTTAAAATGAATAAAAATGAATTAATAAGGGATTTCTCTGGGCGGAAACAGTATCTCCCAACCTAGTGCGGATCAGAACTTTCGTGGCTTGAGAAAGTTCAGCAAAGATACTCGGAACGCTCCAATAAAGAAAGTCAGTCAAATCAACAATTTTTTCAACATTCAACATCACACATTCTTGGGGTTCAATTATTAAATTAAAACATTCTTCTCCGGAAAGTGGAGAAGCTGAACGCAGACTTAAAAGATTCAAATTTTAAATACGACGTACTTTTCCAATGAAGAAGTTGTAACAATAAATACAAAATATGTTCTATATGGTCATTAGTTTTAATGTTTAGTAAAAAATGAACAAAACTAATAAATATGGAAGCGATGTTCACTTATTCGCAAGTATCTCATATTAGACTCGTAATAAATATTTACAAATTCATTGCGGATTGAAGTTGGATGTTCTCAATGAAAAGAGGTAAAGAAGAGTGACAGTCACTCCACTATACGCAATTTATTAAGCCATTATTGAAAAATTTCAAATTAAAATAAAATTCGAAAGTATAAAATACGAATACATAAAAACCATTTCCTATAATTGATTATAGCGATTAAAAAGTTTCAGGTATGACAAGAGAATTATTTAGCACAGCAATAAAAATGAAAGAACCGTTATAATGTAAAATACGCGACTGTCATTGATTTCTACTCGAGGAAAAACATCCAATTTATAGAGAGAAAACTTGATAACCCAAAATAAGATGAAAATTAACACTGAAAGAATCCGAGCAATATGAAATATAATCGCTAATCCTATGTTTTAAAAATTATCCACTAAAAACACTTTAGTAGATTTTAGTTTCAAATCTATTCCCTCTTTCCGAACGAATTATTTTTACTGAGAACGATTAAGTTGTCCTATAGCGCTTGTGGGAGCGAAAGCATGGATAAAGGCAAATAAATGGACGTTCGCTCCCTTGCTTTTACTGAAAACATATAGCACAAAAGAGTAAACAGAACGTATTTCGACGAACCTTAATGAAACCTCAATGAAAAACAATAAAAGTGCTCGACATTCGTTGTGAACTCAAGAGTAACACCACATTCACGCTTGTCCGGGTCTTAGTTTAAACTCGATCCATAAAACGTACTAAACCCACACACGCCACGCAGCACGTCCGCAAAGCAATTCTTTCCCGTTGGCTATCCAAAACCTTTTGTCAAACCCTAACTTTTTCTATGCCTTTTTTAAGCTTTCAAGATGAATTTACGACAGTGGCATACTGGGCTGTGAACTCAACCATGAGGGGTATATATCAAAGGAAACTTCTTTTTGCAGTTTCTTCATCGATCAGAATACTTGCCATTCTTTTGGTTTTTACGCTCTGCGTATGTTAATGTGGCGGATAGAATTGCAGCGTAAAAAATGCGCCATTGTAGAACGCTTACCGGGTCAGTTGCAATTGAAGCAATTTCATCTATCCCAACATATGCATTTGTGAAGGTTAAATTTAAATTTAAATCTACATTAAATTTTATTCATTATAATATCTTTCAGTAGATGTGGGCGCAATTTTTATAATATAGAATTTTACGTTAATAAGACCAATTGCTTAGGTAAACAACTAACCAAACAAAGGAAAGATCAAAACAATAGCGCATTTTTCTTATATAGTTAGGAAGGTAAGCGTAATTTAAGTGTTAAAATTTCAGTTAAAAGTAAAAAAAACTAACAAGATGTATATGTTATGTAGGTTCACTAAAACGAACTTAAGAATGGAATCCTTTAAAGTGATTAAATTTTACTGCCGATCTATAAAGCCACGATGGGAAGTCGACGAAAAATGTAAAAAAGTATGATGTATTGATCCAAGTAATTTATTGACATTTCTAGTTTAAATTCTAATAGTGAGTACAAACAACATAGTGGCAAATTATCAATTCACACAACTGTCATAAAAATCTCAATATAGGTAAGTATGTTGATTATATAAATATGTTCAACAATTGCTGTCATTAATTCCATCATTCAATAAAATTTGATATCTCTTCCTGCAGCTAACTTCCTCCGTAAATCCCATTATGAATATCCTCTTTTTTATAAAGATCCGAGATCTAACTATACCAATGCATTGAATTTTATCTTAACATTATTCAATGCTAGCGAAGGGTGCCAAAAAATGTCCGGACTAACAAAGCATATTATTAGTAGATGAAAAATATGACAAATCATTTGACGTCTGTCAGACATAACGAGAAACGCATACATACGGTAAATATTCTTCCCCTTTGAACTGATCGAATCGAACTGGGAAACGTACTAACCAGTCAAATCATCGAGATTAACATACTTTTGAAAAGAAGTCATTCAATTCTATTCGAACAATCATTGAACAACCATGGAAGTAATTTCAATACTAAGTAAAATTATTTGAAGTTGCCAATAACAGTACGATACATACACTCCCAAACAGACGGTCAGCACGTAATGAAAGAATTACGGCGTGTCGAGCTTGTCGAACAACGTCGACACAGCGTCCAATATGTGCTTACAAGAAATTTACGCTAATCTCCATTAATCGTATTTTTCGTTTTTTAACAAGATTTTCTCATACACAACAAATGGTAAAACAAAAAGGTATCACTGAGTCAAAATCTGATTTTTTAAGAAGTAATAATTTCTAAATATGTACTTTGAGACACAAAAATTCATCGTTCATCAGAGAATAAAAGACAAATGAGCCCGGACCCATACCCTTATGTTTAATGTTGGGAGTTTGCGAGGAAATCAAATCAACACTTTCCAAAGTTCGAAATTCAAATGTTCCTTGCCAAACTTAGTGACACAACATGGGGAATAGTAAACACTGAAATGAATCGCTGCGAACGGTGGGTTTACCGGCATGGTGTGGCATAAATCAAACAGCTCCAAATCATGAATGATAAATACGGGGCCGCAACAGAGGTGATGCATTTAATAATCACAAGTGCGAGGAAAGGCCGGCGGTGTGGTGGGGGGGGGGAGGGATGGCTATTTCGGAGTTGGCAATGGCAGCGCGAAAGCGCGACGGCGGAAAAAAAATATAAAGGCGGAATCCGGGGTTTTATGGCTACATTTCTGGAGAGGGGGAGCGGCAGGATAGTCCGAGTGCGAGAGAGAGAGAGAGAGAGAGAGAGAAGGGGGCGATAGAAATGTATGAACAGGAAGGGAGGGTGAGGGAGAGAAGCCAGACGGGTTTTTGACCAATAATACAAAGTTTATAAAACCGAGAAAAAAGTTTCTTTTTCTTCTTCGCATTTTAACGAGTGAAAGGAGATCTAAAAAAAAGTAACGTCTATTACGGCACCGCTGGCTTCAAAAACGGGATTAATAGAGACAACTACAGCCTCACCGCCTATAAAACAGCGACGTATTAAATCATGGCGCGGTCATCCATGAGAAAAGGGAGATGCGAGCATTGTGGAGTGGAAAAAAGATGGCGTCAATTTAAATTCCGGTGCTCAGAGAGGTTAAAGAGGAACGTGAAGGTGGAGAGAGTCCACTGTAGCATTCAGTGTAGCATTTGGGGAGGTAATTTAGGGCATGTCAAAACATTTGAATAAACTAGGTCCCTTTTTCTGTCGACTACTTTTAAATGTCACCTCTTCCATTTGATGGATATAGAAAACTAGCGTCTTTCCAGCAATTTCGAAACGGGTCCCTGCTATTAAAAAAGCACAACTAACCTTGAAAGTCAAATTTAATTCTTTTCTAAGATAACGTGTTCATCGTAGATGACAGAATGATTGGTAGATATCCACATTTATCTTATCTGGTGGCTTACATAATTAAAACCTAAACCATATGGCAACATCTAATCGAGAGTGATCAAACAGTGCACCATCATCCAATCCGTTACAGTTAAACCGTGTATTAACATGACCTTGCAGGTCGGACTGGCATTGCATTCTATTTGTACTGTAACTCCCGCGCATTAGCAATCCGAGTTGTGCCGTTAATATCACTGTGGTACTGAGATTCCTTTGGGAGTTTCAAAACGACTTCAACTTTCCTTATGCTGTAATTTTAACACTTCGTCCATAAACAATAAGGGTCACACATTTCTGCTATCAAAGAGATATTAACGCTTTAATAAATACAAACGGTATAATTACTACTAATAACAGTAGAGAAGAGAAAGCAAAAGAAGAAAAGCACGAGTACCTTAGAATATATTGATTATATGACATAATAATGAACATTAACTTCTAAGAAAAAAGGCGAACAAAATGGGATAGAGGAAGAAAAGGTAGCATATTCTTAGGTACAGAAACCATTTTATCGTTCAAAAACTCGGAGCACCGCATTAAAATGCCAGGAAGTAAATAATTATTACAAAGTGGTAAAAGGCACAAAATAATATTGAAGATCATGATAAGCAATTACCAGAGTACCACGGAAATTTAATTGATGGACAACAAACAAAGGAATACTTTCTGAGGATCGATATTAACACAAATACATTCACGACATTCCACTTTTATTTACGTATATCAAATTTATCCATCATCAAGAGCACGTGATACTATACACTGAGAAGACAACGCTTGGTTGGAGAATCCATAGCCAAAAAAAACGTAAACAACCCCAAGGTTGGCTTGATGGTGATGGTAGAGTTCACATAATACGAAGCCCAACGGCGTGTGAAATTCGCATATTAGGATAAGGGAGGGAGTGACTGGGGGAAGATAAAAAATTTCCTTTCCCTATGTCGCCTTTAATTTCTCAGGTCGATTATGTTCCTAAAAAACTGACTTGGGTGAAGCTGAGGGTGCCCAGAGGCATTACCCAGAATCGAAATAGGGCCCTTAATTCAGTAGCCCCACGCTCCACCCACTGAACACCAAGCCCCGAAATTCAAAGCAACTACCGGTGCATATGACTAAAAGAACATCGGCAAGGGTTCGCAACATAAATTATACGAATATCTTCGTTTAGGGGTTCTGCGTAAGGCATTTAACGTAACATAGAAAATGAGATAGAAAACTGAAAGGAACCACTTAAAACAATGTTTATTCAGATAAAATTTAAAATTTTACCCCATAATCGTCTCTAGAACGCCTCACATGCCACACCTGACCTGCCAACCTGACACGAAGTTTGATCCCAATCTCCTTAACCCCGTATAAGTCACCTCAACATAATTGTTAAGTCATTCCCATTGTCTCCAAATAAACACCTTTTTTACGGGAAGAAGTACGACAGATTTCTTTGTGCTTTGTAACATTAATTATAAGTACAGTTAATGAAATAACAAAAGATTGGCAACTTAGCAAAAATGTTTTCTCAAAATGTATGCGCTCTTTGTGGGTAGTGTAATATTTCCCCCGAAGTGTATCTTTAAAGAAAATTTCTGGCTTACTAAAATTACGGAAAAAAAAGACGGACGCTTCACACCACAGACAAGGTCGGTTCAAGACATGCGATTTCATCAACAACACGAAATGATTCAATCCACGCGAAACCAATTATCTGAAATTAAAACGCAACTTAATAGACGTACTCAAATTTTAAAAGATAGGGAAGGAAAAGTGTAAAGTATATAAGCAAATATAAGTGTATAAGTAGCGTAAAGAAAGTATAGTGTAAAAATAAATATAGGATAAAATAATGCCAACAATAATCAGGTGCACAATTAAAAAAATATCTTCTCCCTCCTTCTGGAATGGATACAAAATGCACACAAAAAGAAAGTATAGGACCAAGAGACCGAGTTCGCAAAAGATTTGGCGTCCGTTCCGCAAACGACCGTGCTTCCGACGCCGCGACAACCGAAAGGAGTGCCCGATTCCATTACAGTTATTGGCAACAACGTGCAGTTATCTCATTCGAAGAAGTAGGTCAACAAGTAGCTGTTGCGGAATATCAATTGGAACTCATTTCTTCGCGGCTGGTATCACTTATGTTGCGAAATACACGGCGAAAACATTAGATGCTCTCTATTAGTGTTCTAAAATTGATGTGATTATTGAAATAAACTCAGGTTATCCGGATAGTTTGAATTAATTTAACGTGGAGATGGATTGAATGACGAATCAAAAACCATTGCACAGTAGAAAGAAAATAAATTGTATTCCTTGTCGCACGAGATTGTTTTCTGGGTTAATCGCTACCCTTGCCTTTGGGTGTTTTGGGCAAAAATAGTTCGATCGGTATTTTACAATACCCCCTGCATATACGACACCCATGGTTACTCCCACGTGGTGCGGGTAGCATACCAATTCAGGGGGCCAGGGTAATGTTTGGTACAAGGACCTTATAAAAGCAGGACGCTGCATGCCCGGGGTCAGGAGCGGAAAATGACACTAGCCCATTGAAAACAGCGTAAAAATTTTAAGAATTTTACTAATTGGTATTCCATTAACATAATTTCTATCTTTTTCTATTCCATAATCAAAGCGTTTCTGACAGGGATGATTTAGCAGGGAGGTTACGGAAAGACAGATGAAACCTTTGGAATGGAGCGACGTTTTGTACGCTTCCGAAATTCATAGACGCAAAATGATAGACGTGGCTTTTAAAATAGTGGGCGTGGAAAAGAGTGCAAAAGGTTAAATTGACAGAGAGGAAATTACACGAAGAAGCACTAAACTTGGTAGATGAGGAGAGAGCGTTGTTGGGAGATATCAAATAAGTCAAGGAAAGACGGATGCAGAGCATTTTGAATGGCGATGAAATACTGAAGACTAAAACAGAGGACTTAAGGTGAGCGTGGTTGGGGTAGGAAGAGAATAGAGATGTTGGATGGATTAAAGGGAGATTTAAATTATTCGGCATCGAAGACCAGTTTATCGTAGTATGGGGTGTCATCTTTTATTAGTTAGGCAACACTAATAAATGTACAATGGGTGTCCATCCAAAACCTATCTCAAACTGTAGACTAATAAATTATAAAATAATACTAATGTATTAAGATAAATATAACGTATTTCAAATTGAAAATTTTTATTTTTGCACACATGTTCTGCTATAACTGACTATTATGCTATGTTATGGAAGTACTTTAAATATAAAAATGATGCATAAAACATGTTTAAGTTCATTAAGTACCAACCCCTTCTATCACACGGTAGAGGGTCCAAATAAGCTGAAGAAAAAGCATTGGGTACCATAAACAGAAAACGGTCCACTCACAGATACAACGTGCAACGCCAATTTCAATTGTGAATATTTACGTCAAAAATAGGATTATCAGTAACTTTGCTTCTGTATTATAGAAATGAAATTCACATGTCGCTTATGTAATGATTTCATTACTAAAATATGGAAGAATCATTTTCATATTCACTGATTAATAATGAAAAGTCCCTCATATCCTTGCGGATATCAAATCCATACATAAAATGCATATTTGGTGGCATAAAAATGTGAGCCTTGATGCTACGGACCCCTTAAAATAACATACATAAGATTAATGAGAATCGTAACCATTGACAGGAATTGGTGATTGCGGAATATTTCTACTCCACTATGCCTTTTGCAAAATTCACGGCAGATCAAAGCCGATGACCTCTTTTTGATTTCAACAGTAACCTCGAGGGCAGTCGTCCTCGTCTCTCTTTCTTGGTAGATAGCCTAATAAAATCAGGCAATACCTGCTCTCAGGTTGCCGGCGAAGGTCCTCACCGAAGAATTTCAGGACGCACGTTACAGTTAAAAGGCTAATGAAGACCACGCTATTTTAAAGGAAATAAATACAAGGTGGGCCGCATTCATTGTGTTCGCAAATTGTCCAATTATGAATTTCATGGTGTGAACAACCAAAATAATCAGAACGTAACTGTTAAGCCATTGGTATCCCCCCCTCATATTATCGACAATGCACAAGATTCAATGTTCAGTACCGGATGCTTTTTTAAATAGATATAGAGTTTTTTTCGTTCTAACGTTATTATAAGGTGTTGCACCTACTCTTTTGATTCATGGTGGTTGGGTCAAAGTTACGGGTCGTTGTGGTCGATAAAATATTCCTTCCCCTCCCTTTGAACTCCTTCGATGCCGCTACCACTCCCAACACATACACACTCCACCGCCCCCTTCCTGAGGTCATCGGGCACGGGCGATTGCATGTCTCGTTCCTCCGAGAGGACTACAACGAACCGCACACAGTCACACACAGCGAGGGCGGCGAAGTCTCTTCGCCGCCGACGGCACCACTGGGGACCTCTTCTCACCAACTCTCCTTGACGGCCCGCTCATTGCCGCCTTCAACGAACTCCACCACTTCTACCATGAAACTCCGAACATTGAAACTATTCACTGTGTCACTAGTCTTCAACGTTCTTTAAAATTCAGCGCCTAGCTCCCTTGGGTGTTACTTGAACAGTTTTCACTCGTACTGCCTCCAGGTACACTGAATGTCAAACCGTACTTTCTATTAAAAATGTATCAGTTACTCAGTTTCCAGCGTAATATAATAATATTAACACATAAAGAAATAGAACTATGTTTCGATTTCGCCGGAGAGCCAAAGGAGTATCATCACATATATTAATTGTCCCTGTAACTTACATTTTGTTTTCATGAAATAATTTCATGATAGGTTATCTCCGAGCTTCAATTAAAGGGGATTTAATCGTTTTCCATAAATATTATTTAGGCTATTCCCATTCACGTATAACATTGACAGATAGATGAATACGCATGGATAATGCCGTCCGCGTTTATCAGCGCGGGCAATCGTGAAGAAGAAACGGGTTGGTGGTGAATATCAGCTGCGGGACTTTTTAGGGATTGGTATCATAGAATACTGACATGTTAAGACAGACAAATGAAAATGACAAGATAAGGGTTGAAATTAAAGCATATTTTACCGCTATTTTAAATCAAATTGCGCCAACTAAACACGAATACTATGGCTAATGGTTGAAATTTGACTACATTGTATCCCCGGACACAATGAATAATTTATATTCTCAAACACTTGACCATTGAGCATAAAGAACAATGAGTTAGAATATTAAACTTACCTAAAAGAAAGCAGCTCTGTGTTAATCAGCTTCCCCCAGATACACCTTTACTATTACAGCAATTAACCTACGTAAAATGAAAAAAAAATCAAGGAAAGTTAGAAAATTATCTTTTTCTGAAAATAAAATTAAAAAATAATTTTTCTCATAGACAAACATCACATGAACATAGTGAAACACTGAAAGCCATCCACTAAATACCATATTTATCTAATCTAGAATCGTATTTTACAACCAATGTTTGCATAATAACCTATTACTTATCAGAGTATTTTTTGTATTTAGTGATTCAATATGATAATTACAAAGTGTTTATTCGAAAGGGTTACTGCCAACTTTCAGTCTATTATTTTCCTAAACAATGTTTGTCACGATGTCGTAATTAAAAATTAAAAAGAAATTTTGCAATTTATAAATAAAATATCATGATGAAGTAATATTGCACAACATTAAAGAAGAAATCTGATTAAACCATCGTTACGATAAGTGATTACGCAACTGTCAACGAATGAAATTTAATTTGGGAGTGACGAGAGGAAATATTGGAAACGTATTCGCTATCGTATCATGCGAGAAAATATTTAGAAGAGATATGATAAAAAAGCCAATGAAATGTTCATTTCAGCAGAGCACGATCATTTGAAAAGGAAATTAGATTACATTTAATTCGATTAAACATTTCAGTGAGTCCAGTTACGGCGTGTTATATAAACAAGTTAGGAATTTTATTTCCCAAATGTGCAACCCTGTTGTGCTTCGACTTCACTATCGAGAGAGCACTCCGGTGCGGTTAAAATGCACGATGGGAAACAAAACCAGTCGCCTTCCACGACCCTCAAATGTTAGAATAAAGACCATTCACAGAAATCATTACCCGTCCCCTGAAACGTAAAACTCCGTGCGTTGAAGGTCTAACATGCTGAACCTTTTTTCACAAGCCATCGATCCACAAGTAACAAGAAGTTCGAAATTTATGAGGTCGCGACGGATGTGCACCAAAAAAAAATAAGAGGAGAGAATAACTCTGACAAACGACTGATGCAGACGATTTTTTTCTCACTTTTGCCCTCGACATCCACTTTGCTTATAAATAGCCTCTCAATTCTACGGCTCAAACCCTTAATACCCATTACCAAGCTCGCCGAAAAAAGGAAAAGGGCACAGAAACAAAAACCTCTCATTGGAAGGGAACCAAAGAGAAATAAAAGCACGCGATGGTGTCTGCGACCGGAAATACAGCCGCCATCACTCGTCGTCATTTCACCCAAGGGCCAGGGTCGATGTGAGGAGCAAAACATTTTTAAATAGGAAGAATAAATTAAAAAAAAAACCTCAATCCTTATCACAGATATTTTCTTAGGAAAATAAATAATTTCTGATACTGTGACGCACCACACATTAATTTCGTTTCAATCAAAGATCCACCGAAAGCAGGGGAAGAGTTCGCTGGAAAGGGTATGTGTGTAACAGCCGGTAGAGGGTGACATGACCCCAGATAATGAAGTCGCCTCAACTGTGAATCCTTGTCTACAATTAACCAAAAACATAACTTATCTGAAATTCATCATAAAAATATAAAGTTAAAAGCACTCTCATAAATTAAAACAGTGTTCTCTACTGTTTCACTACGTCGCTGTTTCAGGAAAGAATTACTTATTTCATGCCTCTCATATTCATATAGCTCTCAAAAAAAAATAATGTTGCAACCATAAATGAGTAAAAGCTCTCTCTCTCTCTCACACACACACACTAACACACATACACACAGTGTACATACTGCATGGGAAAATGCAGCACATCCAATGTAACGTGAATGAAAATGGAATTTTTGGTTCTATTACTTCTATTTTTCTCTATTTCAATGATTTTAAAATGTCCCCTTCCTGCCAATAATTTTTGATAATCTTACCTTTATATAACTTTTAAAAATAATGAAACTGGCTATTTTTAAATCCCCTTGCGCGCATGATAACTTAGTAAAAACTAAACGTTTCTCCGAGTCGCTCAGATACTGACAATTAAAAAATCATACATAACTAAATGAGATTCAGTGAATTAAGTCACAGCAGGTTCCTAAGTATAATATGCAGAGTAGTCACTTAAAGACGAAATTAAATTGAAATTTCTACAAATATTAAATTTCGAGGTGATTCATATTTATAGACTCATAATGAACTGAAAATCTTATGAAAATTGGGACTCTTTCTCAACCACAGGAGCATTGTTTTGTTGTAGCACATAAAGAAGGCCTAGGTACAACTAAAATTTTAATAAATTGCCAATGCAAATCTAATTTAAAATATAAGCGAAAATACATTTTAAAAACAATACAGGCAAACATATTAACATTTTTTTAAAAATTTACAACACATTTTCCTTCATTTGTAGCATTTCGAGGAAAAATTGGCTATCACATAAACGAAGGAATTATCTGGTCGTTTCAGGAATTTCCATCGTGAGAGAGAAATTTCCAGAGACTATCCAATAATCCCAGATAATTTGTCAAGTTCGACTCGGAAAAATTGTAATGGCACCGCATCAGGTGCATCATTCGACAACCCCCTTTACTCGGTTTGACCTGTAGCGGCGCACACTCCTGGCCAAACGATTATGCCCCCTCGCTACCGAGAGAGGAGGCCACATGGATCACCATTGCTCATTCCACAAGGCTAAGAACCCATTTCCGCGGGTCGCCGGCCCTCGTAATCCACAGCGCTCGCTAACGGTGGTGTTTCCACACCCTCGCTCGGTCTGCCCGCACGCCCAGACCCCACTGCGCTATTGAACACGCCGTATTCCTGGTAATGCGGCAAGATGGGTGGGGATGAAGGGCACGGGCTGCGCCCTCCCGTCGCTATCCGTCCAACCATCCTCCCTACCCTACCTTCGCTCAATCCCACCTCTATTTCCACCTCCCCCCTTCACAACCGAACATACCCTTTTCTCGCCAACCAATTCTGCCAGTTTCATCGCAAATTGCGGTGCCCCCAGGTTTCTCGCATTTCCATCTTCTAACACGTAGATTTTTTTGTCAGTCATGCAAAATTTAACACGTGGTATTTTCCCCAAGAGATATATTCAACCTTGGTGAACTTCTCCCTATTTTAACACTATAAAAATCACTAGAGCAGATTTATAAATGGCGTGTTTTTGAGTCTTCATTACGAGGGAGTCATTTGCCACGGCGTTAGATTCGCCCCATTGTTTTTCCTATTTAGGGCTTGGAAATAAATTTCTTCTGTTTCCATGCCAATCCATTTCTCGGTGATAGAGGTATATACCAACAGCTACACGGAAAAGATATTTCATCTTAACATATTTTACATCGAAGAACAAGTAGTTTATAGCTCAACAAAAGAACGACGGAGACGGGATTTAAAAATTGATGTCCGTTGTTTTTTGGGATGGAAAAAACCAAGTACATGTTCAATTAACATAATGCAATGTAAAATAGTTTTTAATATGCGAGTTGTAAGTTACTTTTCTTCCCAATCACATCTTGCACTTAATTTAAACCTTAACAAGGGACATGGATTCCTAGATTTTACTAATGATAACGTAGAAGCGCTTATTAGTGCAAGCCATCAGTAAGAATTATTAGCTGTTTAGGCCAGAGCATCGCTTAGAAAATCAGAGAAAGGCGCACCTACGAAATTCGCTGGGTTCCCTAATATAGGGAAGGAAGAAAAATCACATGGAAAAATTGCTTCAGTTCTCCTAACACAAATAGATAGAACTGAATGTTAAAATGTTCTACTTGTATGACTATTCTTATTACATGTACGTGGCGACACAAATAAAAAGGTTAACCCCAAAAAAACACTTCTAGTTCCTGATATGAATTTAGGTCCTTTTCTGCAAAACCCAATGACCTTGAGAAGAATTGTCAAGAGTCTATACACGGATATATAGTTTCATATGTTGAATCCGAAAGTTTCCTTTTATAGAAGCATTTTTATTTTTCTAATCCTAAATGAATACAGAATTATTACCAACGCCAACTCGTGACTTAATGTATTTCATTAGGCGACAAACCTGAAGACTATATCGCTTTTCTAATGAATTCATTCACAATTTATGATTGATGACGACTCGTTCATATATGAATTATCTATTAGAAATAATAGGATTTCTATCAAATAATGAAATCAACCTTTAAATTCCATTATTGGGAAAAAGTAGCCATATTCGGATTCCAGTAATCTACCAAATATGGAAGTTAATACAGGTATAAAAATATTCATAACTTCACATGTTTTCAATATATTGTAAAAGTGCACAGTCATAATTATATGGATAGTAATTCACCCCACGAAAATTGATGCCACTATTTAATTTTCAACAAATAACAGAAATGGAAATTTTATTTCCCACTTTTTTCTATTTACTTAAAAAAAATCACCAATATTTTTCCCTCAGGAGCATATTTCACACGTTGTCCACTATTGTTGTGCATTTTTCTGTGAACCCTTACTCACAAGCAAGGCCGTTTACGATGCACCATTCGGGAAAGGAAAAAATAATCTCTTTGATTTTTCCCAGGTGCGTGAAACCAATAACTCATTCAAATTTCATAGGAGGTGAGAAAAAAATAACGATGAAATGCAAATGAATTAACAAACTTTTATTTTCGGAATGGTACCGATGAAGCAATCGAACTGCTTTCACATTTGACTGTTACGAGGATATTCCGAAAAGGCATGTTAGACAAGACTGCGACACAATAACGTGTATACACAGCATCATTTCAAATGTATGAATTCCTCCTACAAAGCGCAGAAAATGAAATGGTCAAATTAGAATTCACAACTGCAAATATTAACATTTCTTTCCATAAAAAAACTACTCTCAAAACCCAGCACTAAACGTATACTTTAATGGTCGTGTCGATGAATCTCAAATGTTCAGCAAAACAAACGAGTCCGGTATTCATCTCAATGCTATCCGAATTTTCAATTAAAAATTCAATAAAACGCCTATAAAAATAATGAAACTACGCGGTCTACCATGAGTTTCCGGGGAGGTGAAGTACTTGAACAAATGGAGGCTAATGAATCGAAATTAAACTGACAGTCCATCCGTCCCGAGATAATCACATTTAGCGTCCAATGTCATCAACAAATGGGGGTACACAAGGTGAAAAGGAAAACAATTACAAAATGTAAACTCACGACAAAATGCATCTTTAAAACGGGTGCGTTCCGCTTTCACTTAACTTAGGGGAAATGAAATAATATATCTCCACTAGAATGAGCATATAAATGTCAACCTGTTCATTCAATCGGGGAATCATTTCGTGGAATACAGACTTATGACAAGTAATACCATTTCAGCAAGGGCTCCAAAATATCACCAGGCGCAGTTCCTATTTATTCCAAGCTATTTCCGTTTATTGGTCACACGGTCCCATTTCCCAGGGTCATTAAAAAAACTTCATGGATAAAATCTGAAAACCGACTATTTATTTATTTTGCATTAGTCCGAAAAGAGCACTTCAGCCTATACATCGGACTTCAAACATTGATATAATAATACTACAGTTACATACTCGTACACCCAAGTCCCAGGTGGAGAAAAAACCACCTGGACGGAAATCGAACCCGCAATCTCTAGCTTGGCAGGCGAGAAGGTTATCCCGCCATCACCGGGGTCGGCAAACTATTATTTAATATTTTTTAAACTAAGAACTACTAAATTAAATCTGCTTCATTAAACTAAGCATTAAACTATATTATATATTCCACTAAGAAAAATACTTTTAATGGCATAAACAACTTGGAAAAGAAAAAATTAAATAATATTGATTAGTTTGGCAAAACATTACACGCCAAATGCACGTTAAATCCAGGGCTTGTTCCATCGAACAGACACACCAAACTACCCACGAAACAGATTGGCCAATGATTTCAGTTATACTGAATAAGAATATGATCGAAAATACATTTTTATTTTATTTATTAAGTAATCTACCGGCTAACGTAGGTTTTGGATGGACAGAAATACCAAATAAATTTTATGACTAAGAAAACTGTCCAGCAACCTACTCTACATCGCGTACTTCTTTATCTCTGTGTACTTCCTTCCTTCCTTCATCTCGTCCAACATCCCTATCCTGTTGCTGCCCTTTCCTTGCTTGCCCAACATCCTCCCCTCTAATACAGTCTTCAACATCCCACTGCTGATTAATACGCCCTTCATCTTTCCTGCCTCCTTAGGATTTCTCCCAACAAACCCCTCTACTCGCCCACCATACTTCCGCATTTGTTTTCCTTTCGGTCCATTTCACGTATAAAGTGATTTTTTGACATTTTTAACGAATAATTTCCCATACTTCTGAGTTTACTTAGCCAGACTAGTATAATTCCAAACGTTTTTCCAAAAGAACATAAATAACCACAAACGTGGACCACATTAGTGCCACCTGCGACGTGACAAATTACGGTAACTGTTACGGTGCATGATGCTCCCAAAGTGTCCGAGTGACCCCTAGAGAGAAAACTGCTCTCTGGACGTGGAATCCGAAATCAATCTTCTCAAACATAGCAATGACCTAGCGGCGACGAGATGGCTACCGCTGTAATGACTTTCTATCGGGATGTTACTCACAGCACTACGTAAATCACTCACTCGAATGCATCGACACCACTTGCAGATGGCACAACACAAGAAAGAGCGCAAGACAGAGAGATGCATCGGTGCTTTGAATGTAAAGAACGTCAAAGAAAATTAGAAATAGGCTGGAGACTAAAATAAGGATAGTTAATATTTCGTAAACCTCTAGCTAGCAATTTTTTCAATAAAAAAATTAGCATTAGCGGTTTTAAAATAAACGATATGATACATTTTTCTTAGCAGGTCCAGTTCATTATTCGTTCTTTGGTCCATTCGATCAAAAGTGTTACCTGATGTAGAGTCGAAAAAATAAATGAAAAATATGCATATTGCTTATAAGATTTCCTATGTAAACTTTCTCCACAAAACACTTGTATTTGTTTCCATATATGTAGAACGCAGTAGCATCGAAATGAACTTGTTCGTAATTTTTCTAGAGACTTGAGGCTCATCTTCCCTTTCCCGGTAAGAGTAAATGCAAATATTAGAAAACATTTTGTTACGTCTTTCGTAAAGGCGTTCCGAAAGCAATGCAATTATTTTTTAAAAGTAATTTATTGAATAGATTTGCACAAATACTTAAAACACTTCAAAGTACTGTCCTTGGGCCTCTGCACATTTTATTCAACGATTCTGCCATGACTGAGACGCGCCCTGAGAGGAGTCTTCGTGGACCTCTCGCAATGTCTTCGTTACGGCTGATTGGATATCTTCTATGGATGAAAAACGGGTTCCTTTCAGGGCGACTTTGATCCTAGGGAACAAAATGAAGTCTGCTGGTACGACATTAGGACTATAGGGGGTGGGGGGCACCTGATGTTTGGCCAGGAACTCGCGGACTCGCAGCGCGTTGTCGTGATGGAGTTGCCATGTAGCGGAGATGTCTTTGCTCGTCCTGATGACCCTTTTTCGGAGTAATTCCAGCATATCCACGTCGTAGACAGCGTTAACTGTCGGTCCTTGAAGAACTCCTGATTGACCACTCCTTTACTATCGAAAAAGACAATGAGCTTTTTTTCACTCTTGATTTGCTCATTTTCGTCTGTTTGGGCTTGGGGAACTGGTTGGTGTGCCACTCAGACCTTTGGCGTTTTGTTTCTGGGTCGTATTAAAAAAACCTAGGTTTCATCACCAGTGATGACGTTGACCAAATAATCAGGTTCATTTTCAATACGTTGCAAAAGTTCACTTGAAAATTCCGCTCGGTTGGTCTTTTGGTCGTTTCCGTGGCAGGTCGTTGTGCAGGGGTTTACAATAAATGACGTACTCCCACTTCCACAACTTGGAGAGCACTGAGACCGGTTTTGCGGCCAAGCTTAGCGTACCCCTCCAAGTGGTTCAATTTCACTCCGATCAATAAGAGCGGCGCGGGAAATTCAAGTTCATTACTTTTGGAACGCACCCTTTATATCCTTGCCAAATTTTCTTCCCTAATTTTTTCTATATCCATTTTTTCCTTTACATTTGGACTAAGCCTTAAAAGAGACTTACCTATCGTAAAAAATAAAACATGCTATCTGCTCTATCAATGCAGCCTAAAAATTTAGTAGGTGTGCATTAGTTAAAATGTATTGCTTCCGATTTTATTTCATACCACACAACATATCTTCAAAAGGAAATACAGAAAAATGTCATTTCAACTACTACAGTCAAACATATTTGCACGTAATATATGAAAAGCATCCGATTTCGAATAATTAATGTGCCTACACAATATATTTCAGACGTATATATTTACTATTGTTCTTTAATACATAGGAGTAAGGGAAATAATTTATTTTTACGTCCGAGACAGGATAAGGAAAATACTCATACACTCGAAGTTATGTTTAACAACGGGAGATGATGAGGTGTGTAGTATTACCGAAGCGCTGGACCATAAATTAATTAGATTTTAGATGGGCATAGAGCTTTTGGCATGAAAACCATCGCCACATCGACTAATCAGGAAACTGTGCCATGGTAACTTTTCCAGAATCCAAATAAATCCTCTGCAAACACAGGTCGTAAAGATCACATCATGGCTTCGATACTGTCGCCACCTCATTAAAAAATTTGACAAGGAAAAAAGGGACGAGAGTAATGCCGGGGGAGGGAACGAGACTTCCCCGCATGGTCGGCGCCATTAAGTAGGACATTGAAGCGCGCATCCCCCAAACTCGTTCGCCCACTGCAACACCGAAGCGACCGCAGAATTGAGGAAGCTTGAAGCGGGCGAGCAAGAATATACTCGAAATATATCGATCGATCCCTCGGAGGTGGCGACGGGGGCGCCAGCCACTCCGGAGCCGGCCGCTCTCGGAACTCGGCCACCACCCGGGTCAGCGATACTAGTGGTAGCTGAGAGGGCGGTGCGGGAGAGGGAGGGAGCTCGGGGGAAGGGAAAAAGGGAGGTATGGGGACAATATGGAGGGGGCTGCGAGGGCTGAAAGGGGAGGCGGAGGACCTGTTGCAGGCATCGATCCACCCGAAGCAGCGGCGGGTCCGCCAGCCACGCACCTCCCCTTGCCGTTGTGACATCGGACGGACAAACAACACGAAAAGTGCGCAAAGAAGGGCGAGAGGGAGGGAGGCCGTGTGTGTGTCCAGTGAGGGTGGGAGGATATAAAGAGGAAAAAATCGTCGAAATGAGCGACCGCCGATTGCAGAGGGTGGTCTCCCCAGTTTCTCACGCTCAACCATCCATGTCGGTCGACGTTTTTGGAGGGTAGCGGTCCGAGGAACCCTGTGACTCACAGGGAAAAAGTCGCCAAGCCGGGGCCCGGTGGTGACGGTTCGTTAGATAACACCTTTAAGGGCACGTGCGGTGTTCTGGTATTAACAATCAAACCGGTGACTAACATGCGATGATTCTAATTGAAAGCTGTAAAAACATATTACAATTTTGGTGCTATATGACCACAAATATACCTTGCAAAAATAATATACACATGTAAATCGCATTCCGCCTGATGCATAACGCTGAATTTACTGGAAAATAGCTTGTTTAACGATTGTCTTTCGTTTGGACTTTCTGTTCGCAAATTAAGCTTCTTGGATATGTAAATGATAAGTTTCATTGAATTAGAGAGGCACATAGGAGTGATGAGATGATTTAACACTCAAATTCCAGAGGGTTTTTTATTCAGCAGAAAAAATGTATAAATAGCGATGAACAACAAATGGTGAAGGCGAGTATAACACACTCGCAACAAGCTAACGTAGGCCGAAGGGTAGAAAGATGCAGTAGATAGATATCAAATTTGGAGACAGAACAGCAAAATTATAATCCCTTTACTGATGCTGAGGTCTTAATCGACCGTAAAATGTATATTTTATAGTGGTTAAACATTGGTTTGGCCCATTGTGATATCTTTATAATCTAGTTGTTACACGCGAATTACTTAATAAGGCAAACTTTAGTTTTAGACAGTTCTAAACTTGATCTGGTACTTAATTTGAGTTAATCAATTCAATTCACTGACTATCAACCGAGAATGATATTTTTTTATCTGATAATGAGCTTTACATTTAAGTCAATCTCACCTTCCATTGAAATAAAACGGGTAACATCGAACTATATGTGTGTGCCTAAATGCAGGGTACTGAAATATAAAATACGGAATGTCCATATACAGACCAAATGTGGCTATTGAGGGACATATTCGGTACCAAAAACTGGCACTGGTAATACCAGGACTGGAAGTAGCTAAATGAAACGATAATTCTGACAAGTCAGCTGAATAGAGACACGAATTCTACCTAAACCGTCATTTTCTCAGGTACAGGATTCACGAAGTCTAGAGCTTAAGTAATCATCTGTCAGTCGGTGTTCTTCACTGATGATTCCCCGACTATGTTAACTACAGTATCGGCATAACAATTGAAATATTGATCCTATCAGTAATGACATTAAGCTCTTTGATGTAGAAATACAGTACTTTAACCACTCCATAAAGGCTGAAACCATATTCTCGAGCCATGAGCGGGGAACAATTCCTTGGTAGGAGAGACCAGTTATGGAGAAAATCTATTTTCGATAACGCAATGCCCCAAAAGGCCGCATTAGTTTTCGCGTCAAGCAAAATGTTTCCGAAAAACATTGTGGCGGAAAAACAAAATATGATATTAGAATCATCTTACCACCCCTTTTACATTAATTTACTTTCAACAATTTACCACCATAAAAGCAAATAAACCATTCAGGATACACAGGTTATTAAGGTGGATAATTTCCAGTTATGTATACGCGTCCAAAAACAATGCTCACATAACTAAATGCATGTCCCTCATACATAATATTTTATTTAAAAAATAAACAAATTGTAGCTTGATAAATAGCAGTTGATGGCGTGAAGTGGCCATTAGGGGATAATACCATTCTTCCTTATTTCTATTTTTTAGGCGATAGATTTACATTTCTGATGATAATACGACATAATTAGAGTTGGCTTCCCATACCAGGTGATTAAATGCATGAATACACACAAGCGGAGATTTTCCATCAAAAATCACCAAGCTTACACAGAATTTGAAATGTATCGTTATTAGTCGTTTATGCCGCTATCCATGGGCGTGGAGTCATCTATTTTACCATTTCTGTTCAATGACTAAGCAATGTGATAAGCTGATATTAAGGCTTAATATAAAAAAATCTTATCCCTGATTTGGCCTTTGTTCTCCTCCCCCTTAATGGAAGCCAATAAAGTGTGTTTTATTCCAAAATAAGGGCATGTTCTCTAACATAATAGTTTGCAAAATGAAGAAAAATAAACATCAACAATTTGCACACAAACACATTTTCCTCGCTTAATTTAATAGCAATTATCCCGCAATATGCTACTGAAACGATTTGTAAGTTCATTACACGTCACAATTTCACCCATTACCTTCAAATTACTATCAAAACTATTCATAACTTCAATTGGGACATGGCATTATGGATTTTGAAAGATCTTATACGTATTACTTCAAAAAACTATTTAAATTATTATTTACCTATTCAAAAGTGTAACTAAAGAAGATTTTAAGGAATTTCTTTATTTGACGGGAAAATTGAAATTTTTTGGGAAAGAAAAACGCATTATCAAAGGATAACAAACTGTCAAGGACTATTTTTTTAATTATTTATTTTTCCTTAAGCTTACAAAACAAGTAAAGGAATCATGTTCGAGAAGAGATTCCACTAAGATATCACGCCACTCTGTTCCCTTAGCATCTCTTCTCGCTTACCTTAATCGTGTATCCAAGACTTTTTTCGGCTAAAACCTTCCTAGAGCCACAAAATGTACTTAAGCTGTCAAATTATATTCTTCTCAGAGCAGTTTTTAATCCTGGCCGCTACGCATCATTAATATTTCCTGCGCCACAGACGCTAAGTCCAACAGCACAGAAATGATTAAAGCCATATGGTAGCGTTGGACTATGGTACTTCAATGCCTTATTAAAACAGTATACTGAATATTTTTCCCCACTGAGGAAACTTTTGAACGCACTGCGCGGATGCTTCAAAAACCTAAATCCTTTTTAATTAATTTAAAATTGCATGTACTAGGATGTTCGTGATTTCATTAACAATCATTCACGTTTGCCACCTGAAGTAACCGGAGGTGCCCGATTTCGATAACGCTGTTCTTGATATTTAACTTGTGCTTATAAGAGCATCCTTATGGTGGTTGAATATCAACTTTCGATTGTGTTTACTCCATTGATATCATTGTACGACAAAATCTAGTAGAGTCTAGAGTGTTGGCACACTTGGGAAGCAAGAAGTCAGTTATTCTGAATGAATCTGTCATTGTGAATGTTAAAACATTCATAATGACAGATCTCATACTAATCAGAATTGTTACTTCACGTTAGAAATATCTTTTGAAATTGTAGCTTATCCATCTAACAATATAATAAAGGCTATACCAGCATGAATACGTTCCAGAGAATCAATTACTTGAGATAATGAAGACTTTCAGTAACAGTAAGATTTGCCTTCCAAAAATATCTTCCGGAATGATAATAAAAGAATTATCTCGTATTTAGTGAGTAGTCATTTGCACCCTTCCGATTTTGCACATAAAAAATGTACTGTTTATGTTTAATCAATTACTCTACAAAATTATGAAGGCGTGCATTCATTATAAATAATTCAGCATAAAAAAATGGTTTCACTGACATTTCCCCTACGGCCTCCAGCTCTCTTTAACTTTCGTTAGCCGTTTTTTGGGGCGAATTTCGGTATTCATCCGTAGGCTGTTCTTGAGAGATTTTAAAGGTAAATTAGCACCTGGATAATAGACTCATCTTCTCCACTTTGTGGTAGTTACTACCTAACACCATGTAATGCGCTCCCTGGGTTCTAATAAGAGGCCCTGGACTTGGTTAATCCCCATTTTGGCTACCTTGAGTCAAGTCTTTCCCTTATCGTCATTGTAAATTGAGAGACCTTGAAGGCCTAAATATCATCCTAAAAATAAATTCGCTAGACTCTCCATTATATGGAGGAGAACCTGAGGGCTACATCACTCAATTTTGTCTCTCTTAACGAAAGACTACCTTACCCTGGCGGAACGGTAAGGGAGTTTCACTCTTTTTCATCATATCCTCAAACAACCTCTTTGAATCCAACTTGTTAAAAGAAGAAATACTAATTCACCTTAACATTCCATCTCTAGGGTCTTTTACAACCTCGTAACACTATATAATGTTTTTTCATTGACGACTTTTGGTCACGCGGACTTCAAAGAGTAGCCTGAGAAGACTGCCGCGAGGAAAAAGTGTGTACCTTGCAGTCACACAGAAATAATGCGAGCACAGATGGTAGTGTTCAGTTATTATTTTCTTACAGACAATCTTAAAATTCTTTCCAAGTTTAAAAAATAAATAAGGAGACTGCAACGCCTGTAGTCGCGCCAATATTAGGTCAGCCTCTTCGACCATTTCAAGCCTAAAGCCACTAATTTAATGGAAGTAACTCACTTTGAAATCATTTCACGAGATTCAAAATTTTTCAAAAGTACAAGAATTGTGGTGTCATTAATTAGCATAAAATACATCATATCAACACGCAACCATATGTATCCCTGTGCATGTACGTGGGCACACACTAATGTGCGCACACATATGAGTACAATTATTTCGAACGCTGACAAATGGGTCACAATATGCCCTAAAATTGTAAGGGAAAAATAATGTGGCAGTAATTGGTAAAGATACTGCACTATTAACTTATTAATGAAAAAATGTTGACTTCTTATAATCGATTAAGCGTGAGAGATCTCCCAACCCCTATCTGGACAGAAACCCAATCAACTCTCTGCCTAGAAACAGCGGTAAAACTCATAAAGATTTCACAGTCATCGTCTCCACGTAGTAAGCGCTTGCGACGGGCAGGCTAACCTTTTCCAGTAAGCATCTCTCCCCTTCATCCGCCCACAAATTTCTTGACTCAAAACATTGTTCCTGATACTGTCCCAAGTGAAATCTCGGATATAAATAATTACGTGCACCAACTTGGAAATCAAAATAAGTTATAATTTATTATTGCTTATTTTCTATTACTGAGATAGAGTATCAACTACGAATTTTTTACTGTCTCTTGAGGGGAGTTAAAGATTTTTTCCCGATCTCTGCAACTCCCAATCTTCCCCACTTCAGATTTTATTTTCCACTGCTGTGACCACGCAGGTTCTTGTAAAATAACCCAGACGTAGGAACACTAACACAAAATGGCTAATTGCAACCAGTACAGAGTGTAAAGAAAGTAACACTGAGTACGAAGTTAGAGTGCCATCGCTTTGGAGGAAAGTTTTTACCTTCTTGTAAGTGCTTGACCCCAATTAGTTATCCGAAATATACAGCGGCGAAAGCGTCACCGATCCTCACAATGTTTTCAACTACATCTGCCAGCTGAGTAGAAGTTCATTTTCAAGGCCTTCTGACTTGCCGGAACACCAGTGGTAATAGAAGCAAGCATAGGAGAAAGCCTAACGTGACTACCCTTGTCCCCGATGGAATTCTCCCAAATCGTCTCACAAACGTCCATGCTCGGAAACAACAGCTGCCCGTTGAAGCACTAAACGTAAATAATTCTATTAACAACGCAGTTTTGAAAATGAGGAAATATTAAAAAAATACTCACTTTAACAGACGAAAAAATTATTTATAAAAATAACTCTCTTTAAATTACTAGTTTAACGAAGTACTCGTGTCTAAAACAACGATGATAATCTCTGTCTCAAAAATGTTCTGTTTATCCTTTTGAAGGAGTACTTTTCTAAGAGGCCTCCTTCATTGTCCGTATATTTGTTCAGAGTGCTCTTAAATGCTTGGTGCTTTTAGACAATATTTTTCACCGTATCGCATGTTAAAAGTTGCCCTACGGCGCGAAATCATCTTCATAACCTTCCGACATTCGCGATCGATTTTTTTTCTCATTCTTGGATTTCTTCGGCATTTTATTCTTTCTCACGGGTTTGAATCTTTTCCTACACATCCTTTTCACCAAATTACATCCTAAATGACTGACCAAGAACTCAAGACAAACTATGCAATCAAATGCTGTACCACTTCGTAAGGGGTGAGTGATCCCTGTGCTAGTAATCGTTACAGTGAGACTAAATGTTAAATTCTAACTAAAAACCTATTAACCCATGCACCAGGAGAAACTTTTTCCCTGAAATCTTCTTCATAAACAAGGCCGGGTATTTTACACTGCTTCAATTTCCTTTTCTATTTCGCCCTTCTCGCACCTGTGAATATAAATCATTCCTCTGACCCCTACCCTGTTTTTCCATGTGGGGTGAGGTCTTGGAAGAAATTCATCCATCGCATTCTATTTCAAGATCATTAAGCACTAGTTTTCAATCTATAGGCCCTGATCTTGGCAGTGCTTATTGATTGTTTGTGTTCTACTCCAGATACCTTTCGAAAGAGGACAGTTTTCTTTCTGCTTAAATAATTTAAGTATTTCAGGGTAAGAATTTTGGAGGTTTTGATGGCAATGACTCATGGCTCGCACCTAAGAACATGGCCACATCCGTACAAAAAGGGAAAATGTTGCCACTTTCAATACTGACCTCTACTTACCCATAAAAAAAATATAAAAGGTAGGCAAAAAAGGTCTCGGTTAATTATTGATGCATTTTCTGATATAAGCAAAATATTTGTGATTTCTATAACGGATATAAATTCTTCTACCACAGGAAAATTTCAATGGAAATCTGAATAAATGTCGATTTTTAGATAACGCTTTTTGCCCTTTCGTTACCAAGTTTTTGACCGCTCTTGATATTATTATGCTATTGATTATATCACCATTTTACAATAAACTACGCTTTTAGTATGTGCTTACTTTCAACAAATCTTATCATTTCTGTTAAAGTATTTTCATTTTCCAAAATCTCGATGGTGAAAAAAGGGTACGTTTTACATGTGTGCGAATAATACATATGGTTACGTGATACATGTTCACTAATTACCTAGAATAAAATATACCAACGTCAAAGCAATAGCACGTTTACAAAGTTAACAAAGCAATACATAATTGCGAAGCAACATGAAATGTATAAAAACTGGGAGACCATTGGAACCCGTGATACAATGGACTTCAGGATGTAGGCAATTGTGAGTGTTTATCGCAACGGCTACCCATCGTAAATCGGTTGCACAGCAAATTTAATAATAAATTACACATGTTTATTTTAGTATTTATAAATTCTCACTCTAAAACATATGAGATCATCAAAACTCAATAATGAAGCGCCATCGAACTACGTACTTCTTCCAGCGTTGTTGATTCATTGAATTTTCTTATGAGGTACCACGCCATTCGAGCCACGGGGAACATTGAGTTCAAAAGCTCCCTCACAATGTAACATCTCGTGTTCGACAGTACAAGTATCATAGCAAATTTACATTCATGAATAAAAAAACAGCAAAACAATGCCTCTAATAGAGATGACATAATGGTCTGGCCATGCGGAGCAGGCAGAGCACAGAAGCCTTACATTTACATCCATTCTGAAAATTCATACAATATTCTACAGTGAAATTTGAGGAGGAAAATGAAAATAGGTTACCTAAGAATTCTAACTAAATTCCACATTCCATGAAGTCTACATTTTCATGGAATTTAGTCGCTAAAAGGTCGCCGGATGAAAATTGAATGTTTTCGTTTTTATACCGTGTGCTAGCGGCACCGTAAAAGGGAAAATATAGTCGTTTCCGTTTTTGAAATGTGGTCACCAGCAAAATCCCGAACTAGTCATACACAGAATAAGGCTCATTTATGAATATCAAAACACTCAAAGAACGCTTGTAAACCTTGTAATAGGATCTACATAGGATAGAGGATATATCTACTATAGGATATACAAACCAGTAGGACACCAACCAAGAAATGAATTGTGATACGAAGATAATTCTTAATATATATACGAGTTTTATATATACTCGTACATTTAAATTAATAGGTAATAATAGGAGCTACAAAAAATTTTATTTTTAACATAAACTGGTTGCTTTTCATTTGACCTCTTGGAAAAGTACCTGTATATTCATGTGAAAGGAAGATTATTTTCGGGTTCAATTTCAGCTCCTTTCCCTTTTTTGATGGCAAGCTGTAGCATAAATATCATCGTGTGTATTTCAATTGTATTTTCTGATAACAACGATCAGCTACGTTCCAATTAGCTACGAGAGATAACAATAACATCTACTTTCTAACTAATAATAACTCGTAATTGAAAAACAGTACGCATCATTGACTCTGAATCCATATAAAGCTACAAAAATAAGGTTACTCGATTTTGGTTTATACGAACTTATCGATATATTGACTATTAAATCAATCAATCTTAAATAATCCACTGATTAACAATGCACAAAAAACATCAAAAATACAACTGAGATTTAACTGGGAAACATATAAGTATGGCTATGTTCATATTGCAAAACAAGGAAATGGTAATTAGATTCAAGGCATACATTTATTTACCTGAATTTTAAAATTTAATTTCTACGTCCCTATATATTTTAGTATGACCAGTAGTCTTCAGCTAATCCATAAGTTAGATCAGTGCTTTTCAACTTGGCATGATTACAGGGTCGAATAAAATTGCACTTCTAAATCATTGCGAAGAGGAAATAAATTAATTCCTTGAGTTGTTTTCACAAAATATTTATCAAAATATAAATGCGGTCATTATTTCATTCTATAATTTTCCTCAACGACATTGATGAGTACGAAAATCCCAGAATCTAAGTGTATTGTGAAAATGAAATGCATTCGCCATGATAAGTAGTACTCCAATGATTAAGAAAATGCAGGTTTGCAAAGTGCTTTACCGTCATTTCGCAAGGCAAACAGATCTCCATGACATCATACCTCTGCAAACACGATGCATGGAAATATCCCAGAATAAGCAAAACTACATTTGATAAGGGATAAATGGTGGACATGAGAATGTGTTGCCAGTTAACTTTTAATCAACTAAAATTTAGCGATCAATACTTGAGAAGATAGAACCTTCATTTCCACACGTATACTCAAAGTACACAACGTGTATCATTGCTAGAGCCGTCTAGGGTATTGAATCAGAGGAAAGTTACACCGCGGATAAGGCATTCTAATGTACTAGCGTAATCTTAATTACGTTTTCTATTAGCCAGGTTTGTTAAACCACTGGCGCCAAATTGATGAATGACCCAACATTCGAGATGTTCGATCTCCCGTTTTAATTTCATTTACTTTTTACTGCCGCAGAAAGTAAAACATACACGGCATCATTCATTTCCCTGACTGAATTAAAAATCTCAACTGACTTTGAAAAACTGTGTCAACGCATGCAATCCACAATCACAGGAAAATTTATTCCGTCATCACATCTCAATACAATGCTCTTTAGAAGAGCTAACTTTCACATTTTTACTATAGGCGAGTACAAAATGATTATTTTAAAATGTGAAAAAGTGATTCTCCAGGGAAATTTACACGAAATCAAAAATCCAAACCAAAAAATATTGGCGACATATCAAAGTTATTTGATAAAGACATTCTTCTACCTGAAGTGAAAAAATATACAGACCACTCCAGAATTCAGCCATTTCCTCTGGCCTCGGTGTAAAATCTTCAACTCGCTCAACCGTGCCCGTGTGTATTAACGAAACATTTCTGTAGTGTTTTTTTAAACTCCAGTAAAGCCTTATACAGACAAACCATTCATAAATATGTAGAAAATATTTTTGTCGTAAATGATGCTTTAACTTTTTTCAATTACTAACTGATGTTTCTCTTTCCATTGCCATAAATAAAAAAATTATTGTGGTAAATTTAACCAAGCAGGCATAATTCTTTACCGGTCAAAGGCAATATACCAGTAAAACGAAGCATCGATGGCAAACGTGATGAACTCAATACTACGCGAGCTCGCAATTAATGATGATTCCGCAATTTAAAAATAGGAAGGTGTATTTTCTCATATTTTGACATGAGAAGGTGTATTAACAAAAACTCAAGTGTTCGTATTGATAGAAGAAACCATAAGATCTCTTATACTAAACGACGGTTTTTAGCATAGCCTATTAATCATTTACTGATTCCCACGATTACGCTAGCACGAAAAAAATAGAAACTAAATAAAAGAATGATAACTCAAAGGTAAAGCTTGTACTATACACGACATTGAACATATAACACATGAAACCACTGCGGGTCGAAATACCTGAAGTCACTATATTTTAGTCAGGAATGCAGTATTATCGCAGTTAAGGGAAATCTTAAACTGCTGTAAAGGCGGTGATAACGCGGCGGAATTAGTTCGCTAATACATAAGACGAACTCCTTCGATCGAGTCACGGGGCAGAGTTTCAAGATCCACTCAACTTGCTCTTTGGTGCATTATCCCACTTGGTAAACCGGCGCCGTAGCCTCAGCGGAAGTTTACGAGCGAAGCGGCGGAATTTCGGGAAAATTTAGCCATCGAAATATCTTCCATTACGGAGAAACTTCGTCATTCCGAGGATTATTATTAATGAGAGAAATATTCAGAGACGTTGAGGTGGGCATTAATGAGAAATTTATGCTGGCGGAATGAATGAAAACCAATAAACAGGAAAGAAAAACTGCAAAGTTCTCCCATCATTAACTCAAGATGTACAGGTAGAATAATTAAAACTTTAGCAAATTTTGTGTGGTTTCATTTACCTTATTGATTAAAAAATGATGCTGCATAAATTATAAATATCCAAGTTCCTTGCTTTGTACATGTTGTCGGAAAACTATCCAATGTAAGAACCTTTTACTTTAATCACCTCAACACAGATAGTGAACACGCCGAATTTGATTCAACGCAAAGGTAAGAAATAGTACAGCTTTTAGCTGACCATGTAACAGAATATCCCATCTCCTATTCTTCGATGCGGAATTATTACAAATACTAATTAATTTATGCTAATCATAATACTTGTAGAGCTCCCGGTTATCATAAGATCAGCTTCAGTTTAAATTACTGTGCGAATTTTTGCAAAGATAATTAAGTTTTATACAATGCCTGGAATTACGATTACAAAGGGCGAGAAAACGATTATTCTCGCCGCCGATGTATCGTACACACGTCTAAAAGTACTAGTATTCGTGCTCACAACTTATCATAGCATTTTTGGGCGTTTTATAAGGGATATGTAGAACATCTCCAACACATATTTCCAGTATAACATGTGTACGAATAACTTGTAACAAATAAAAAAACATCCGAGTTGTAAAATTTTAAAAATAAATCAAACAATGAATTATAATGTACAACTGAAATTAATCAACGTTTCTTTTCGTTTCCAAGCATACAATTCCAGAATATCAACACTCACATTATGATGAATCCTCATCTATTAAAAAAAACAGTTACAATTTATTTTTGATTAATACGATTCAATGTACGTACTCGTACCAGCTTTAAAATAAAGAAAACATAAAACCGAGCAATATGACTTACTATTGGCGTCATTCAAACTTAGTACAACTTCCTGAGAGACTATTTCATTCATTTCAAAAGAAGGTATCGCAAGAAAGCAATTACAACTTTTCAAACTGAAAACAAACATAAAAATTTTCATTCATTAACGCTAAAAACGCCATATGTATTAACAAAGAGGCACAAAATACTGTCCATCTACGATAAATTAAAGCCCCGAGACTAATTATGATCATGTTTTTACTGGCATAAATTTAAAAAATGCAAGAGTTGGCTCAAAACTTCCTGATAAGTCATAAATTAGGTTTAGCTTAAATTTACGATTTCACGAATTTGCACGCCATCAACTGATAACAGAAACTTCAATGATTACCTCTCCTCTCCTCGTGAACAATGAAGCACTTAAAATGTACTGGAAAGGGATTAAGATACGCCGCGTATCTACTCTGCTACCTTGAGAGAGTAATAAACGTCAATTGTGAGGAAGCTCACTTCATAATTTCAGTATTGGACCAGATACTCGTATCCCTCGCTGTCAACTTTAAATCATGGCGAGGGAAGCTGTAAATCACAACCACGGTTCTAACCATACGCATATTCACCAAAACACTCATTTTAAGACATTGAAAAGATATAACCAATTGAAAAGGTATAACCACAGCGAATTTTAAATAGCAGAAGGGAAAGTATGAGTTCTCCTAAAACATGTAACACTGCTATTAAAGAGACAATTACAGAGACAATATCTCTGGCTGTCACCATAACAACTAGCACAGAGGAAATCAAGACAAAATAAGCCGGAAATTGATAGATATCTTAAAGATGGATCTTTTTCTCATTTTCATTTCTCCTTCCAACCGGTTTTTACTGAAAAAAGTAAATTATCTTTCTTACTACCATCAGATTTTGCTATTGCGTACCTACTAAGACCTTGCAGCCTGCAGAAATACCACTATGATCGCGAACTGTTTTGGGATACAGGCTTTAGTTAACCCATGTCTCATTGAAAAAACACTCGGCTACTGACCAATTGTTCCTGGTCGTGGTATTTATGAACTCACCAATAAAAGCTTTTTATGTGAGAGTTATGGGTAGCAAAAATCAGGAAGAAACTACGAGATCTCTCGTATCTCTAAAAGAGAATAAAAACAGGGACTTTCCATATTCTGAATGGGTCAATTCACGAGATTCGTTTTAGATACTGATCGAACGATCTATGCACCAGAGAACAATAAAATAAATACACTTACAATGAAAAAAAGTCTCTCAGGTTTTCCTCCGCGTTAGTCCATCAGCTGTGATGGCGGTTTTGTAGGCATCCAAACCGACTTGTTATCGATGTCTGGCTTAAATGTCTGCGAAAATTTTGTCGCGAGAGATAGACCAATGCAGATAACAGCCAGAGAGACCTTCACCATCACTGTCACCCAGCAGAAATCCACACTGCAATAATTCTTCGATAGATAAAGAAAGGGCATCACGGCATAAGTGTTCCCCACACTCCATAAAAGCAGGAAAATATACCATTGAAAGCAAACTGCCAACTTCAAGGATAAGAACAGGTGACTCAATAAATCTTCAAGATTGCACGTAGCCACACACATAAATTTCCCAAATAATACTTCGATCTAATTAAATTGGAGAAAACGGAGGTTAACGTGAGCGGGAGCGTTAATGAGGGGGTTAATTTCCCCCCTTTAATAAAAACGCCATTCCTTCGCCAAGCGCTGATGTCGAGGAACACGCCTGCGAAGCTATAACCTAGAGGCATCCCGCACCCTTCAGCCACGAGAGTTGGGAAATTCGGGGGATGAAGAAGGCTCCGAGGGTGTGAGGGGAGCCATGGGAAGGTGTGAGGAAAGAGGAAGAAGGGGCGGGGCTTGGCTGGCCCGCGGGCGCCCTGCCTCCGCAGGGATCATCCCACGCGCACTTAATCCCCACCCACCCCTTCTTCTCCAACGCACCCGCCATCTCCACCAACTACACTCGACGACACCACACCCTCCCTCTAAGGCACACACCTCTCCCTCCCTCTTCACTCACATCATTCTTCTCACAACCGTCAATTCGGGGAGGGAGGGGAAAAAATAACTTTCCCCATCAATCGATCCGTCTTCTCCATACCCAACACAACTGTCACATTTCCATGCCTTTATGACACTCCATCGCAGGGCCAAAAACTCCCATCCCTTCCCTCACCCAGTCTCAAAACTTTTTTAAGAGATTTCCTCCCTGTATTTTCTCTATCCCGTACACCACACAAAAAAGCGACTTTCACATACAGAAGCATATATCTATATGCCACATTTCCAAACCCTATCTCACCTTAGACATTTAAATATGTATTTGCTCACCATTCAAAACCTTAATACTGTTTCTTTCTGTATACCCTCTTATGTGACGTATACACTTCCAATGGGACCATTCTGCCTGAAGAATTTCGCGCCGATAAAGTGTAAGGGCTCAGCGAAAAGAGTAGGCAGATTCGTGGGGCTTTCGAACTTTTCAAATTCATACGCCCCGAGGTCTGGAAGAGAGATATCACTTGGTTATCCTCTCGAGAGTTCTACCCTGGAAACCTCCACCACACGTGCGGCATATAATGGTGGAAGGAAAACGACCACCGGAGCAATAAGTGATTGCCTTTCTCCTGTGAAATTCTACGTTCCAGGATTCGATTGTACTCTGTATTTATATTGTGATTTATTATTAAGTAATCTACCGGTTAAGGTAGGTTTTGGATAGACCCAACTACCAAATAAATATTTGATAACTCCTAACAAAACACAATCCAGCAACTTACTCTGCATCAAGTCCTTCTTTATCTCTGTGTACTTCCTTCCTCTCTTCCAACAACCCTATCTTGTTCCTGCCCTTTCCTCGTTTGCCTAACATTCTCCTCTATATTACCTTCTTCAATATCCCACTGCCGCTCAATACACCTTTTATCCATTTTTCCTGCCTCCATAGGATATTTCCTAACAAACCCCTCTCCTCACCCACCATCCCTAGTACTTCCTCATTTGTTTTCCTTTCGGTTCATTTCACCTTCTCCATTCTTCTCCAAACCCACATTTCAAAAGCCTCCAATCTACGTCTATCCTCCTACTTCAGCGACCACGTTTCCGCGCCGTACATAGCTACGCTCCATATCAAAGTTTTTCCGAGCCTTTTCTTAACCTCCCTACTCAACGTCCCCGTCATCAACTCCCTCCTCCTTGAGAAAGCCTCCTTGCCTAGTGAAATTCTTCTCCTTAGGTCCCTACTACTTTTTCCGTGTTGGTCCAAAACACTTCCGAGATACGTTAACTGTTCTATCTGTTCTATTTGTTCCCCTCCTATTTCAATGTTTAGCTTAGCCCTTTTCTTTCTGAAAAATCGCATAACCATTTTTTTATAAAAATTGATTCTCATCCCATATCTGTCGAACTGAATTTCCAATTCACTCCGCAATAGTTGCAACCCCTTGGCTGACTGACCAACTTAAGCTTGGTCATCAGCAAACCTAACCGATTTTACGAACTCCCCTGCGACTTTCATTCCCACCTCCAATTCTTCCCATGCCTCTTTAATCATTTCTACCAAATATACGTTGAACAGCACCGAAGATAATGGGCAACCCTGCCTTACACCTCTTCCTAACCCTGCCCATCTGGACTCTCCATTCCACACTCGCACCTTAGCAGTCTGAGACATGTAGAGGTTGCGGATCAGTCTCCTGTCCCTCCAATCCATTCCTATTTTCTGCAATACACGCATTAGTTTTTCCCAATTCACTCTATCAAACGCTTTATCGAAATCTACAAAACAGGCAAAAACGTCCTGGTTGTATTCTATATTCCTCTCAATTAGTGATCTCATTACTGCAATGGCATCATGCGTACCTCTTCCCTTCCTAAACCCAAACTGATCATCCCCTAATTAATATTTTTCCGTGCTCTCCATCCTTCTGTTGATGATCCTGCGAACCAATTTAGCGAAATGGGAAATCAAACTCATAGTTCTGTAATCCTCACAGGATGTAGCCTTCATCTTTTTCGGAATAGGAAATAACACTGATTTCACAAAGGATTCATTTGAAAATCCCCCTTATCCTTAGATTAATAATGATTTAACCTCGTAGAACCTGAACAGAACTGCAAGAAATTCCTATCCAATCACCCATATTCATTCAGACTGGGAACTGCGGAATTCCCGAATAAAAAAACTGCCGGTAATGGACGTCTGTCAGAGACAGACCCGAGACTCGGGAGCTATACTCAAAGCATCTGAACATTCAACAACTGAAGCAATTCTATCTACTCCCGCAAGGGATGGAGGCACAACCCGCAGTATGTCCGAAGCAGGCAATCGAGTATAACAGGCCTGCTCAGAAGCAGGTCGTGATGCAGGTCAGATAGGTACGTTTAAAATAAAAGTAAATAAAATTAACTAATCCCCACAAAAAAACTGGCCTGGTTCGAAATAAAAGAATAATTCAGCATAACAGAACCAAAAGAAAGATTGTTTTACTTTCCTAAGAAGACCATTCATCCGTTCCAACATTCAGATGGAGCGTTTTCTAAATAAACGTCATATCCTACGCCATACTCTCCCGATTCAGTGTATCCCCCTTCATTTATGAGTATTATTTGAAAAGCAGTTTTAACGATGTATTCCATTTCAATTTCATGACATATTTCGGATATTACGGAACTATACTTAAGATGGGTATCTTCTCGAGACCAGCTATGAAAAATCGAATAGATTGCCCATTGATACATGCTCATTCGATGATGACAGGAGGAATTTCATGAACTTCAGCAGCTACTAAAAGTGAAAACGTAAGCTAATAGGATCATTGAGTTAATTAATTTCGCGCATTTTGTACACAAAATAAACTAATATTTTTGATTGCACGATCTTTCCTAAAAAAATAGGTACACGGACCATGTATCTAATATGATAAATATGAAAACTGTTTCTATGGGCAGAATTTTCGCGATAAAATTTAAATATATTGAAGGATATATCTTTAAGAATGTCAAGAACCATCGTCAGCGACACACACTTAAACCGGGAATACGGGAATTTTCTCCATTAGTACCCGCCCCGAGAAAGACCACATTTACGAACACTACACTAATAATTTGTGCGGAATAAATCCAAGCACCGGATATATCCGTGAAGTTAATGGATATGACATTTGCATTTCAAAATGTGAAAGTAATAACTCGTCACTCACGAAACATTCTCAAGCTTGGTTCCCAATTTTATTTTACGTAACGTTCAATTGATTTGAATTTGATATACCTCTGCTTCAATCAAACGAGCTTACTTTTTTATTGTTGAAAGGGCTAAGAGTTAAAGCGAATCATGTTCACGAGAATTAAAAAAAACCTTTCGATGCTCATAAACCCTGTTACAAAATGAGATTTCGCAATTAAAGCGACATATTGCATATATAATATAAAAAATAAATATATATGTGTGTGTGTGCGCATATATATTATAGAAATGTATATGTGTATATAAATATATATATACACATAATATTTTTACATACATATGTATACATGTTAGTCCAGGGGTAGAGTATTGGACTGCAGATCGGAGGGTCCGGATTCGATTCCCGGCCATGCTATGTGATTTTTTGTGGTTGGGCCTACTTGGTAGGTGATTGAGTTCTGGAGGAACTCAACCACCTACCAAGCCGACCTTTGGGTTGATTACTGTGTTAATGGTTTTTTATATGTATGTATATATATATGTGTGTGTGTGTGTGTGTGTGTGTGTGTATGTGTGTGTGTGTGTACATCATCGAGGATTTCGTTGGTCGAGTTTTCCATTCGTACGTTTTTTTCCTCATTACAGTAGTATTGAACTATAGTTCAATATTTTTCAAATATTGCAGAATGACGACGTTCAAGCAACGGAGTATTTCAAGTATGAAAATGTGGATGGCGGTATTCTGGAGTACATCGGGGCAACGCAATGGTAACAGGGATTTATGATAACATGATAGGAAAAAATACTTAAGTCGAAGTACCGGGAGACGATAGGAGCTAAATCGAGCCATTGTTTGATTGGAAAAACCGTAAGGATATAGTATTAGAATAATTATTATAAATAAAACTCTTGATTTAGCATACTATATTTCTGCAAGTTATATCACACATCAATTTGCAGTGTCGTACCATGCATATCTTTTAGTTTAAATCATATATTTCAGAACTGTATGTGTTGTAAAAAATATATCGTGGTATTATTTTATAGCGTTTAGTAATACAAATAAAATTGCCCTGGTTTCACTAGTTTTTAAAGGTATTCCTGGCTAGTTACCCAACAAAACTCCAATTAATTATAAAATAAAATTTTTTAAACGGTAACGCAAGGTATTATTTCCAAATAAGGATGCATAATTTAGCATGAAAAAGTATCCAGCTCTAAAGAATAGAACCTGAATTTCGGAAAAGTGTACCCATGGCAGTGGACAAAAAATGGCTCTTTAGTAAACAAACGGACAAAAATTAAACTTATCCAAAATAAACAATACATCTGAGTAACATTTTGGTCATTGTTTCAAAAATAAATCTTAATATGTAGTTACGTATACGGCTACTGTCATACTTTTCCAAGAAGGAATTTAACCATAGACAAAGCAGAGTTATTGTGAATGGGCTGCTCAAGAAAAAGGAAATGTAAAACGCAGGCACCTCAATAAATACTTAAGGATTCATACACCTTTATATCAATTTATTATAGTCACATCCGTGAAAAGCCATTACGATGGCACATGTAGATGGAACATTAAAGGTTTATTATGAAAATCGATTAAATCTGTTTTTGTAGAACTTTCGTTATACATGGAGCACGAAAAGAATAAAAACTGGAAATTTAGTCAGGTAAACTAACGAGGCACATCAGAAGAGTAAAACGCTGACATAGGTCTTAGAGTTATTTTCTAGAGCAATTTTCCATAATACATTTTCCAAATGGAAATTTCACGAAATGGTCTGAGGAATCGTTATTTACGTAAACCCCATTTTAACGCTGCAAAATACTGAATTATGGAAAAATCATGACACTCCCAGGGTGAGATACGTACCTGAAAACCTTAACAGCCGTCAACAAATGGGACAAATTATCAAACGATTCCCCTTAAAACAAAACTCAATTAAAAAAACTCCTTCTCTATCCCCAGGGGTTAGAAAACTTCAAAATGGAAGGAAAAGCAGTAACATGAATTTCTTCAATACCATTTATTAATTGAACGAAATGGTCCCCAGACAATTTTCCCTCAAAACTCGAAGAATCCCACCAGAATATATTTCCCGTCACTTATTTCTCTGGCGTGAACTGAGACGAAATGTTTCAGACTGGGGCGCAAACGCATTCGACCACTAAACTGATAGCAGGAACGCGAGCGCGAAAAACCAAGGTTCTCGAAGCACTCTTCAAAATAACGAGTTCAGGAACATTTTTTAATGAACACCCGAGAATACTGTTCTGTACATTCACCACCATTGCTAGAGCGGGTGAAAATTCATATACTTCGACTTAAGAAATTCTTTTGACATTCCATTCACAAATAAAACCTGCAGTGAAGGAAGAGTATTTCGCACAAATTAATGCTAAGACATGACGGCGCTCAATTCAGAATAAAAACAGCATTAGACAACAGATATCCATTTATTTTCTCTTATTTCATCCCACATTAACCAGTCTATCTATTTAATGTATCTAAAAGCTATTGATCACCATAAATGGGAAGAACCAATTTTTCATAAATGTTTACAGACTCATTTTATAATTTTTATATGAAATCCACCTAAAGCGGGACCTAAAAAACATAATAATTGGGAATTATGAGTTTGAGGGTGTTAAGGAATTTACCTATCAAGGAGTCAGACTTAAGAATGAAAATAAGATATCCACGGAGATCAACCAAAGGGTAATGGAAGGTAACAAGGCATATTTTGCAAATGTAACAATCCTTAAATCAATGTTACCATCCAGGAATACAAAAATGAAGATCTATGAAACGCTTATTAGACCCGTTCTAACTTATGGAGCTGAAACATGGACATTGATAAGTCGGAATGAAAAAAACCATTCCCCCTTACCTTAGCCACCTTAGAACATTCGAAAGAAAAATCATAGGTAGAATCTATGGCCCAATTATAGGAGAGAAATAGAGAATTAGAATGAACATGGAGATAAATGAATTACTAAAAGGGAAGGACACAGATTTGCCAAGTCACTGCGGCTGGCATGGTTGGACCATGTAGACAGGATGAAAAATGACAGACTGCCCAAACTGATACTTAATAGTAAAATGAAAGGAGTCAGAAGAAGAGGCAGTCCAAGGAAGAGATGGCTACAGGATGTGGAGGATGACTTGAAGGAATGGGAGTTAAAAGATGGAAGGAAAAAGCAAGAACGAGAACTGAATGGAGGCATATCATAGAGGAAGCCAAGGCCCACACCATGCTGTAGAGCCGTAGACGATGATGATGAAAGCCACCCAAGTCGACAATTACCATAAATCTATATTATGCATACTTAAGTTTACGCGGAAAATGACATATGCGCGTTCTAAAACATCCATTGGGTTTTATTACTCACAAACAGAATTCACAAGGTAAAGACACAGCATTTACAGATTAAAACGGTAGCTGTTACTAACTAGACGAGCAGATAACAGCAGAAAATAAGACAGAAGAGAAACGCCACCGCGAAAACGGGATGTAAGAACGATGTTTGAAAGTTTGAAAATATGAAGCGACAGGGGGAAAGGTAAAATATAGCCATTGTAGGCCTATGCAAGGTGAGATGGAAAGATGGTCGGGATTATTGGAGTGATGATTAAAGAGTAATACGAGGACGGGGGAGCCAACGTTAGCATAGCCATAAGGAGGAAATAGGAGAGAAGGTGAGCAACGAACAGGCGACTGACGGTATATTATTAATAGAAACATGAACAGACTCCGTCAATCTAGTTACAAATCAAGTGTAAATGCCGACAAGCAGTCATAGGGAGTAAGAAGTAAATATTGTGTACGATCACTTGAACGAAATGGTTGCGAATGTGCCAGAAAGAATACACTAGATTGTGAAGGGGAAACGGAATGCCGCGTTAGGAAAACAGAACGATCGCAGTTGAGGTATAAGAGTATGGTTTAGGAGAAAGTAATGACAGACTATGGGGCGAAAAGGACGTGCTACATAGACAGGTGAATAAAACTGTCTAAAATTAGGAAAAAAATCATTTTACATAATTAGATATACGAGATCGTACTATGGGTAAAATACAGAAGATGTTCTGATAAAACGGAAATAATATAAAAAAGTCTTATATAAGTTCGTATCTTAATCTTATATATAGTATCCGTATACAGAAGATTGAGATAACAGAGTAGGAATATAAGATAACCGATAACGAAGTTAGGATTTAGGTGAGTTAGAAACACGATTCTGATAAGAAAGACTTGAGACCAGAAACACCTGACTGCGGGATAGAAAAGGCAAAAAAGGGAATGAAAGAAGAAGTCGATGGGAATAACATCCTTGCAGAGCTACCCAAGAATGTAGGAAAACGAGGAAGTACGAGTGTCTATGGACTCTCATTCGTATGAGATAGGAATCTGACTGGAAGACTTTGTTAAATCAGTATCGATACCCGTTCAAAATAAGGGAAAATAGGTACTTGACGACCATAGAACTGTGTATTTGTATTCAGACACGGAAAATATATCACTCAGGATCATCTAAAAAGAACGGAGAAAGGACTGGAGTAAAAGTTGGTGGGGAATTCAAGCCAGATAGTCGAGGGGATTTCAATTACTTCTTAAAGCATAGTAGCATTAGAATACAGACACGGAATATTACTCAAACAATAGAAAACAAAGGTATTGAGATTTTCAAGAAATAAAGAGGTTCAAAATAAATATCCAAGCCGGAGGACATAAATTACAGCAAGTCGGAAAATTCACATTTTTTTCATTCGAAAAATTAGGAAGTGTTTTGGAGGAGGCAGAGTGGTAGGGACATTAATAGTATTGCGTAAGGTAAAAACAGGTTTTAAAAATGGAGGATTTTATTATAGACATCACGAGTAATAAGATAAATATAAAATACTAGTGAAAAATTTAACGAGGAGCGCAGTTTTACATATCTCGGAAACATGTCGTAAAGGCAAGAGGGTAAGAGTAGACTGAAGGTTTTTGAAATGTCGGTGTGAAGAAGAATGAATGCAATAAAATGAACGGAATGGGGAAAAAACTATGAAACTGTATTAATGGTGGTGGGAGAGAGACTACTGATGGGAGAATTTACAAGAAAGTAGGGCCATTGGATGCGGAAGATACTGAGAGGCAATGGGATGTTGAAGAAGGTAAAGGGTATGATGCTGGGAAAGTTAGGTAGAGGGAGGCAACGAAAAGGTATTTTGGATGGAGGTATAAAGGTAGGTAGGAACTGTGCAAAGAAAAAGAAAGAATTGTTGTATTACGTAGTATTGGGATGAAGGATATTTTGTGTCACGTTAGTTAGAGTTACAGGGCTAGGGAGTAGATTAGTAGGTAGTGCTAGGGTCCATCAAAAACCGACCCTAGCCCTGTAGACTTCCGCTGAAAATAACTAAAAGCCGTATTCATTTTCATTAATACCTTTTAGATAACGTATCTATGTTTTACTGAAAATCGACCACTATTTTATTCAAACATATACAGGTTTGAAACATTTTTTTATGTGAACTTTACACATTATTTAGATGTACGGTTTTCCGCAAGGGAATACTAAAAACGAAAAACGACGATACTTATTAATTTGAAACAAAATTTCGATATCATCCTTACAAATATACTTAATTTTCCCGAGCAATTTTAATTTCTCACTATTAGAACTCACAAATTGAATTCTATGGAATATAGAGGTCCATCCTCTAAGATACGCCTTTTTTTCTGAACATATTAGCACTCTATTTCTACATTCGAAACCGAAGGAGCCAAAGTAAATAATAAACCTTGATAACGCTCACTTTCACCGAATCGGACACCGCGATTGTTCCTTCCACAGAGAGTAATGCGGACGAGCGAAACGAGTTTTCTAATTTCACGCCACGACGAGCAGTCGCCGCTCAACTCCACGGTCACGAATGCCGCCCAGGCAGCTCGCTTTATGGCGAGGCACGGTTTAATTTCGCATATTCGCACCCACGTCGTCGCTCATTATCGTCAAAAATTCCTTCCGGCCCGCGGCGCCGCATTCCTCCGCAAAACTGGAATTGAACCATAAGTTACCTCCTCTTCCGGACCTGGCACCACTACCCTCCCTCCTGCAGCCCCCTATCTCCCCATCCCCTTTGTCGGCAAGACCCTTCACACATCAACTCGTTCGCCATTCTCTTCGCCAAATTCTCGAGCCCCACCCCACTACCACTACAACCTCCTCCCGCCTCCGCAACCTTCCACGCCCTCGCCTCGGTTCTTCCCTCTGCGCCTATAAACGACCGGGGCGGCCTTCCCCTCTGACACCCGACCACCCGTGCATCCACACGCTACTGAGAGGTAGGTACCTACCTCCCCATCCCTTCTCTAATTTCCCGCTCAACTTTTACTTCCTCCACCCCTCCCTCCCCGAGACAGCGCCCACGCCAGCCCTCGATTCCAGATTCCCACACCCAACTCACACCCGTCCTCCAAACTCCTTCCCTTTCCCGCCGCTTACCATTCCCTCCCTATCCCTCTATCCCCCTTGGCTTCAGCTTCCTCTCCTCGCCCATTCCGTAACCCGCTCCTCTCTCTGAGGTCTCCTTTCACCCCCGATTATTTTTCCTCTCGACTTCCGCCCCCTACCCTCTTCTCCCTCCGCCGATACTGGGCCGCGTTCGGCCCCCAACATAAAACCCCCTCTTCTGCTGCAATCCCCAGGCCTCCCATCAATCCGTGACCGTAGCCAAGTCGCCTCACATACGGTCGCCCTTTACTTGTGGGTGTGGTGGACTCCCCAAGGGACTTGCACGGGCCTCACAAGCCGGTAGTAGTTTCGAATCTCAGACGCCAAAGTTTGAAACCGAACCCGTATCCCGTTTTAATCAATCACTTTCGAGTCTTTCCTCGCATAAAATGAGATCAGGAGCTTTGCCGGGGGAACGGGATGAGGATGGACGAATCAGGAATTATAATATGAGCTGGAGACGAGGATTAATGGGATTTATTTACGCCAGGCGATGCAATCAAGCAGATGCACTGAAATCAACTTCATGACTTGATGCATAGTTTTGCAAATTATTACAGGAAAAGTCTCTGTACTGATTAAAAAAATAAAATTGTAGGAAACACAGAGACAATCCCTTTTGAGAAAATTAATAGGCCGAGATGTGGCAAACATTGCTCTGGCTCATTCGAACTCCCAGCTGTTTATACAAAAGGACATTGCGTGGCGTAAAAACGCCCAGCGATTTTGTTACCACAAACTGCAACAAATGTATAGCAAGCATGAAATCAACGGAATCAAAATAACCCAAGATCTAATAATCTGTATTTTCTAGCTACCTGGCGGAAGGAAATCTTATTTTCAGTGTTAAGATTGTGTGTGAGACACGTGGGGGGGAGGGTCACTATGGGTGTAAATCCTCTTCTCTTTCGCCGGTGTCTTCCCTTCTGACATTATCATCGCCAAGCCCTAACAATTGCAGCCGTAGTAAAAGGCACAGAAGTGAAAGATCTCATTTAAAAATCATTATACATATAAAATACCTAAATTTCAAACAATTATCGACCTTGAAGCACAATTTGGCAGAGGTCGCCTTTTCTTTTCTTAAAAGCGGCTTAGAAACAGAATAACATATTTCCATTCATTTAATAATTAAAAATAACATTAAATAAACAATGTGGAAAACGCGCGAAGTAGCATAGAAATAAATTTGAAAATGTAAAAATAATTACGCTAAATTATATACATTTAATTATTTTTTTTCAAAACTATTGCTACATGTGCATTAAATAAAATGTCGCGTGTCACAACGACAATTAAAATAAAAAATTTTCACTCCAAGCTCTCTAAACACCCAAGCAAACAGAATTATCTTCACTCACAAAACCCTCATGTCATCATTGGACTACTCGCTAGGGCTAGTATCATAATTATAGACATTCATGAATTAATATAAATTACGTATAATAAATATTCATGAAAAAGAAATATAAAAATGTTTAGGAATATACCCAAGAGAATGAATGCCCACTCAAATAACATAATACGATTTTTAAAATAGTCTGAAAAATTAAGCCCGAATAATAAAATAAAGGGAACGACTAATGAAACCTTGATTACATTCATGGATTAAAATCCACCTGAACCTTCATGTTAGGTTTGGAGGACTTCCTTCGCACATTGGATCCCAGCAGTCCTTGCGTAAACCGATGGTCCATATAGGTGTTTGCGTAGTGATTCAGTCGACCTGTCCCATTTTGCCCCCACCAGGCAGTTTCCTACATGTCGTACGCCCATCTTTCATTACGCTCCGCCCCACCTTCCGCTCGACTCCGGGCTAGACTCCGCCGTCACTCCACGCACATACAGAGTTCAATCCACGGCATCCGCACCCTCCTCTTCCCTCCTCCCCCACCCCCGGACACTCTCTCTCTCTCGGATATCCTCCTCCTCCGATCTCTCATCACTTTCCTCTCGCTCGGTGCAATATTCTCGCCGTCTAACTCACCCCCCACCCCGACTTCCCCTCCCATCCATCCTGCCCTTTATCCCCACCCCCATAGCCCCCCTCAGTTCCACCCACGCACACACACAGACGCCCTGACGCGCTGCGCCTCGTGCCATTACGACCATTTCCGCGCCTATCCTCTCATCTCGGCGCATTCGGGAACTTTAGCACGCTTCCTCCACCCATTCAGCCACCTCTCTCTCTCTTTCTCACCCTCCCTCCCCAACCCCTCCCACTTTTCATATCACCCTCTCTCTCGTTGAGCACATATATGTCCTGCCCTCTCCTTCCCATTCTCTCCATTTCCTTCCTCGCAAAATGCACGGAACAAAAGCACACGGTGGTAACTCGCGTTAATTTAAACATTTTCAGTGAGAAATCACTCGCCGGAGGTCGTCAGAATAGGATTTCGGCATTCGCTAGAGTCCCAAAAATATATTCTTGATAAATTCCAAGATACTGGGGGAAGAAGATGCCGCATCAGTAATTTTCAACGGAGTCATCTGCTAATATGCATTTCAATGCAACAATTTCAGAGTTTAAAAATCATTTACCTTGACCAGGATTCTAACCCGGATCTTTTCCTGAAATTTTCAGAGATTAACAGGACACCTCGATAGCTTAACAGGCTAAAGTACTCGACCGAACATCGAAGGATCGGGGTTCGAATCCCAGGCAAGACGAATGATTTTTACACAGTGAAATTGTTGCATTGATGTTTTGGGTAGTTCACAATGGCTTACGCGAGGCTCTCTAAATGTGATTGGTACACATTATGCAAAACAGCTAGTCCACTTCATTATGACATACTCGAATATCGGTTTAATTGTGCTGTCCTACTAAGACGATTAGACGTAAAATACTTTATGATCAAATGGCTTGTTTTAAAAAATCACAACGACCTCTTCATTTGGCCAAATTTGAGGGTGAATTGTGCCAGCATGACAGCAGATGCGCTGACATAAAAGATTTTTTTCTCCTCTAAAACTCGATTTGCTACTCTACTCCTAATTTTTGATCATCTACATTTCCATGTGACTGTAATTACTCTGAATTTGCTAACTTTGCGTTCGTACATAGTTCAATTAGCAAAATAACAAAAACATTGACCATTGTATTGGTGGTGGTGAGTGAACTCGTGTGTTATCTCCTTCAAGGAGGATTACTTATAACCGACCAAGTTGTGACTTAATACATGCGCCCTAATGAAAGTTATCAGGTTGAAAAACTACATCTGTTCTCTCAAGAAGAAAAAAATACATTTGGTATACACACTTGATTTAATTCCATGGAACATTAGCCGATATATTTAATGGAAAGGATTTCATTATACCCCATGATGTTTTATGAAACTCACAAGAAGCTTTTATAAGTCTACTTAGGGAGATCGGATTTTCAGAGTTGTTTAATGATGCTTGTCCTTAAGTACTCGTCGAAATTATGTTTAAAAATAACTTTTACCACTGTCTATACACCGTGAATATATTAATTTGAATGCTCAATTTTTTTGACTGCCCTTATGAATGAAGAACATTGTTCTCTTTCGGTTCCCAACAATTTATGATAGCTTTCGGTTTCAAGACTGACACACCGAAGTCACTGAGAATTTTGTATGAGTTGGAGAATGCTATGAGGGGATATATAGGTAAGATGAAGGCTTTATGGTTAAGGCTCGAAAACAATCATCTTTCCCATTCGGTGTACGTGCACGAATTCAAGGTACCTTTAATAAATTCCTCTGACCACCTCAATTTCCGATGTCCTTCACCAGGTCCATTTTATCTAAAACGCGCTCTTTTCCAAGGGCATGCATGCTCTTCAGGACCTACAATTTTCTCATTTTTCCCTCAACGCCAGTTCCCGTTTTCCTTTCCCCCATTATCATAATGTCATTGCATTTTTATATTTCCTTTCGCCCACTTTCATGAATTCGCCACTCCCACGCCACGAGTAAAACTTGTCCCCTTTCGACTTCAGCACTTCATGCTTCCTTTTGTCTTGCAGAGAGGAACTCGGCGAAATGAAGCCACTAGTTTTGATTATAAAAGAACTGTACACTTTTTTCCATTAAAATGATTACCTTTTCAAAATTTCATCCATCGTGATGATACGATGATAAGATAGACAAAAAATAATCCGAACGTTGATTTTGCAAATATACTCTAAATCTGAGGTACCTGGAAGATATATGTGCATCAGAATTAAGGTTATAATTAAACCATGGCACATAGAGTGCCACACACAGTCGCCGTAAAATGTTGCCATAATCGTCTAATAAGAGGGTCAATCAGCAGTGTTTACTACCAACTACGTATTACGATATACACTTAAAACACCACACTACTGCAAAGAGATCAATTTTTCCCTTTTCCATACAAGCCATCTAGATCACAAACCCTCGAGAAATATTAACTCCAACTTTCAATTTCTTTGAGAGATTACGAGAAAAATATCCACGGATAAAAAAATTTATTTTTAACCCCTAACCGCTACCTCCGCTATTTCTTAATTATTCTCCCATCTGCTCTCAAGTCGGCGAGAAACGATAACTTTTCGGCGATGTGCCGCGGAATTAAGAAGAGAAACAAAACGAATGGATGCGGAAAAAAAGTCCTGTGGCTATGAAGGCGAAGAGAGACACGGAGGGTGAAAATTAGAATAGAGACAGGACCCGGGAGGTCAGGATGAAGAACGACAGCGAAAGAGAGAGAAAGGTAACGAGGGTGGGAGAAAGGAGGCGAGGGTGGAAGTGAAAAAGACTGAGCAGCCGTGGAGCCGAGGGGAAGCGCGAGGAAAGGGGGGCGGGGGACGAACCTCGACCCCTTTCCTCCTCCCACGCGCACCTTCTTGTAACCCCGGGCACCAGAGGGAGCAACTCCTTAGAAACTCTCATTTTCCGGGGATGCAGAGGGGGGACGTTCACATCTTCTAATTCCTTCACGCCCGACGTATCCACCAAAACACCTTCATTTACTCGGCCCACACGGCAATGCACTCTTCGTCTCCCACTCCCCCAACCAAGCTAAGCTCCCCCGCTCCCCCCACGGCCCCTTCACACCAGACCCACCGAGGAACGCTACCCATGCATCCTCGCTTTCTGAAAATAAGCATTCTACCTTAGCCCCCTCCCAACTCGGAGCATTTAACAATCTCCTACCTTCATCGAGCCAGACTTCCGTCCCCTCTCTTTTCCACCCACCCACTCGATCCCAACCGGCGACCATTCTTTTTCCCAGCATCCTCCGCTCTCCCAACGAAAACACTCCCAGGCTCCCCATCGTTCAAGGACTCCGAGACTTCTCCACCTCCCGCCTCCATTCTTCCAATTCTCCCTCAACAAACTCGCACCTCGATATCCCGTTATGGTTGTTTTCTCGTTTCTTTCAGGGACTCATTGGAGGAAAACCTTCGAACTACCTTTTTCCTCAACGGGAACAATAGAAATAACTACTAATTAACACTTTTAACATTCTGGTGCTTAGCTTACCCCTATTGTTAGCTACCAATTCAAAAACTTACTAACTTATGAATTAAAAATAATTGCCTGAACGCATTAAAATTTACGCCTTCAGTTCCCATTCAACATGCTTAAAGGTTAGTAATTGGCATAGGCATCATATACTCCTGTATTAATAACCAATTAAGTGACACTATGCATTCTAATGTAATTTAATACTGTTTACCATTTAACATAACTTGTAACCATGAACTTTATTTCATAACCAGAGAAGTCAACCAGAAGATAGGTTTAATAGATGAATGCAGAGGTCACCTAATACTTAAGAGATTATGGATTTCACAAACATTTTAAGTGATAATTTACTCCCTAGGTTCCTAGTCCATACGCTTCGGGGTCCTTTTCATAACTAAGCTTTCTCTTAAGTTTGCGGTGTAGTCTTCAATGAGTACCCACAGGGTTAGGGTGAACGTCGTGTCGATATTTCGACGACTAACTCCGTCCTCGTCTTCAGGGCGTATGCATGATCTGTATGTATAGCTAAAAAGGTTCGAAACGTCGGCAGTTGACACCCTGGCCCAGTGGAAAACCTGCGAAGACTCTGCCGCCATCGTACACCGGGTAAACACCAAAATTTACATGTCTCAAGTTTGTCTGATCTCCACTCCCGATAGACGACTGGCTTTACCCTATGCATCCTGAAAATTGTATACAGACGCTTGTCATTCACCATAAGGCCAGACCACCACTGGTCCATTGGTTCCACATCAGATCGGGTGACCTCTGCTTGTATCGCGTTACTCTGGGTTGACCGGAAGCCTCACCATCAAAACTAAAGTCACTGAAACCCCGGGTCATTTCTCCTCATTTATATGGATTTAGCTACCTAAATGTGAATTACTGATCAATGCCGGTACAACTTGTATCTCGTAGATATCTCTGGCTGCTAGTCCAAGTTGTACTGGAACCTTATTCCCGCTGATCATAATGCATGAATTCTCGAACCGACCACTGCTTTCCGTTACTCACATCCGATCTTCTTCATGCCACGATTAGTTTGGGAGACAGTTAGTTATTTCACTGTGGCGGCAGCGATTACCCAGGAAGATCTGATACCCGAAAATTCTCACAGACTGGGTGAAGCTAAGGGTACTCAGATGCAGAGACAGAAATCAAACTCAATCGATCGATAGCCCAGCGCTCCACTCACTGGATACCATGACTATTTATTACAGTATGTCTAAAACTCGCTCTCGTTCAAAACGATAAATACATGTTCACTTATCAAATTCGATTTAGCGTCCTATGTGTCACAGATATGTAGTTAATAGTAGGTAAACAAAAACAAACTTTTACTTCAACTTTTGAACCCAAGCGATATCAAGAAGAACACGGAAAATATACGTTTTACGGTTACAGCTGCCACTAAATAAATAATAGGATAGAGTACAGATGAAATCTTATGTAGCATCATCCTAAAGGATGGTGATAAAATATCAAATATTATTTAATCAAGTCGGCCATTTCGGTGGAATCTTAACCTAGTGCGTAAAGCGGTTTTCCATGACAGATGACTCCATTTAAGCAAAAGATATTATTTAACGAATACCAGAATTTTCCTGGTAATAGAATCAATTAAAATTTCCTCCCTAACAATCAGAATTTCACACACACCGTATCTCATAATATCAGGTAAGCTCCACCTGAACTTCTATGAGAAGAGTTAGCTTTGTTGTTTCGACAGGTCATAGCGTCTGGATACGATAAGTATGATGAAATATTTTTTAAATAACAAATAGTCAAAATTCATTGAAATTATTTATTTTCTGGAAGATGCACGAATATTTCTCCATGTTATAGAAAATGAATATAAGTAGACACACAATGTCACACCCAGATCTCGTACTAATTCCGAAATGGAGGGAAGTTAAATCCATCGATCTCCTCTTTAGGTAGAAAAACATTTCCATTTCTCTTTTATCTTTTCCAAAAAATTATGACGAGCAAAACATTTTCAATTATTTTCTAATACGATTATACGATAGGTGTCTAAAAAATTCCTCATGTTTTCGTCTTTTCAAAAGATTACCACCGAGCCGCCAAAACGGGCCTCTGACTGGAATATTCTACAGCAAGTAATTCATAGAAAAAGTAAAAATTACTAAAGAAAAAAGACACCTTGGTCTCCGACCAAGCATTTTTCATGCTTTAAAAACAGGTGAAAAACGTCGAGAAAGGATATCATTTGATCGGCGAGGGAATGGGGTTTTATATATTAAAGAAACAACATTTTTAAGTCATAAAATCGATATGGCACGAGCAATATGACAACAGTCATTATCATCCGAGTTCTTTGAAGACAAAGTTGCTTCCAAAAATGAATAGCAGAGAATTTTTCGAGTTCTTATAAATGAGAACGTCTGTATAAGAGGGAAAAGTTTTCTGAGAACGAGTTAACGATCACTCATCCATTCTTTCCGCCAACTCGAAACCCACAGGTGCTAATAACCCCGGTTAATGATTCTCCGAAGAAATACAGGAATACACCTGTACCGATATAATCATTTGGTGTAATATTTTCCAGATTACTTACTCTACCTTTTTATCTTCATGGCCGTGAAAAAACTAAGGAAAACCTTCCCCGGTGCTTCAAAAGATTAACCGCCAGGTGCTCCTCTATCAACCACAACCACCTTCCTCAAGAATTCTATCTTTCCAGGGCGACCCGAGAGACTATCTTTTCTCATTTCGTCACCCATTCCCTCGTTTATGCCATGCCCTATCGATTTCAGGACATAAGCCTTCGCGGACCTCTTTATACACACGCGCACATACTCTTTGCTCTAATCAACCAACTCTCTTGGCCTTCGGCCGCATGACCTATGCTGAACGCATATGCACAACGAACCTTCCAATCCTTTCTCCTTTCCTCTATCTCTCCCTTTCTCGCCCAATTCCTTCCTAGTCCCACTAGTCCTCTTTCTTCTCCTTTTATAAGTGTTCTCTCTCTCTCCCTCTGGTAGGGTGCGAACCACCCTTAAGAAACGACGTCCTCATTCGCTCTTCCCACTCTCCCCGCCTTCTTCATCACGAACTACTCGACCCGACACTGTCCCTCTCCTCCCGCCCTCTTCCTGCAACTCGATGGATCGATGCAAAGGATGGACTTTTGAGGACGGGGAAGAAGGAATAAAGACGTGGCTCTGGGGGATGCCTACCGGCTCCGACAACTCTCCGCAATCGGGGCGAGCAGGGGAGGGCGGCACTGAAGAGAGAGAGCCAAGGAAAGGAGGCAGACTTCGAGAGGGGACGGGAACAAGAGGGTATTTAGGGGGCCAAGGGGGGGAATTATAGGGAAAATGAGACGGGAGCACAATGGGAAGAGAGAGAGGGAGGCAGAGAGAGGCACACACAATTCGGCTTTGGATGGTCGATAATGAGACTATCGCATCTCCTCCACCATCTACGCGTTTGCCAAAGGGTCATATCGAAAAAAATAAGTCAGGAGTATCAGCATTGAGTCCAACGAAAATGGATGGAACAATCAATGCTATGAGAAACTAATGTCAAAGTAGAGAACAATATTATCGCAAAAATAGAGAATGTGGGCGAGAAAAACTGATAATAAACTCCGATGTATCCACTTCAAGATACGGTGCATGGTTGATAATATGGGCTCATACCAATAACCTGAATTCAAAGAACATTTAAATATCCTTAACTTCTGAAAGGATATCTAAATCACGTAATTAAGTTAATAAGAAATCAAATTTGTATTAATATCATGACTGAATTATGTATTTCATGTTATTTAGCTAAATAAACAAAATGCACGACATGGTGAGAGAGATTCCCCATATAACATATAGAAACATACGTCTGGAAAAATATTAGGACTTTTACCAGGGTTCAATTTTGTATATAAGTAAGTAAATAAGAATAGAGAGAACATCATTTGGAGCTACAGATAAGGTAACATCGTGCATGACAGAAGAATCTACCATACTCGGTTGGCATGACTGTTCACATAAAAAATGAAAACTAATTACTAAAATTAAGGCAATCGTATCGCATGGGCTCTTGTGGCGCCTTGATGTAGCTAGAGAACCAATACGGTTTGAGCCCAAATATTTATCACACGACAGTATAAAATCAAATGAGAAAATCAATTACATTTTTGCTGATGTTTTATTTGAATAAGGGTCTAAATTTAACAGTTACTATCGATTAGCTTGGTGACTTATTTACCAGACTGGAAGTAGCAAGTATTAAATATTGTAAACGTAAGCGTACTATGTTAAATTGCTAATTGCAGAGGGCAGTCATCCGAAGGAAACAACGGATGGTGTTTTCGTATAGAAACAGCGTGCAAAGAAATGAAGGCTTATCAGATAAAAACATTTTCAATGCAGGTTTCCTATTCAAAGATGAGATAATTCATTAGTGTACAGAAACAATGCAGAACTTTTCTGGTTACTTAATTAGTAAATTACGTCTCTATCAATCGCGAGTATTAAAATATTATAATGAAAAATAATACTATAACATAGAGCAAAAACAATTAATCAAAATCGAGTAATCAGTACAGCACCAAATATCTCAGTTAATTTAAGTGTTAAAACAAAGTCAACTAATACACTTATGTACTCATATTTAAAGCACATACACGTATATTATCGGGTATGATAAAGTTTTGCGCAACATTATATAAGTACCTCAAATGCATCGTATCAACTACTTGAATCGTTCTGAGATCATTCAGAAGTATATCTACATAAACCGAAACGTATCAGTTACAGAATTATAAAAATTACGTATAGGCGAAAGAAAACAGATTCGAGCTCCAAGGAACGCCAATAGCAAACACCTATCGTTCACACCAAATAATATTCCGCTCCTGAGAATAGGATATTTTCGCGGCTTACACAGACAATTTGGATTCGGGAAAGAGTGAAAGGGGACGCGTCGACGAAATTAGGGGGACCGTAGGGGAGCACAAGACGGGACGGACATCTACTTAGTGATTATACCCGAGAATGACGAAAAGTAAAAAAGAAAATCAAAACAGTGGCAGAGAAAGCACGAGACAAGATACGGAAACGAACTGGAAGGATGATGCAGGGGGATGCGTCAAAAGTGTAAGGGAAGGGAAAGGATACCGGCAGTTGGGCGCGGAGGGGGAGGGATGGGGGCGGTGGATGCGTCGAAACCCCCTTGGAAAAGGCTAAACCGGGCACCGACCCAACTTAATGGGACAGGGTATCTGGAGAGAGGGAGAGCATGAGGCGGCTTTTGAGGAAGGGGGAAGGAGGCCGTGGTGTGGGGAGGGCACTTTTGGGAGAAGCCCTGAAATCGTGGGGGTTGGAAAGATGGCGAAAGACCGTCGACGCGGAGATTGGGAATTACGAGGGGAAGAGGAAGAGGTCAGGCGAGCCCAGGGAGAGGGTACGGGGTCGGGGGAAGGGAAAGATGATGAAGTGAGTGTGAGTAGACACAAGGATACGACCGAGGCTGTTTTCGCCCCGATCAAGGGATTACTACAAGATGTAGGGCATTTTTCTTCATTTATTTCTGGGGCAAACTTTCTTGCGGGAGGAAGAGAGGACGGAGTAGGAGGAAGGGAAGACCATGCCCGGTCAAAAATGATACCTTGTAATAAGATTTTCAGCAATATTAACACAGAAAGTGCGGTTGGCAAGGTCAGTGCGGAACGTGATAAATTAAACAAATATCCACGGGAAGGGGACATACATAAATGCTCGAATATGACGATGAAGTAAAAATAATATTTTGTCAACTATACATTTTAAGTTTTCGTTGCTAAACTATCTTTCTGCACTGTTCGAGAGTTGAACTGAAAAACTGAAGAATTGGGTGCTGAGTGCCTTTTAGAATGAAAGCAATCAATAAAAAAAATGGAAAAAATTGAATCGAAAAGGCACTAAGCTATAAAATACCTTCGATTTCTTGGTGTATCTCATATCGAACTCTGACGAGGATGTGGAGATTTAAACGCGCTATATGGCATTATGATGAATATACGGGAGGCATGGGATTACAAAAATTGCGCTTTGTAGTGGTAGGAATGAAAAATGAGTTACGAGAATATTGGGTAGAATGAGGATAGAAACTTCGTATTTTTTCTCAACAATAAAAATTCGATTTTCAGAATCCACTGATTTTCATATATTAAAATGGATTTCCTCGTGTCTTCAGCTAGTGATAACTACATACATGCATTATCCCATGCCCTTGTTGTCAGTTTACAAATTTTTATCTCATCTTCAGCAGCACTGTATATCGTGCGAGCTTTGATAAAACAGTTGTAGAGAATCATTTCACCTTATCCACTGTCTTCCATGTTCGCAGCATCAGTGAATTTCGCCTAACAACACATCACAAGTGTATGAACATTATATTCATTCATATAAACTAGGATCGAAATATCAGAAGAAATGGAATAAAAACTCTAGTTAATATGATAAATTGCAGCGAAAAAATGGACCAAGGAAAACATTTTTCATCTTCACGTCTCCTTACATAACACTCCTTTATGAGGAATTCTGAATTACTCCAACAAGTTTCCTAGCTATCTTACTAATTCTTGACTTTGGACACATTTCATACGATGTGTAATCTCCGAGTTTTAAAAATAATTTCCTAAATTACAATGAATTTTCTAAAGCCTTCACAACAAATACAGACATTTGTTGGTAGTACACTTGGTAATCTTCAGGGGTAAGGCACTTGGACGAAATAAATTATTTTGTACACCATGTAATTATTAAGATTGGAAAATTACTAAGCCGAAAATTGCCAATGCTAAGAAGGTAATAAAAAACAGCGCAGAGAAAAATAATACCGAGAAAATTTGAAGTGAAATTTTATATATTTTTAAATGATTTGTCACAACGACGCAGTACTAATTGAAGCACCAAAGAACCAAAATCAGCAATCTCTTTTATTTAAAAGTTAGATTTACTCAAGTAGAATCGCAAATACGGCAAACTTTATAAAAACAAAAAATTAAATTTGGAATAATTTTAGAACCACGAAGGAAAACCTTCATGTGCCAGGAACTGGAAAGGGAAAGGGAGACCTTGAAAGGAAGAGAGAGGGCACCGGAATCAAAAGGAAAAAGGAGGATAGAAAACGAGAGAGAGAGAGAGGACCAAGACACGAGATCGATAGACAGAGCTCTCGGGCTGGCCAGTTATCTGGTACCGGCAAGAAGCTGGGTGGGAGGAAAAAATGAAATAGTGGCAAAGGAAAATACCACGGGTGAATTGAAGTAGGCGCAGGGCGAAAATGGGCTGTGAACGCGCTCAAGGGAAAGAAGGAAGAGCCTTGTCACGGCGAGTAGAGTGAAAGAGAGAACACGAGGGGGGAGAGAGAGAAAAAAGAAAGCAGGATAGAAGGCGCGGGAAGAGGGTTGAGATGAACCGTGGATATGACGGAGAGGGACGTGAGTGTGCGAGGAGAGTGGTAGGAAAACTGGCGAGGGGAGTGGGGGGAGGGGTTTGTGACGTGGGGACGGACCGGAGGGAGGGAGTGGCGGAGAGGGGGTGCAAGAAAGGAACCGACATAATTGAGTGCGAGAGAGAAAAGTGGCGAGCAGGGAGCGCAAAGAGAAAACGGATGTAGGAGAAGAGAGAAAGACGGGGAGGAGACGAAAGCTGCAACAGTAATGCTAATTGGACTGCTGGACCGAGTTTTGAGTAATGTATACTGATGTTGTTCTGTGCATTGGAAATGTCATATCTACTAAACCCAAGAGATATGACTACGGGATTGAACGCCAACTAGAGAGAATGCCGTAAATGACATGTCCATGTAGCCACAAAAGGGAATTTTGTAGATTAGTTTCTTCGAAATCATGCCCATTATCCCGGGTGTAGTCTTTCGTACATAATGGGGGATTAATTCTAAATGGCGGAATTTCGCTCCGACAATTAAGGCTCAGATCCCCAAAAGATTACTATGTGCTGTAACCCAGTGCCAATGCAAATAGGTATCTTGATAATGGCAGCAGAGGTCGTGAGGTCAGAGATGTGTCTGAATATACGGGGATGTGAGAAACCATTTCACTCACTGTCTTCATTCATCACCAGTTTAAAACCAAGACCGGGTTCACTTCAGATATCTCCTTTCCTTACCCTAAATATGCGTTTCCATAAAAAATTATTTGCTTCTTTCGACAAAACTATTCCTACTTTATCCAATACCTACACTTTGTCCTTGATACATTACGACGGGAGGGCGACACTTGTAATTTGGCTGTTCTAGTGGCTATAACACAGGTACAGTTAATTTAAAACATAATGAATAACGATATCTAGAGGAAATACATGGTTTTTAGCTATCGACCTATTCAAAGATAGATGATACATGGAGATGAAATATCCGTAGCTGATCTAGATCTAGTGGCTAGGACAGCGAAGTGATGTCTTCGTCCGGACGCCCACTGAGAAGTATGCCGATTAGAAGTAGCTGGAGGCAAACATTTGGAAGGTGAGAAAAAGGCTAGTTTGTCAAACAAATAGCTTTCAATGATTACTGTAGGAAGTGATGAGAAAATATTTCGTGGAATTACATAATTGAAGGCAATAAGTTACATCTAAACAGTCCTGAACTGTGAGCGTACCTTAAATCTAAAAACTAGGAGACAAAAACCAAAACTACCGTGGAGCCAAGCGTAAAAGTTAACTAATCTGAGGAGACGGGCATAACTTCTTTATTATGCATCATTAAATTAGATATCCAAACAGATACTTAAAATAATGGGATAACAACTACATAATAATGTCATATTGTTAAACCACCATGATTGACATGGAGAAACAAACAATTTTACAACTTTGCCTGCAGCAAAAATGACGATGAATGTGTGGGCGGAATACTCCTTCGGAGTTAAATTTAACAATCAAATTTGGGTAACTATCGTATTCATTCTTTGATAATAACCTGAGACGTAAATTTATATCCTAAGCAATAGGAAAGTAGCAGTATTGTGCTAAACTGCATTCTGTTCCTGTTTGTAGCCATACAAAGGAGATTGAGGAAATTAAATGACGCGGTCAAGAAATTTAGCGTAAAAGTTACGCCATTATCCAAAATTCTAACAAACTTATTTTAATGACACATGGGATGGATGAAAAAATAATGCTGAAGGTATGTGTAATGCAACCACTTCAATCTTTAAGAAATATTTTTTCAAATTACTAGACTTTGAAGTATAGGAAGAGGAAGTAGAGGAAGAGAGGCGATTCTCAGCTTGAGAGTTCTGGCCGACACGTAAATACTAGTTATACACGTAAATAATAGTAGTAAGCCATTACATGAGGCATTCGGGGCCTTGGATAAGCCCTTCGAAAACGTCGAACGGAACAAGATGCTCAAGCTACTAGAAGCGCTTGGGTTGGACTACAACGACAGAAGAATTATTCATCACCTCTATAAGAGTCAGGTTACAACAATGCAAACGAAAAATGGAACAAAAATAGAAGCCAAAATAAACAAAGGAGTAAGACAAGTATGCAACCCCTCGCCAGCAATATTCAACGTACACCTGGAAGAGCCAATAAAAGAAACACAAGAATTGGGTATCAAAGGAATCAAGGTAAATGGAGAAGAAATCAACATGCTCCGGTTTCCAAGTGACATCACAGGAGTGGCGGAAACGTGAGAGGACCTGCAAGCAACTCTAAGTGCTATGGAACAAGTACTGGGGGAATATAATATGAACATCAACAAGAAGGAAACGAAAATTCTTGTGTGGAAGAGAGAAGCTGAATGCAGATATCACAATTCGAGGGGTGAAACTAGAACAAGTGGAATCCTTCATCTACCTGGACAGCAGCACAACGTGAGATGGAAGAAGTACGACCGACATCAAGCGAAGAATACCCCAAGCTAAGAACGCATTCGTGAAGAAGAGGCAATTAAAATGTTCAAAGAACCTAAGGCTGGAAACAAGGAAATAATTCGTCAAAACTTTCGTGTGGAGCATGGCGCTCTATGGTTCCAAGATTAGACACATTGGAAAAGTGAATCAGCGAAGAATAGAAGCCTTTGAAACATGGTGCTCGAGGAGAAAGATGAAGAATAAATGGACAGACAAAGTAAGGAATGAGGAAGGATATAGAAAAGTGGAAGAGGATAGGACCATATGGAGAATCCTACGGCAAAGAAGAAATAGATGGATTGGACACACATTGAGGCACAATGGATTGATTAGGAATATAATAGAAGGAAAATAGAAGGGAAGGTTCCACGACGAAGACCAAGAGACATGCACATAGGACAAATTAAGAAAGACGCAAAACAGAGATGGTATCAAGGATTGAGGGAATTGACATTAATTACAGTAGAATGGAGGGGTGCAGTAAACTAATCCTAGAATTGAAATACTGATGATGATGATGGTAACCTTCTCAGTGAAAATGTAAGCTTTATGTTATACAAATAAACTTTATTTTCTCGCCAATTTACCAATTATTTCAGGCATATGGGACAATATACATGACCTCAGGCAATAATAACATAATAAATTAAGAGGCGACGGAAGAATTTGTAGGTTGGATTTCCACAACTACCCAGACACCATCTGAAGTCCTGAGAGAAGATTTAAGACGTAAAAAACTTTTTTAAGTCGAAAAAAGCTTAATCTAACCAGCTAGCAATGGTGTAATCTCATCTAGGTCTTACTGAAAACCACCATTAATAAGCAAGTCACATTCGGATTTTAATATTCATGCCCGCATCTTAATAAGAAGGCAAGAACAATATTAAGAGGAGGAGAAAGACAACAGGAACAGAGAAAAGTGAACGCAACCAGTACCTGGGAGACCAGCATTGAACTGCCCCAAGGAACTCCGCTGACCGCAAACCATTACACAGGAGCGGGAACGCCTAACTCCTCAGGGGGCGTGAAAAGAATCTAGAAATCGCATTTGAAACCTTAAAAGTCGTGGAACAAAAAACACGAAAATAATTTAATTAAAAGTGTGACTGCTAAACCACAATAAAAAGGCAGGACCTCTGAATAATAGTTGAATACTTTACCATCAAAAACAACAAATTATTCCCGATGGTGTTACACCATTTAATTCTTCTAATAAGGTTCCCGCGAGTAGAAATATTTGTCTCCATCATGGGACCTCATCCGAACTTACAACCCAGAGTTACAACTGCAAAACAATCTTATCATAATTTGGTGAAAAATGGCCATTATGAATATCGTATTATATCAGTTATAATATCTACATATACGAGTTAAATTAACCAATAATATCAGTTACACCTGAAAACCAAGAAATGATTCCCGAAATATCTCACTGTTTTCACCATGTCGTGGTGAATGGTGGTACAAGTTATAAGGGTCAGCTATACGCAATACCAGGCTACGCGATAGCCTATCACAAGCACAATACAACTCATTATCCTCGAAGCGATAAACGTAACTCGGCGAAAGCTGTTAATTTCGCGAACATTCGATGCGTGAATTGGGAAGTTCTTTTCGTGTGAGTGCAGATGAAAAAGACCGCGAGATATCGTACTTTTTCTTAATAATTTCATGGCGAATTCTGGTACAGTTATATGGGTCAATTACTATCTGAATGTAAGATAGCCTAACAAGAGAGACACGATTTCTTTATCTTTGCTTCGATGGAAGTAACTGGGCGAAAGGTGTTAATTTCGTGAACATATTTTTTGATACATGAATTGAGAATTTCTTTTCGTATGAGGGCTGAAGAAAAAGGCCAACCACATTGTGACACGGCCTGAACCAGTCGGGAAGGTAGAGATACGCCAAAAATCGTGGCCAATCATATAAAAATGAGGGATGACTGTCAAAATGAAGGTTCAAAAAAATAAAATAATGGTTGACCGCCAAAAATCTTGGTAACTGTAAAAAATCGAGGCGGAATATTGAAAAACAGAACTAGTTGCCCATACAGGGTTACTCAGGGCTGGTTGGCCGGCATCCAGGAGCTGATAAAGTAAGTTTTGCTAATCGCTGAAAATGTTGAAATCGCTGAAATGCTCTGTTATTTAGGTGACAAGCAAGCTACGAGTAAAAAATTATTGTATAATATTGCTTTTGATTTTTAAAATGTCGACAAAGAGCTATTTCACGCGTGATATTGACATTGTAAAATTGTAGGACTTTTAAAATAGCCATCTTTAGTAAATATTTTACATTTAACTTGACACACGACGATAATCCGAAATTGCAGAATTTTTTGCAAGAACTCCACTCAAGGGACCTTTCAAATGTTTAAATCAAAGAAGTCATCAACTATTGAAATGAACAGAGTGGTTTAATTTATTTGCCAACATTTAATGAAACGTATAACACTATATAGCAAGAAATAATACCAATCCCAAAGCAGATTTAACACCACTAATTCCAAATTTAATCATCTAATTCTGATATCAAAACCCAGGGCACAATTTCCATTTAATTACATGTAAATCCAAAAGAGTTCAAAAGCTAATATTTTTAGTTGCAAAATGGCTTCCTCGTCCGCTCTTGGAAAATATACGGGATATTTTTGTTTCGGAAAACAATGAGTAGAAAATGGCTTATAAAATACAATCGTAAACGGCGATTCCAAATTGGTCCCACAAGCACTATAACACCAAGGAAAATATTCGAGCGTCAAGGAAAATTACCCCATTTCCCCATTAGAACACTCCCAGACCCTACTCGGTTCACAAAATGTTCGCTAGCATGACCAATTAGGAAACAATTTTCGACTGAGAGAGTGCGGACAAAAATCCAAACCAATTAATACCTTATGGTTGCAAGCAAATTGCATTCCGCCGTTCCACGAACAATCGGCAAAAAAAAATGGACAGAAAATGCCAGTCACTTATCCAGTGAGGACCCTCAAATCGAACCGTGGGGAAAGTTACGAGAATGGGTGAACGCGATGGCACAAGAGAAAATGTAAAGAGGTAAGGACGCAGTGGAAGGAAATCAATCCAAGTTTTCCACCAATGTACGGAGAAGCAATTAGAGCCAAACCTGCATTCCTACTAGAGGGGACAGTAATGAGCCTACAACATGATCGCTTCGGTAGAGCCGATTTCTTATGGGGACCAGTGGGCGTGCACTTTCATGCGCTGAAACAGTGCAATGCTCGATTGAATCTTATAAAAGGGTCGCTTAATTCTGAGTAATTTTTTTTCCACTAGCACGAAATCGAGCTTAGCGAACTTTCAGAAGCAGGTTGTCGAGAAACTGGGTCAATATATAGAATCAATCAATCGCTTTTGCAGACGTTCCATATTTGAAATCCGTGTTTACGTCACCGCTCTTCGTTCCCCAAATGCCTCCCATAAACATGGTCAAGAAAATATTATTCCGTTATCGATGACTAGATTTACTAATATACTTTCTGGGAGTCTTGCAGTGACTGTTACGGCGGATGAGATCTAAAGAATTCTGATAAAATGGAATTAATCAATGAAATCTTTTCATTCCGGAAATTCAGTGTAATATATAAGGGATAAAAGGGAAAAAATTGCAGAAGAAAGGAATGGAGAGACAGCCACTTCTCAATCCAAACGATCAAAATAGGCAAAACCTTCACCTCATATGAATTGCCCTTATTGCAAATGCATTAGTAGCATATTCCATTGCGAAGGAAAATGGTAAAACGCGACAGGTTCAGGTATCGCAATACTCTCGGAAATATTGAGACTAAACTATCAGAAATATTGAGACTATGACGAAAGATTGAATCCTACCAATGCGAGCAGGAATCGGAGAAAAAGTAGAGCCAAAAGAGTTGAAAGTTTTCCCTAGGATGAAAAACAAATGGGGAAAAAATAAATGAGATATCGTAGTTTAGTATGAGTGATAATGACAGAGATAATCCTAAAAGGAAGCAGCATTTCAAGTTTCTTTTAATTCTGAACGCTTTACTTATTTTTACGTCAAATTTATAGAGATGTAGCTTTTATTAAAATATAAGATAAAAGACAGAAATTCGAGACTGTATATATGTAAAAAATGTAGTGAAGGCATAATTCAAAAGTTTGGCGATGAAAGGGGCAACAATACAAATACTCTGAATGATCGTTTAAAAGGTACGCACGCAGATCCGTAGATGGTGAATACATGGAAGGTGAAAGGTTAAGGGAGAGCCGTATTCAAGAATCTGACTTGTAAAGCCAGTGATGGCCAAGTTAGAACAACTGAGGACACATAAGAATAAAGAATATACTTCGAAGAATCGCAACAGTGTTCCTAAAAGGTCATCTCCTCTCAAAATCAATTTTTGAATCGCGTACTTTTTCAGAAGTATCTTTCAAATAGCTTTTGCAACAATGATCCCGACTGAAGTTTTCCTTCATTTTCAGTTAGATTCATCATTATGAAAGAAGGCCACACTGAGTTATCTGACCGAAAACATAGAATATCAACGATAGAACTCTTGATCCTTTTACTAGTCTCGACACACGGCCGCACCAATTGCTGTCATTACTTTACGACTCCACCATTGACGCCGCTTTTAAAGCTTTGTAAATGGCCGACGGCAGTGACGGCGGTCGAGGAGGGATCGCGTGACGCACGGCACTGAGACTCCAAGGATAAAGCATTTCCGAGACGCCATGAGGAAACTTCGTATTGATCGAATTTTGTATCCTTATGCGAGAGTTGGAAAAAATATATGAATTTGAATTTGATCACTTTACAATGCATTGCTACGTCTTTGTCCTGTGGTTCGAAAGTTTGCCAAGAAATGATTTGTAGTAGGATGGAGTGCGGGGAAAATTCAGATAAATCGATGACCAAGGTGTCATATTAAATTACCCATGAAAATTCTGTAAACCTTTCTCAGGTATAATTTTGAAATTTCATGAAAATAATAATCCCCATTTAAATTTTAGACCTCAGATTATGGCATTCCCCGAAAATGGAATAAATAATTCATGGAAATGTGTAACCGCTTCTATAATAGTAAATAGTTGTTTTCCTTGGTTTGTTGAAAAATACATCAACTCAGGTATAGCATAAAATACGCACCACATGAAATTATGAGTGTACACCGTCACCATCAGTTTCAAACAGTAAATGGAAATAATACGTTCCTTTCAACAAAATTAACCACTCACCACTAACATCCAACACAGACAAAACACTTGACATAAAAGCCAATCTGAACTACGGTGAATATAATGAAGGGAAAAAAATAGTTTTTCATGTCTAAAAACTGATATTAGACAGAGGAATATAAATATCAATTGAGGGAATGCCACGATATATGTACAGTTGGCTACAAAAGTTTCTTCCGAGACAGGGAGGCCTAATTTTCGATGTAGCGGACTAAGCATCGACTAGCATTACACAAACGGGGTCCGTGGATGAAAATATGGAAGTAGGCATAAATCTATGGAAGAGCGCTACAATGACAGCGAAGAGCTTCCTATGATAAAATGAAACAATATTTGTAGCGAAGATTGCAGCGACATCCCGACATGTGTACACGCCGATGACAGACTGCGATAATGACGAAGTCGAGAATGTGCATGAAGATGTCGGTCAAAGAAAAACATGTAATAAAAAAGAACGCTTAATTGTACTTTGAGACTGTGAACCAATTTTCAGAGAAATAGAAGAGAGAAAAACACCTAGAAGATATGAAGCAGGGAAAAGAAATGAAAGAGGAGAAAGCCTCATGGAGTTCTGTAAACGGTAAATTTTGTCGTAGCAAACACACTTTCATGACGATTATACTATTGGAAGATGCCAGGAAATACAAGAAGGTACTAAATTGACTACATCCCTAAGATTCAGAGATTAAGAAATCAAATAAAAGTGCTGAAAGTGCTCTTCAGGGTCAGGTAACGAGCTAGCAAGCAAGAAAGATAATCTCCAGATGAATACGCACCAATGTCACTGGCGATGATAGAACAAAGAGAAACGAGGTCGAATATGAGTTGCCGAAAAAACTTCATCAGAAGAAACAAACACTAAGGGTAAATAGTAATATGGTAAGATTATAAATATCGTTCATTAAAACTGACATATAAAGCTAACTCTTTTTAAACCGGTGAGGCCTGAATAATGGGAGTAACAGAAAAAGAAAATTACAAGCGATGGAAATTCGATGCCACAGGAGGATGAAATAAAATTAACCAGCCGAGTAACAAACGAAGTAGGTACTTCAAAGGGTGGGTGAAGAGAGCATCCTATGGAGAACACTACGAAGAATATGAAGGTAACCCATTGGAAACATCGTGCGGCAAGATATTCAATTAAAGGCATAAGTGAAGGAAACAATGGTTTCTAAGGAATTACTAATAGCATTAGTCGAAAACATCAGTTGTTTAATTTTCTCAAATTTCAATCTTTGTACATTCCAAATCACAAAACGACGGTGAAATAGCATTGCGTCCGGAAATAGAAATCGGTTCATGTACTCGCGAGCTATAAAGTGGACGAAACTCGGCGTGATGCACAAAGAAATTTGGGTTTGCGGTTACATTATTTTCCACAAAACGCGCAATTACTGGACGAAGCAGGGGTGGCTTAATAAATGACAACATGCGTGTGTCGGCCATCTCACTCGCAGACTCGAGGTGACACTAACTGGTCATGGCAACGAGGGTCGCCTTGCCCCCTCTGGCATGGCACACCCATGTCCGGCAGCAGCACACACGAAGTATGACTGGCGAATAAACTGCATTTGGAAAATGAAGTTGATTCCAAAGGTTTAATAATGGGAGTTGAAAACGAACGATTTGGAATCATTCGCGTCCACATACCAAACATCCATTTGCTAGGTGCGGCACTCAACACCCAGCGCCCAACTTTTTTCTTTTAATCTCGGGAAGTGATACATTCAACCTGGACTGAAGCGACAAAATCACTATATTCGGCTCCACTTGGTCGCTGTCACCAGAAAACACACCACTTGGGTCAGCAAACGCATTCCCTTTGTTTCTACTGATAGATCGATAGGGGGAAGCGGAACACTGCAACACGAGAAAAGGTCGCTGACCTACAAAAAAGACTGCGCATCACCAGTTCCCAGTCTACCGCCCACTTCCATCTTCCCTTCGTCCCTCCGCCCACACACGAATCCTTTCGACCCCCCTCCCCTCACCATCGAATGCTGTCTTGAGTCCTCGGTGGGGTGGTCTATTCCGGCCGGAAGGGGGAGGAGGATGAGGGGGGAATCCGTTCGGGGATGTGCGGAGAGATTACGAGCGAGATTACGGCCCTCATACACGTTTGCGCCTCCTTGTTTGCATGCGTGTGTATGTGGGAAGGTGTGCGGGCATTGGAGTGATGGGCAGAGATTATCCGCCGCGAGCCTTAGAGCTGTTAAGTCCCCATTGATGAAGGCATTAACAATCTCGGAGACACAGCTCCTCGCTAGGGTTCCATCCCCGGTGGACTACTCTCCATACCCATTTGGGTGGGTGCGAGTGCAATCGGAACAAATGTCGGAAAATATTTAGTTATATTGATATATGTTGATTCTCACCCCAAAATGCTTTCAAATACCTATGTGAATGCTAACATTATCTTCCCCAGGTGAATGTGCGATTTCACGTTTCCTATCTTGTATTTATGACAGTAAATAACAGTGGGGCGATAAAAGAACAGCGGGAACAACTGTCACTCGTGCTATCAATTACTTCTATTGGTCATAAGAAATCGTTCCACTTTCTATTTGCACAAAATATACTAGCAATTTGATTTTGTGACATCATGGGAAAGTTAATATTTTATAGTAGTCACTACGATCAAATATAATTCTGGGAATTTTCACAACGCATGATATCAATTCAATCAAATGACAGACGTTCATCTAAAGAGTTTTCTTCATTTTGTGACTAAAAGAATAAATCAAAAACATACATGCTTTGCGTATTTTAATTCACACCACGCTACTGTTAAACCACATAATACACTTCAGTTTTCTTGATGGTGTTCTATAAACGGCGGGCCGCAAAAACATCAACAAGCCACCAGTAAAATAAGGACGTAATTTTTTGTAATTATTAAATAACTCGATCAATAATAGCCACGGAACAATTGACTTTTATAATATATTCATTGAAACGGTAAATAATAGAAGATTACACTTTGTTCTGCATTTCCCACAAAGGATTATTTTATTAGGTACTAAGAGTATCGAAGATATACTATGTTATCCTTAACCAATGGGATTACTCTTTTCAAGGGAAAGCTGTGATGATTTACTGTTGACATTTTTTTATTCCATATTGTTAGCGATACACGAAATACAACTAAGTCTCTAAATTTTGTTACTCGGAGAAAAATGCTCAAAACCTTACGTAGGTAATGAACCCTTGACCAGGTTTGTGGAAATTACATCAATCACTAATAATTAAATATCTATTACCACAGCATCGTTAATAGGAAACAATTAGAGTATCAATTGTATATCTCGCAGTCAGCATAGAAAATTCTTATGACGCCCTCCTGTTTCTTTTCCTCGCAAAAAAGAGACATTTGGAATTTGCACAGAAGAAAAATTCGTTTAGACTTCTCTCCACAAAAAATAAAATGTTTAATTTAACGCCTAGAATAATAACCATACAAATAATAATGCAATAAAAAAACGAAAATATTAATCCACAATCGAAAGAGCTGTCGGTGAGCATGACGGTTATTATTCTCCTCGACAATCTCGCGTATTCAATGTTCGTGGTGTTCGAGTTTTCAGGACTAGCTGAAAAAACATGGAAGCGAAGGAGATGAGAAAACGGGCGAATTATCCAAATCTGGTTTGCAAACCCACGCAGATGTAACCCGGAATAATCTATTGACATAACTGCTATTATCGCATACGTGCTGGGTGGGGTGAAAGGCTCATCGGCTGACAACAGCAAGTGCATCTCAGTCTAAAGGGCAAAGGAGGATGTACTAGCAGAAGGCCCTTCTCTTGGGGTCGCTTCGACTAATCCGACAGCGAAGTAGCGGCCATTACGATGACAACGAAACTGTTTTATGGAGACTCTCGTCCCTAAGACTGCAGAAAGTGAAATATTAATACACAAATTATTACTAAAATATAAATTCTCTAATTTCCTTCCCTAAAATCCGGACATGATACTTATCTCGTAAAAAACTGCTTTTTTCGCGATGATAACCCAAACGTATCAATAAATATTTTTTAAGTCGCCTCTCAGCTCAAACGCCTCGTACCAGTTTGAATGAATCTTCTGCTTTTTTCTTAAGGAGCGTCATCATTTTATCACCGAGTCAATACGGAGAGACAAAATAATTCGTGAGAAAAACATTCCATTCAAGCACCCACATTAAGCATTAGTGAAAATAAAAATAGGAATGTTACAAATTTCCATGACAAATATAGAATCGTTTGAGGTCGTACTAGGAATTTTGCGAATCCCACGCAGTTCTTCGCGGAAATAGAGGAAATACCTTATCACTTAGTGGATACAAACAAGGTTTTGCGGGAGGGCATTCAGGCGTACCCTATGCATCCTTCCGTGGGTTCCCTTGCCAGCTGGCCAACAGATCAATGCACGACCACGTTGGGGATTACCCTACGACGTCTCTTACATTCATAACTGGAAAGAAAAAATCCTCATCCAAAGGGCTGAACGTCCGACCATTTTCTGCAACTCCTCCACGCAGTAAATAATGCTAATCATATAATGATTTTTCCTGCAGCTCGGTCACTTGGAATGGATCGATGAAATGGTGAAAAATGTGCGCGTATCAAAATACTTTAAGGGATACACCCTCCGTGTGCCATTTGAATGCCGAGTTAAAATACGGTTTAATTCAATATGCCGCCAAAGGCAACTGAACCTGCACTTAAGCCCAAAATGTCAAAAATATCAACACATTCTCATTCAATAATACGAAATAATAGTTATTGATAGTACTTACGTTGCTTGACACTCCGCAAAACACACTTATCCAATAGCTCCTCCCACGATTTTTTCCAAATGAAAACTTCACGGTTCACCAAGGGGTTTCCAGAAATCCTGGAAAGAAATGTTATTCTAAGAATTAAACGAGAAAAATAATCGACGATTGCTAACAATAGAAAACGACACCGACACTTGTCATTACACGTAAAACTGGCATATCATCCTATTTTCAAATTATTCTAAGAATTTTGGATCCAACTGAATAATTAAGTCGTTTAAATTTAACTCATGTTAACATTAACAAATTCGAGTTAAGAACAGACAATTTATAAAATGTTCTCGGAGATAGGAGTATTGAAGTACATGGTAGAAGTTGAAAATGTGGCCCTTGAATAGAATGTGCGCTTCCCCTAAGTTATTTCACACGCCCATTCACCTGCCAAATAACAATCACCGAAATCGAACCTCGACATTTAGACTGCAAGGAGGTAACGACGGGACTCTTAAAAAGTTTAATTTCAAAATGAAACCAGAGCGTAGAATGCTTTACTTTAATTAAGGCTATTAGATTAAATCATAAAAAATATTTTTAAAATACTTGCCAAACCAATTTCATTCTCAAATTGCACATCGTTCATTAAATGATCATTCACTCTCCACTCTTTAAAAATATACCATAATTTTTCTCTCAATAAACCAGTAATAAACCATACTCAAATCAATTCGTGTACGATACACATTTTTTGCTCTCATTCAAGAAGTTCTTAGGAATACACTGAGGTGTGAGCGGCTCGGTATATCTTCTAGTAGGCATTAAATTCACACTTCACTAACCAGATGCTGCAGAATTACATTCTGCTTTCTTTTCAACAACACTACCAAACGCTTTCCTCAGTACAATAAAAAGATAAATTTCTCCATATTTTTAGATGGAGCTAATTTACTTTTCCACTTTTTCATTTATATAATAAATGTACAATTATTTTCTTCTCCCAGTCGCTTGGTTCTGCAATTCAATTTAAACTATTCTAAAAGACTAAAATCAAGTAACATGGGTCGAAATGCTAATACTTCATGAACTAGATTATTTCTGCTTTTAGCAACTACCCACTACTATTCTAAACTCATTCGTCACTTCGAGGTAGTGAAAAAGTGAATCCGAATTTTTAGTGCATATTTTCAAATAATTGATGCAAAACAAGGACATAAGGATAATTTCGCATGAATTTTCACTGCTATTATGAATATATCGGTACAAATAAATAGATGTGCGGATAATCAAATTCAGACAGTATTATTGGGATAATTCCCGTAAATTTCAGGTGAAAGTTAAGCACAGAGGGAAGGAATGGGTGGGATACTATATACGTTTGAATTGGATGTTCCGTTGATAGAAGACCATGAAAAAATCTTTCTTCGCTTGTTCGTCATGTTGAGGAACGGGCGATATTTGAATGACCACAAAGATATACACCAGAGAAGAGCATGTTGTTCGAGACAGCATAGAAATCGTAAGATGTATACCAGGAAAAAAGAAACATAGCATAAAAGAGTCCAAAGAAGGTGAGGATATCATGGAAGAAAGTAACACGGGAATAAGCCATAGCCATTAACTAGGCCTCCTTAAAAAAAGAATAATTTGAGGCGTCAATTTGTGGAAGCGATTTATAACGGAAAAAGAAAATACTTTCTTTTTCCGTTATAGTTCTTCCACACAAATTTTATTACACACGACCTAGGTTTCGACTTACAAAGTCATCATCAGGTAAAGAAACAGAAGACACACAGTTTTACATACAGAAGTACTATACCCTTACCCAGAGGGCTATAACCTCTCCTCTTCTCTATCCACTATAAAAGCTGTGTGTCTTCTGTTTCTTTACCTGATGATGACTTTGTAAGTCGAAACCTAGGTCGTGTGTAATAAAATTTGTGTGGAAGAACTAAGTATTTTCTTTTTCCGTTAGGCTTCCTTGACTGCACCTACACAGCATGAAGGTCATGCCTATTTATGAGCAAAAAAATAACAATTAAAAATATGACTCAGTTCATTAAACAAGTCAAAACTTTTAGTTGTGTTGACTATTTCTAAAACTAAATTATTTCTCTAACTTTTTTAAAAATATACCAACGCAAAAAATATACCAACGCAATAAAAGTAAAAGAAAACGAAAAAAAAATACCGTATTGCGAAAGAAAAAATAATGAGAATCCAGCAGAAAAGAAGAAATATTATGATGTACCACACAACTGTACCAGACAACATCGCCGATAGGGGGTGATTCGAATGAAAAAATTACGATAAAAAAGTGGCGAGAAACGGAAATGTCAAGGGAACAGCGGAACGAGATGCGAGGGAGACAAGAGCACTTGGACACCTGAGGGGAGAATGAGAGAGGTCCAGATGAGCTTCCCTCCCTCCCAACGGGAACATACAGTTCCCGGGAAGAGAATAGATGGGCATGGATTCGGAGGAAGAGATGGGGAAGAGAGAGAGAAAGATAGAAAAAGGAAACCAGGACCACGAATCTACGACGTGACAACTCGCTCATCTCTGTCGACCAATAAATCCAAGCGCGCATATTCTCGTAAAACATCTTGAAACCTGCAAACCTCAGAAAACTTTAAAGCGTCATGAATTAATTTGCATGAATTCGTTGACTTTCTCGAGAAGAAAAAATTGAAAAACTAAAATAAAAATGCACCTTTTTGAAATCGAAGAGGGAATACATTAACGGGGGCAGATAAAGGGGAGCTCGACCTGGAACTCGTCAACTGTCAAATACGCCGACGCCACCCGCCTTTCGAGAGAAAAAAAGTGCCACAACTTTTTTCAACAGCGCCAAGTTTCCGAGACTAAAGAGTTGGAGAGAATTATGCCCAGCCACCACCTCCCCCACCTCCACACTGCGAGCCCTCGCTAAATTCCTCTTTCATCTATTCTATACCACACTCGATGAAGCGGGTGGGGAATGGTCACTAAAGGAGAAGGGATGGACTCGATTTCTGGAAGCTGAGGTGAAGGGGGTAGGGCAGGGATTACCGCCAAAAGAGCCATTTGCATTTCTCAGGAGGAGAGCGGGTCGGGGTATAGGGATAAAGCAAAGAGCCCACTAGTATAGGGGATGAGAGGAGTTGAAGTAGGGATTCCGTGTATGGGAGAGACAGTAGGGGGAGACACGAAATAGAGTGAGGGGACCATATGATGGCGAAGGAAGGAGAGCAGGGACAGAAAGCGAATGGGAGGTGGCGGTTAAGGGCGCTGAATTGAGTTTCCCCACGAGGGAGGAGGGGTGGGGAGTGGTGGATTTGGCGAACGTAAACCTGTCGAAGGGCGCTTATAGGTTGGGAAAGATGGCGGAGGTTGGCGGAGAAGGGAAGAGCGTGAAAATGCTAACGCGGCGGTATTCCTCTTCAAAACAAATTCGGTCGTTCCGACAATAACTCGAAAGATGTCTGCATTCCGGCAAGGAAGCATGACCACGTTGTTCCTCGATTTGCATAATGGGGTTTTAAAGACTTATCCCTGGCCCTTGTTACAGCAACACATCTACATCGTTATTAAAAGTATTCATGTGTAATACACCTTTCACTCGAATACGGATTAATGTTTAGAAAACAGACCGGCGAATATTTACCTTAAAGAAACTCATAATTGGGTCGGTAAAACTAATTAAATAAAGCAAAACCTAATCAAATTATTGAATCTACGAGGTTGATGAGCCACACTGATTATTTCCCAACCATCTGCAAAACTGCAGGGGCATCAACACGTGAAGCGAGGTTTTGCAATCAAATTTATTGGTACGCATGTATTTACAAAAAGTATAATTACATCGCTTCAGTGAAAAATCTATGTAATGAAAAGTAATAATTTTCTGTCGAGAGAACTGTACGCTTAAAGGCAGAATCGTGTTTTTAAGAATGCACTAGTTGGAGGTACTCGACAAAAATATAATGAATGTAATTATGATTAGCATAAAATTATGAAGTGGCTGGTTTCATTAGTACATTCATCCCCATTCTCATTATGCGTTTGTGTACGCATGAATGTATATAATTATGTGTATTCACGTAGATTGTGTGAAAATAATATATTATATGCGAATTTAAACGAGCTTTGGGTCCGAAAACACCTGGAAACCTCAGCAGTGGAAGCAAATTACATTGATAGGAACATCGTAACTCATTTGTATGCCTACCAATGAAACCAGTATGACAAGCGCAAGCCGCAATTCCCCTTCTGTTTAAAATTACCGTTGATTGACTAAAATCTACACATTGTTATCAATGTTATCATTCAACAGCACTCTGTAGTGCAGAAGGCATTCCTTAATTCTATGAGAAAAAATCTTCGGTTAGTCTAAAAGTTAAATGGAATAACAAAGTTTAATAAATAAAAGATAAACTTTGATTAAATACAGTCAATATATATTTGGAGATATCAACCTTGAGAGAAAAACTTACGACGGCGTTCTCCTCACCGTTCAACAAGATTTCCGAATCACGAGCCGAATAATTTCGTGGCAGACGACGGTGGAGCAAACAGAAAAACACGTTTTATTTGTCCAGTCAAACTTCCAAAATAAATTCTTCCTGAAAACACTGCTTACTCATCGTCGGTAGGTAGCGAACGTACTCCAGCTAGCGATCACCCACCATCCGAAACTCGGGAAGTGGTGAAAGAAAGTTTTTGCAGAAGACACACGCGAATCCCCTTTTCATCCCTGATGGGGAACAATTAATGACGTAAGACCTTTTACAACCTCCTCTCCTACCTTTCGGATTATGAAATTGGATGGCCGCTGCAGGAGTGCAAGAGAGAAAGAGAGAGGGGGGGGCAGGAGTGAAGGCTTTTCTGGGAGGAGTTTGGGACGGAGAGAGGGAGAGAATAGGGATAGCACAGCATTGATCCACTATTTGAAATTTTGCCTCCGGCTGCGCTACGTCTCTCTCTCTCTCGACCAACCGCCATCCACAACCCTTCCGCTATCTAACCCCTTCCTTCCCTCCCACTTTCCCTCCCTCTCAACCCATCTAGCTGACTCAGCCCATACGAATGAGAAGCAGGAGATGAGGGAAGGAGGAGAATAGAATGGAATGAGGAAGAGTACGGGGAGTGGGGATGTGAGGTAACTTAGGTTGTCCATGGAGAGGGATGATATAAAATTGGAGCCGAATAAAGAGGAAAGGGTAGACTGAGAGTTACAAGGCTGTGTTTTTGAAAAAGAAGACAAAGGGAAATAGCACTGGAGCCCGCATAATATTTGGCCAGGGGCAAAACAGGGCCATCGAAGGATAATCGCAATATCATCCTCCGCGTGGATAGACTTGCCACTGTTTCTCGCATAGTGTAGCATTTAGGATAACACAGTAATTAAGGCTAGAACGGTAAAATATTCTATCTCACTCATGTCTGTAAGACAACAAAATAGTTCCGAAGAGGAAATATTCTCGCCATTAATTTCGTTGAAACCGTATTTTGCACCAGAACATTCAATATGTTTTTTCAATATGTCAATATGTTTCTTATTGTACGTACAAACACTTTCTTGCAGCCACAGCACGATAAACTAAATAAAAACAACGTAAATAGGAACATTTACAAATGGTCAACTTTCAAAAGGAAATTAAATGCAATGAAACGTCCGGCAACGTCACGTATTCTAGATTTTCATGCCGAAACTCTATAATATTCCAAATGGTTCTATGTTAAAAATTTTTAGTGAATTTATTATTTCTGGTATACTTGGAAAATTACAAAACCATATACATCCAATAAAACATTCATTTATTCCTACATAAACAGTTATTGACAGTCAAACATTTTGATAGGAAATCTATTGGACCGACTTCGACCAACAAAAAAAATATAAACCTACATAGTATATGCAAGATGGAAGCCGTAAAATGGTCTTAATAAAAGAAATACGGGGACCACAGGCAATGAAGATACACGAATAAACAGAGAACACCACTTCTTCAAATTTATATTAAATTCACTAGAAAAAATCGCAGGGGTGGATAAGTCTACTAAGATTGTTTATGATCAATCAAATGAATGGCTTTATTTCCATTGGTACTCAACAATTCATACCCTCCTTCAATAGTTAGGCCTTACGTCGTCGGTGAGGGACTTTCCATAGAAGCAGCTTATGAGAAATTAATTCCAGGTAGAAATTCCTCTAGAATCTTCCACCGAATGAGTCTCCATTCTGGCCGACGTTTCAAATGCTCGACTCGGGCATCAAAACGTCGGCCAGAATGGAGACTCACGCGGTGAAACAATCTGTAATTCCAGGTTCACACGGATTTCATTAAAAACCTTCAATTTCGAAATCTCAAATAAAAGTTAAAATCAACCAAAAGAGACGCCATATGAAAAAAAGAGCGGCAAAATCTACGGATACAGAGGCAGGTGCAGAACTATAGCAATATTTCGAGAGAATTCGCTGCGTTTAAGAGAGGTGGAAATGTGACTTTTGAGTTCTCGGCAGTGGAGGGACAATGAAATGAGGGAGGAAACAGGAAGTGTATTGACGATAGAGGGAGTAAGGGAGAGCACGGAAGATGGGGAGTTTAGAAGAAGGGAAGGAACGGGAATTTGGGGAGGACGAGAACCAGCACGGGAAGGAACTTATCCAAACCTGAAGGGGACTAATCGGAAGAACAAAAGGGGCAGCGGGCGAATGGTGAGAGGGTCTAGGGGATGGAGGCGGAAATCAGAACGGGGGTGGGCCAAAGCAGCCGGGACTGACTTTCCCCATCCCCTCCGAAAAGCTCTTCAAAGCGGCATACAAAAGGCAGAGTTGAGAGATCTCCCGCGGTAATTTTGCGAAGTAAGACACACCCACCCATCTTCCCCACTTCTCATTCCTCCCTCAATCCCTTGCCCTCCAGCTTCCCAGATCAGATGAGCCTCGGGACCGGCTCTTTCCTTCAAAACCCCTCCCTCTGGACCCCTGTTCCCTATTTACCAATCACACCTCTCGCCCCCATAACCCTCTTAGACCCGGTCGTTAAAAGAAGGCGAGGGAACGGGGAAATCGGCTGCTTTGGGCCCTCTGCTGCCAACGATGAAACTTTTTCGAATCTTATGGCAGATGGGCGATTATCCGCCAAAACTTCAACTCTTTCGCTCCCCTCGAGCTCTCTCCCGTCCCTATCCACTTCCACCCTACCCCTTTCTCAACACCCAACTTTCAAGACCAATTTTCGTAGGGAGAAGCATTGTATGCAGATCTGGCTGGGAAATATCCTTCTCCCGCCAAAACACTAGCTGCACTTAAGCAGGTTAATAGAATGAACCAGGCTTCGGATGGTGGGCACTCATGTGCTGATGAAGCGGCAAAAAACGGGAGTAAGTCAAAAGACCATGCATTTCCACCTCTAGGTGAAACATTCAACAGAATTAAGCAGGAATTGTCAGATAATTCAACAGTATAGCAATGATGACAAGGAGAACATCTCGATATTAGGAATTCCCTAAAATAGACGGATTGATCAACAAAGACCGTGCCATTCCAGATTTCACGAATAGCATCACTTGCTCTGAAATGTTTATGGAGTCAGGAGAAGTATGTCTAGAAAAGTTTTGATTAAAGGGTTATCTAATAGTTTTAATAGATTCCAAGCTTTAAGAAACGCCAACACGAAGGAACTCATATGCCTGCAACTTGGAAAATTTTTAAACTATTTTGAGAAAAATGCTGACAAGCCAAAGTGATAGATTGATTCCCATCTTACTAATGAAGAGCTAAAACGATTAGTATTTTATTTATTTTACTAGAGTGAAAAGGCTTGAGTCCCATTTAACAGAACAAATAGCCTAAATGCCCAGGGGAAACAATTTTAATTACAAAATTAACTATACAATCATTTAACATCACAAAATAAAACACCAGACAACCATTTGGAAGATATCAATTATACTAATCAATGCGAGAATCTCAAATTGCATCTGAAGGATTTTTTTTTAATTCCCGACAACAAAACTGAATATTATACGACATGGTAAATCATGCATGGTAAAATACGTATTTAACAAATCATTTCCAGTATTAAAATAACAAGTGTCGATGTTACCACCATTAATTCACTGAGATGCATTGGCTCGCTGATGTAAATAATTAACAGAAATGTTATGGATCAAGAGGTGGACCATTTCTAGGGAGAGAATTATTGTATACACAAAAATGACATTGAAAATGTCGGAAAATTTAATACTTCACAACAAAACACCTGGATTTACTAAGAACTCAATAAAATAGTTAAGTCGACCACTTTATAAATATTAAACTAAAAAGAAAGTGAAACACACTAAAATAATTCTTACTTATTCAGAGTAAGTATAGTCTCTCAGTAATTCATTGAAATTCATCTATAGAAGTACTAACAAAGTTTCCCATTATGATAAACTTGATTAATATTTCACTCTTTCCATTCTTTATATCTTTAACAAATTATTTTCTAAAAGTGGATATTCGAAAACTTTTTACCTCTACCACTTTTATTCGTGGCCTCCGACCTCGGGTCCAACCTTGGAAGTATCTAGGTAAAAGGTTTTTGCCGTAATATCGGCTATTCATACCAACTCGCCATGACACATTTTTATTAGTTCTTTTTAATACTACCGTTTGGTTTAGTCAAAAGACGTAAACATCCCAGAGTCGAGAAAAATAAAACACCAAAATTTTACCGAGAAACTATTAGGTTCGAACGTTCAGGCGAATTTCATTCCATTTCCCAAACCTTGACGGTTCCTGAGATGATGGACATAGCGACAGTTAGGAAATGGAAACAAGTAAACAGTTTGAAAGATTACTTTATGCCTAAAAATTACTTTCACCCCGTTGAAGAGAAAGGAATTCTAAGGTTTGATGTCTGATGCGAAAACAAATACCGACAACTTTTAATGCTTTAATTAAATGAACAGCATTTTTGACATTTAAAAATAACCAATGGTTAGATTATATACATAACTAAAACGCGGACCAATGAGTAACCCACACGGCGCAATAAGCACGAGCACACTTTCGATCTGAAATCCACATCTTAAATGCCAATAACTCTCGCAACGAAAACGAGGGCGAAAAAACTGCAAATATCCCCAAAGCATTAAGGGGCGATAAAACCCATCAATAATAATGGCATGGAAATAGTCTACGTGAAAAAAAAATTCGAAAACTTTTGAACGAGATTTTTTTTCCGAATAACATGCTCCGTAAATTTTAACGGCTGAATCGATTTAACGTTCCAAAAAAAAATCAGACACTATTTTATCTTCCAGGCAACGCGGTTCCGACGGGAGTGCGCCCTTGCACTAGAGGTAGAAGGGATACACTATTTACACACATGGAGGACGTGAAAGGGTGAGGCAGGAAGGGGAAAAAGGGGTAAAGAGACATAAAAGATGCCCTGAAGAGGGTTGCTGGAGCAAGTGGAAACTAGATCTATCAAAATAAACACCATCACCGGGAAATCAAGCCAAAACTAGTGGAAAGCTGTTCGCCAGGCCGAGGATCAACATAATTCCAAGGTACAACATCAACATAATGGAATCGACTCTATACTTGTTCTCTAAGATAACAAATACGTTAATTTACCTTTTGGAGGGAATAATAGCCAAGGAACACGGCGACGGAAAACGTGAGAACATCTCACGAATTTACAGCGACGAAATTTGAAAATGCTATCTATGGTGCAGAGGTTTGCATGAGCGAATGCAAAGCTTGATTTTAACAGCATGAATTTAGATATTTCGAAGTAAGAATTAATCCCACGAATGAAAAACCATATACAACTGTTATACAGCCGTAATTAATTAATTAATTACAGATTTTGAAATGTATTCGGGAGTTTTCGAGGCGGAATATCTAGTGCTTTCATTTGTCTGGCTATTGTATTAACGGATTGTACAGTGTTTTTGATTACACTTTGACACAATAACGAGATTACATTTGATAGAAAAAGTTCAAAATTAAATTAAATCATAAAATGAGAGGTATAAAATGTTTCTCAGGTATACTCTGAAATATTACCCTTTTAGTACAAAACTGCGGCATGATGATTTAATTAACAAAACGGATGCATGGCGCATTTTATTTCTAGTTGAAATTATAGCAAAATACAAAGTTAGCCATTTCAATAATAATTAATCCTGATTTGTTGGGAATTTATAACGGGAAGAATGATTTTAGGCTACCTTAAAAACTTGCCAACGCCACAAGTAGGGTGATTCCTTGCAAAATAGTTTTAAAAAGCGTCCGCAGGGTAGTGAAAAGACAATGATGTAAAACTCAGAATGAACATAGTTCACATAAAACACGTGCACAGAAGATATTCCCTAAGGAAAAAATGAAGAAAAGAAATAAGACAACGAGAAAGGCCGATTGTTGTGAGGAATGAAAGACGGATGCGAAACCAATCCCATTAATGGTCAACTGAATCACACGGATCCCGCGTGTAAAAAGGGTGCATATAAAAATGTGGGGGTAATATCTAAGTGGTCCCCAGACAAATTTAATCTACAAAATAATTAGTTGTGAATCAAATTATATTCACTTCCTAAACGTAAAACAATTCACGGTATTTAGTTCAAATGCCGTGGTAAATTGACGAGGGACAAGTGAATGACTCTAGGATCAAATTAAAACGATCCACGATCAGGGCATGACGAGTTTTGGCCGTTGACGATTCTAAATTGAGGAACAGTTTTAAAAAAACGACACATTCTGCTGAGAATGCCACACGGGAGGAGATGGAAAAACGAACGGTAGAGTAAGGTCTACGATATTAAACTTTTAAAAATCACAAATGTTTGTCCAAGTACGGAGCTACCATCGAATAAATGACCATTGGAAAAGGAATGAGAAAGAAAATGGCCTGGGGTGAGAAGAAAAGTAATCTTACGTAATCCTCTGAACAGAAGCGATATAAATGATAATGAAGATTGCACAGAGTGATACACCAAGGTATGAAAATTTGTATATAAGAAAATAATACGCGCTTCATTAAGCCTTTCACATTTTAACACCTATATTCATGCATGAACTATGCCCCTCCCGCGGAATACACTCTTTTATTGGCGGAAGGGCTTGTACGTTCCGATGACCTCTGGAGTTGTACTGGCGGGAGCAATGATATTAGTTCCTGGTAGAGTGACCTATGCCAGAAAGGTCGAAGGTTGAGAGCAAGACGAAAGGTAGTCCACGCAGCGGTTGTTCCTCAGTGAGGCGGCTGCAAAGGCGTCTGACCCCAGTGGGACGGCCATAGAGTGATTGTGCCACGTTAAAAATATAAGAAGAATAAAAAAAGAGTAAGGCAACGGGAAACCACCTCAATTATCTTTCCCAAGAATATAATGATGGACACTATAGAGAGCATGAGTCCTGGCAACTAGGGGACTCGGCCAAATCGGCCGTGTGTCGTGCCCGGCAGCGGGAGAGGCAAGGTCGTCATCTCACTAAACCTTGCAAAGGAAAACCAAAAACCGCAGGATAGAAAACGCAGATTGAGAAGACCGAATTAGTTGGAATAGGTACCGGGAATGTTAGGGCAATGTTAGAGACAAGAAAATTAGAGAATATAAAGCGAGGGATAGAAAGAGGAAATAGAGGTATTTTATGCCAATGGGAGGTGAGATGGAAGGAGAGCGGGAATTAGTGAAGTGATAGTTATAGAGTAATATACGGCGGAGGGACGAGAGCCAACGGGGATTTGCCATAATATTAAATAAAGAGGTATGAAGAAGCGTAGTCGATATAGAACAAACAACGGATAGAATATTACTAGTAGAGATAAAAGCAGAACCGACGAACTTGGTTAACGCTCAGTATACATGCCACCCAGCAACCATAATGAGGAAGAAATCAATAGGATATCCGTTCAGTTAGAGGACATAATCCCTTGTGTTCCAGCTGGGAAACATCTGATGGGGGATTGGAATGCGACGGCGGGCAAAGGAAGAGATGATAATGAGGGGGGCTATAGATTAGGTACGAGGATTAACCGCGAGGAGAAAGTAATTGAATTCTGCAGGGGACAGGGATTAGTCATTACGAACACTTAGTTTAGACATCACAAAAGGGGTAGGTATACATGGAAAATGCCAGGTGACTCAGAAAGGTATCAGTGAGATTATATTATGGCAAGGCACAAATATAGGATCAGTGTCATCAATTCGCACAGCTTCCCGGGAGCGGATGCGGACTCTGACCACAATTTAGTTGTTATGAAGTGTAACGCCCGTTTCAAAAAGATAAGGCAGGGGCGGCGGGTTAGGAAATGGAATGTAGAAGCATTAACTGGAATGATAAGGAAGGAGTATGAGCAGGCTGTAGAGAAGATTATGAGTGAGGAAAAAGACCTGAATATTATCGAGGAAAAATGGATTTTTATGGATGGATATTTTAAAAGAGATATCAAAAACCACAAAAAAACTACATGAACTGTCAATATGAAAAGGGCAAGGAAATCATGCATTACGGATGAGATACTTAGATAGATGACAGAAAGAATGGAAAAACGTAAATACAGAGCTAGACAAGCTAGGAGGAGCTAGGTAGGAGGAAGTACATAATAAATTGAGACAGGTAAGAAATTCGGCCAAAAAAGCGTGGTGAAAGTCGCAGTGCGACAATATGTAAAGTTTGCAGAGAAAAGGTAAAATTGGTGCGCTATTCAAGAAGGTTAAAATACACTTGGAAAGTAAGATGGGAAAATCTATTTTAGCAATCAGACAAGTCGGTTTAAATAATAGTTGCAACGTAAAAGATCCAAGAGAGATGGAAGGAATATATACTAGAACTGTACGGTAAAGAACTTGGGCCAGCAAGGTAAGAGAATAAAAAGAGAACATGACGTAGATGAAGATAGCTTACAGGTAGGTACTTAGCGTACTCGAAGACAAGATGAAAAGGGAAATATAGGAGATGAAATACTGCCGTGGGGGTAGAAAACATTCTTGCGGAACTGCTTACAGAATTAGGAAAATGTGGGAGAAATAGTGTTTAGGTAATATTTCGAAGCATATCTGAGGAAGGAACCTGGCCGGAAGACTTTATGAGATCAGTGCTAGTTCCTATTCCTAAAAAGGTAAAGCCTACATCATGTGAGGACTACAGAACAATAAGTTTGATTTCCCATGCATTTAAAGTTGTTCTCAGGATCATCAGCCTTCGGATGGAGAACAGGGCGAATGAATTCTTATAGTATGATCAGTTTGAGGTAACGAAGGGAAGAGGCACGCGTGATGCCATCGCAGTGTTGAGATCGCTAATCGAGAGGAATATAGAATACAATCAGGAGGTATTTGCCTGTTTCGTAGATTTCGTAAAGGCGTTTGATAGAGTGAATTGGGAAAAACTAATGAGTATATTCCAGAAAAAAAGGAATAGATTGGAGGGACAGGAGGCTAATCCGTAACCTGTACAAGTCTCAGACTGCTCAGGTTCGAGTGGAGAAAGGGGAGTCCGGATGAGCAGTGTTAGGAAGAGGTGAAAGGCAGGGTTGCCCATTATCACCGGTGCTGTTCATCGTATATGTGAAGGAAATGATTAAAGAGCAGGAGAAGAACTGGATGTAGAAATGAAATTCGGTGGGGAATTCGTAAAATCAGTTAGGTTTGCTGATGACCAAGCTTTAGTTGGTCAGTCAGCCAAAGAGTTGCAAGTATTGCGGAGTGAATTGGAAGTTCAGTGCGGCAGATATGGGATGAGAATCTTTAATAATAAAACAAAGGTTATACGATTTTCTACAAAGAAAAGGGCTAAGCTAAACATTAAAATAGGAGGGGAAAAAATGGAGCAGGTAGTACAGTTTACGTATCTCGGAAGTGTTTTGGACCAACACGGTCAAAGTAGTAGGGACCTAAGGAGAAGAATTTCACTAGGCAAGGAGGCTTTCTAAAGGAGGAGGGAGTTGATGGCGGGGACGTTGAGTAGGGAGGTTAAGAAAAGGCTCGTAAAAACTTTGATATGGAGCGTAGCTATGTACGGCGCGGGAACGTGGTCGCTGAAGCAGGAGGATAGACGTAGATTGGAGGCTTTTGAAATAAGTGGGAGTGGAGAAGAATGGAGAAGGCAAAATGGACCGAAAGGAAAACAAAAGAGGAAGTACTAGGGATGGTGGGCGAGGAGAGGGTTTTTTTGGGAGAAATCCAAAGGATGCAGGAAAAATGGATAAGGGCGTATTGATCGGCAGTGTGATGTTGAAGACTGTAATAGAGGGGAGAATGATAAGTAAACGAGGAAAGGAGAGACGAGGATAGGGATGTTGGACGGGATGAAGGGAGGAAGGAAATACACAGAGATGAAAAAGGACTTGATGTAGACTAGGACGTTGGGTTATGTTTTGTTAGGAGTAAACAAAATATTTATTCGGTAGCTGTGGCCATCTAAAACCTACCTAAATGGGTAGATTACTTAATAATAAAATAAACTACGGAAAGTTGAAATGTATCAAAACTAAATACCCATCTTTACATTGTTTCTAACAAAAATTACTCATTTTCTAACAAAAAGTACTCATTTGAAGTCAACACTAATGGCAAAATCTTGGTTCCTAATCTAAATTATGACTTACAAAGAGTTGGTACCCCTTTCGTCTTAAAGACAATTATGTGGTATAAAATGTTTACATTAACGGAGAGTACTCACTTCGATGTTAAACAATGAAAAAATATGGTTATAATGAAAAAATAGGAAGCAATGGAAAGCGATAAACAACAATAAGGACCACTTGAATATTAGCATGAACGTATAATCCAACGCGGTAGATTTAAACACCGTATGCCAACTTTGGGTAAGTTGAAGTTGTACGAATTGGAAGTTATCGTAAATTTTACACTGTAACAATATTGTCGTACACTATCAAAAAAACTGTTATTTACAAGATATAACTCCCGAAAGACAATGCTTTTGAACGAATACGAGTTTTCAGTTTCTCTTTAAAATCTAAATTGCATATCTTCGATGCTGGTAACGGGACTCTGCCTCATATCCCATGATAGACTTTTACGTGCAAAGAACATTAAGAAACACTTCACACGCATCAAGATGAAGCTATATGCTGAAATATATCATTTGTTTTTCCCATAAAAATGAAAATATTACTGAAGTTCTTAGCCCAGTTCAAAGCATTACAAAGAGCCCAGTCAAGTATAATCTTAAACATAATATAAATTTCATTGGATGTCGAATTCCAGACGATAAATACCGCTTACCTCTCGTGAAAATATAAGAGAAAATGAGGGCAATTATCTAAACTGGTGTACTAGTATTATAAATAACCTGACCTAGTTTCGGCACAAACATGCCCCTCAGAAAATGGCACGAGTATGTTAAATAAAACATGATCGGTAGTTCATCACAAATTGAACAATTATGTGGACATTTACCATTATTTTCTCTTCTACAAAATGGAAATCGAGCATTACCTCAAAGCAATGCTTGAAGCTTTTTCACTATGGCAAAATACTTGTTGAAAAAAATACAAACCCTAAAAAAGATGAGATTAGTAAACTACGTAATAACTCAATGCAACGGAGATAGATACATGCGCTATATAGCACAATACGACGTAAGATTACATTTAAAACTCAATTTTGACAAAGCCTTTCCATTGACATATCGAAAAATGCATACAAAAGCAATACGGTCGACCTGAACAGTTTATCTACAGTATTATGAGAATGAGCCATGCACGCAGATAGGTGGGCAGGTACTCCTTACCCGGAAAGTCGGCATCCTTCCTACAGCCGAAGTTGAGGAGGTCGTTAAGATAGCAGTACGGAAAAAAACGCTAAGAGTCGGGAGTAAGAATAGGGGAAAATGACGCATTATGAATTCAAAGAACCTTCACTTCGCTGAATATAAGAGTTATACTTGGACGCCGAGGAGAGAGAGGAAATAGGAAATGAAATTTCGCTAAGGGAAGAATGGAGAGAGAGCGGTAAGATTGGTTCCTCGTTTTCCCATCGAAACAGCCAGCCAGCCACCCTGGCCAAACGTAGACTACTGCAGGGGAAACGGGAGCCTAAGGGAGAAGGCACCGAGGGGTGTGGGCGCTGCGATCTGGAGGCCATTAAATTTGGAGAATGGAACTGGCAGAAAAATTAGCCACCGCTTTCTCCTGGGACCATTCTTGGTGGAATGGAACCTATCAGTGGAAGGCTATCGGAAAAAAAAGAACACAAATGGCGAAGGGAAGGAGGGAATCGAAGGTAGACAGGGGGAGAATGGATACGCTGAATGCATAAACTTGTCGTAAGTGTACACGGAACCCCCTCATAGGCATTAGATGCGGCGGATGTTCGGCACCTTTCAAGAATATCCACGAGAATAGGCAACTCCTTGCAGCAAATGCCCACGGTGGAAGCAAAAAAGATATCTTCCATTCTTAGATATGGATGAAGAAAGAGAACATCGCCAATTGTCAGTTTTACCGGAGTTACGCAATCTTCCACCAGACGATGCAAGTACCGTGCTAGACATTTCTATGCGTAGCTACTCCTCTTGGGCGGGAACAATGATTGGTAAATGTAGGTGACCCCAAAGAGGCTATGAATTTCTCCGAATTCCCTCTGTATAAAATCCAAGATTTATTTTTTAAACAGATTTCAAATAAATATTCCTCATCTTCTTTGAATAATATATTTCCAATACAGGTTAATTAGAGAGAGTTGCTCAAACAAATTATACAATCCAATATGTTTGATTTTCGACAATCAAATGTGCATCAGGGATAGAAGTAACGTCCTTGCACTCCCTACCACACACCTTTTTGGTGACCCGCGGGGTATTTATGTAGATGTACATGATTGAACATAAATTTAATTTTGAATAATTTCCACTTCATTATGTTCATAGATGACACAATTTGGCTCCTTAGGCAAGGTTCCAGGCCAGGAAATAAACCAGCAGAGGTAAATGCACACCTGTCTTAGGCCACTCAAAGACTTCCAGATGCGAAAATCAGGAATTTCCATCCTGGTGCAGGTAAAATGGTAAAAAACAAAAAAAGCTCGCTCCCTAGCGACTGACTTGTTCCAACAATTTTGTGATATCTCACGAGAATATTTTTCCTGGAAGGTAGCAGGTGACCCCTTTCATTTCGCGTCAAGTTTATACGAAGGGCGGGATAAGACAGGAGATGATGCGATGGGAAAAATCGGGGAGAGGTTGAGAAGGTAGCCGGGATGAGAAGATGAGTAGGGAGGGGATGCGGATGACGCCCGACTACCGGAATCACCACACGCCTTCCACACTCCAACCATCGCATCGGTTCCAAGCAGCAAGACGGATAGCCTCCGACGTGGCTAGCGAAAGATAAAAAGGTAGGGGGAACCCAGGACGTCACCTTCCTTGAGGCGGCGAGAGAGGTGAAGGGGGAGAGGGTGAAAGCAGTCCACACTCTGCGAGGGATGAGGGTGAGGGCAAAAAGGGCAGAATATAAAGGGGCAGAGGGCTGTGGGTTGGTGTAAGGAAGGGAGGATACAGCAAGGTTGGGGTGAACGGGATGAAGGGGTATGCGGAAGACAAAGACTCACCGTCTCGGGATGTGGGAGGAGAGGGTCGGTGGAGAGAAAGACGAGGGAGAAAGAATGGATGGCCCCCGTTTAAGACTCGGAAGAGGAGTAATAGAGGGAGGCTATAGTCCTCAAAAGGGGCAGAGGGAGGGCAGGGATAACTGCGGGACAATGGTGAGGCAGGAAAGGTTTACCGAGGGAAGACATGTGAAGATGAAGACAAGGGAGAGTGGGAATATGGCGAGGTGAATGGGAAAAATGGACAGGAGGTGCTGTTGCGAAGGGTAAGATGAGCGGAGGAGGACAAAAGGAATAGGCGGGGGAATCGGCAGGACGAGGATTTATAACGGTATTGTCAAACCTTAATGGGGAGAGGTGCCAAAATTTCAAATTTTTCACGTATGCGGGGAAGAGAAAGACCCCTCAGAGTGTTAAGCCTTGCTGAGTTTTAGTCCGCGTAAAAAGGGAACCAGAAGTAAGCTGATGTGAAGCATGATGAATTCTGGGTATCGATAAAATCTACGTATACATTATGAATTCACATCAATTACGGCTAAGGGATATTTTACATTCAACATGGAAATTACACGCATCACTTAGTAGGAGACACTATAACCTGGGATCAATTTCCGGATGATATAAATTCGACATCCACCGACTTTATACGGTGTTTGCGATATTCAATAGTGGCGATATGAGACATTTCGGAAGTGCACAACACTACACTGGAATTGTATTCAACATAAAATACGCATATATCATAAGTTTCTCCGTTTGAAAAGCTAGGATGCTAGGTAAATACCATAAACAGTAATATTTTCCCCATGATTCTGGAACTTTCCGATAGCTAACATCTATGAAACATAAAAAAATATGAGAGGGGAATATAAAATGTGAGAGTTAAGGAAGTTACTCAGAGAGCAGGAGATTGGTTGTGGCGGAATATCGCGGGGGTGGGAGGACGTAGCAAGGGATGGGACGGAAACAAGGAGGAAAAGTGGAGGGTTAGAAAAATTGCCTCACTTTTGCCAGCCACACTCCTCCACGTCTCGCGTCCCTGCTTCTGTTCTCATTCTTTGTGAAAAGGAACGATTTTGTGAAAGAGGTTCGAGGCACCTCTGCAAGGAGGAAGCATTCCTACCTTTCTATAGATGCACTTAGTCTCCTAAACGCTATAAAAAACTATAAGAGGCCCTGCCAGGGAAAGACAAATTCGCATAAATGGAGAGAGTCGATTTCTCAGGTCGACAACGAGACAAAAAATATCAATCACAGTCAAAATTAATGCAAGCAAGAATTTACGAGGTTGAAAGAAATGTAGAACATCTCATTAAATGATCTGCAAGTCTTTTCCGAGGAGGTCTTTGGCTCCCTTCTTTGGTTACTGTTTCGACCTGTCTCGCCATTGCCCTCTTCTCTTATCCTCCATAAGCCACCAAACCAAAAAATAGAGCAGAAGACTCTTGAGTCTACTTCCTTGATGAGCTATTGCAACTTCAACCTTCCACCAGTGGGGAAAACCACTTCTAAGGGCATAAAACAAACTTTAACTGAATGTAATCTTCGCTGAAGAATAAGATCCTCATCCCATATAAAAGTAAAACCATCTTTATTCATTAATAAAATTTAGCCAGAGTTATCAACCATATTCACCAAAAACAATTGGGTCCGTAACTATTTAAAAAATTGGCATTCCATTTACCAATTTATCTCTTTTATTGCGATATATGAAGCATAAACTGGTGAAGTACGAGACGGGCCAATTTCAGTTGTTTTCTTATTATCATCCTCCTGCTTTACGGCGTTCTGAAGTGAAAAAAACAGACAAATGATCACGGTCATAACCACGGAAAACATAAGGCGTCACCGACTCGGTAAAAATGCGAGAGATAAGACAAACATTAACTAAGAATGAACGCGAGATACAGTATTAGGAAGGATACAGTATCATAAGAACACAGGGAAAAAAAAGATAAGTACATACACTAGCACTTCGTACACAAACAGAAAATATTAATTAACTATTCATTATTAACAAATGATATGATTGACCTCACAGACAATATTTATACAAGGGCTGTTAAACAAATAGTGATTTAACTTTTATTTATATTATTCATTGTGAAAAATTAAATTTCATTTTATTTTAACCTTAAAAGAATAAAAATAAACAATAAGCATTTCGGATAGATTCAAGCGAGGTAGAAAGTATTCAGGTCTAAGGAATGAGTTATTATCAATGTATGACGGGGCCTAACGATTTTTTGTCACAGGTTAGTTAAGGCTTTTTTGCTATTCTTAATAGTGTTGTATAGTACAATAATGACTTGCAGAATCCATTAAAAACCTACGCTAAGCCAGTAGAATACTGCTAATGATTGTTCACTTAATTATGTTTTGTGGTTTGTGTGTGTGGTACAGCGTCGTTGATGTGACTCCAATATTGCGCAAGCGGAAACCGTTGCAAGTAGAAACATGAGTATCTACATGAGTACCTTGGCCTATGACAACGATGGAGGCAACACTCGACGCTGCGTTGAACTTTTGCTCCCGCCTCAACAGATCGTCAGCCGGGACCTATGCGTACAATGCTCCAGAATGCTTATGAAGAGTCCCATAGCACCTTTACAAACTGGTTTCAACTGTTTAAAGAGGGGAGGCCATCAATAAAAAAAAGAAGGCGAACTCAGAGCTCCAGTCACTGCTCTTTCGGAAGTAAAAACTAACTCGGTTGCTGTTATTTGTGATAGAGCGTTATCGAATAACGTTAGTAGCAAATTATAAATACTGAATATTTTATTGGAGACCACCCACTCGTCTGCAATAGAAAAATTGCACATGACCGTGATTTTTATACAGGTTCCGTGAAACCCAATACGAAATCAAGGTTTTCTCGCGAAAATCAATATGAAATGTGTTTTCCTCATCCTCCCTACTACAGTCAAGACCTTGCCCGATGTGACTTTTTTCTCTTCCCCAATGCCAAGAAATGACTTCGTGGAAAGCTTTTTTCACCGTCAGAAGCAGGCGTAAGTGAATTGAACATATTTCAATCTGCAACGGATGCTGATATACTGGAGTCAAATCAACGAAACCTTTACCATATATACATTTTAAAATTAAGCTAACAATATAACAGCAAATGTGCACAAAAAAAATTTAGGATTCTATTTACAGAGCAACCCCATACATAATGGCATATGTCCGTCTGGGAAGCCATTACAGAAAATATAGACGCTAAAATCTTGGCAGAAGCATCGTGTCGACGATAAGAGCTGTTGTGCCACAATTAAAACACACCACATATTATAGATTGAATATTTTTTACAAGAATTTAATCTACTATAGGAAACGAATAGGGATAGTCGACAACACGGCATCAGCGATCCATTGTAAGAGCACAGGAGAACTTAAAATTGTTTTGATTTAGATTTGGTCCTGTGTTAAATAAAAAATGTTTTTCACATGTCTCATTGTTACGTTACAGTCAAGGAGTCACCGGCTGGGTTGTTACAGTGGTCTATACGACCGTCATTATCCAAAGACAGGGCTTTGAGTACCGTTTACGGCAAGCAAGGATGTTATGTAATCCTTGTGGTCTTGTTTCTAGGAATCCAGACAATGATATGGACAATGTTTTTAAAGACACATGAACCTCTGTTGACACCAGGGAGTAAAAGAAAATTCACTCAAGAGGTTATCCACTGTTCAGTCAAAAGTACGCGTACTTACTTGAAGAATAGTCCCAATTAATTAACTAAATGCGGGCTAAACTAATTTTAGCGATTGAATCTCAATGTTGACGCGTCGTGACAATGCAAATAATCTCTCGTATATAAAATGGAACTCATTTCTTTGATGAGCACTTTCCGTTACGATAGAACTTTGGCAATACTTTTATGGGTCACCAATAAAAATACTTGTAAAAATACTATTAAATTCGAAAGTGGTATAAATAAATATATCTCATTAATGTTTACTTTAGGTACGAGTTTCTGGAATTGGTGTATTCTGAAACAGAATCAGATAATATGCAAGTAGATATTTTTGGCCATTTATATGAATTTGGACTGGCATTTTTAATCTTTATGTCTTGATATTCGCGGTTATGTGCGTTTTTTCTTCTTTATGAAAAGTATGTTACAGTATATTTGGCTGATATATTAAATTATATTTATTAAAAAAAATTAATTTTATTTGGGTCTTGACTACTGAAATGGTAAAATTTTGCGAACCAAGTTAATATTCAACATTGGTATCAGAAATTATCTTTCGTTTGATCAACTCAAGACACAACTTTTTGTTGGCAAAAGCGCATATTTTGCATGAATAAATAGAAAAGTCACGTGGTGGTTCCGTGGAGAAAGACCTATGTTTCGGGTCGGAGGGGTTAAATCAAATACCGAGAGATTTTTTTGCACGCATTGTACAAATCTAGATAAAACCCCTCTTCTTAGATCCTCTGCTTGAGTACCAGAGCTTTCTAAGGCACCACAGAAGGCAGAGGTGATAGAACTGGATTACCTATACCGAATATTCCAAGTTTCACAGAAAATAGCACCAGTGGCTCCTTCAATGAAACTCATAAAACCGAACATGAGGTGAAGAGAAGTTTTATTTAATATCCCTTGCATTATTGTATGATGAAAACTAGAATTCTCAAAAAAAACCAACTTCTATCACGAGTAGCTATTTCTAGCCATCACAAATATTCACGAGCAAGTCAAAAAAATCATAAAAAAATGAGCTGGATAAGATGCCGTGTCTCAACGGACAGCGGGCAACACGCGAATACCGCCGCTTTCTCGGAAGTCATAAACGGGAATACATAATGCCATATTGCCACACTAACTTCCTTATCTCTCTGAAATTTATTCCAGAGTCGATCACTTCCGTGAAACTGCAAATGAATAACTTAGAAAATGTTACATAGCTTTATAATTCTTTTGCATTATTGGAGTTCAAACATGAATGTGTAACAGAAAATAAATTTTAGCCTATCTTAGAATACGTGATAGAATCGGATAATAAGGAAAAATAGGATTAGGGTTTTTAAAGTAATGCAGATGTCTGGTTACCTACACACGTTTCAACTATACGCGACTGAAAATTCGAATAACAAGAGGAAAATTACACCATTCAACTTTCGAACATAAACATAGCTCTAATTTTGTCTTCGATAATTTGAGCGAACTTTATTGGCGGACGTACTCGAGCTTCAGTTTTCACCAGCTGGCAGTATAGGGGAAGGAAGAGGACAGAAATAAAGAGAATACCGATAGGGAAAGGAAAGAGAAGAGGTAAGATATTGAGGAAGAAAAGGATATTGTTTTCAGGTCTGTTCATGCTCAGAAGACACACGACGAGAGTAGAAAGGGGGAGAAAATGGTAGGGAGAAAGATAAAGACAGAGAGAGGAGAAGGGGCCTGCGAGAGAGAAGATGAACGGGTTAATGGGCTGGCCAGGTTCGAGAGAGAGAGGAATGAGAGGGACCCATTGGTGATGCTGAGCGGGCGGCCTGTCAGCAAGCAGCCTAAGCATAAGCGCCTTTATCACAAGAGGAAGGAGGGGCTTAGAATAGACCATGCCCGCTACCCAGCCAACCTAACACGTCTGCCATGGGGTTAAAATAGGACAGGGTGGGCCAAGTGACCCGACGGGATTAAGGGACTGGCTGTGCATTAAACGCACCACGGAACTTCCATTACTTGGATGATAAACCATCCCACAAGTGTCCCCTGACGAAATGAAGACTAAATTAGGTTGGAATGAAAAAAATAATGTACAGCCTTTCAAGCTCAAAGACAGCGCTTCTATTGAATACTGACGCGTGCTTAACCACGAGTGCCTAAATATTCTCGGTTTTATGCATTTTATCGTAGTACTGGATTGTTTAAAAATCTCTTATTCCAATTACTTCTTACTATACCTTCCTTTGTCATAATTTGCCGCATCGCTCTGTCATAAACTCTCTTTGGTGGATTGCGAAGTAATACAGAATATGCACTCAACTGATACCGACTCCTACAATAACTCCCGTTATACTCTTGTATGGATGAAAATACTCCACAAAAATCACCCTCTTAGTCTTGCAACGTTAGGCACAGGGTTTTGCGAGAGTAGGCCTACTAATTTTTAGAGACTGAAAATTGTTTAGTGCATTCGCTAAATACCCACTGAAACGTGAAAAGCGTAACAGATGCCGCCTGAGTGTAACTGACGCTCCATGCGATTTCTCTCTTTCTTACCTATTAAATTTGCAAAAAATGCAACTCTTTCCTTACCTATTAAATTTTACTCCTACGTCATAGGAAAGTACACAAATTAAGGTATTCAAATTCTTATCAATCAGATAACACGCGTAATGAGCCAGCATTTGCAAGAATGGAAAGGGCAGTGAAAAAAGCTTGAACATTCTAGAGACATATGTCCCATTCTATTGATTTATTCGTTTCTAGCATATTGATTTTAAGGGTAGCTTAATCAATATGGCGTGTTCTCTTCCGCAGATGATTTCACCCTCGTTTCCCTTCCATGAATTCCGTCATTGAAATAAGGTCACTCCTCATGAGTACGAAACGAAGACAATGCATCGAAGGGGTTATACTTTAAAGGTTATGATCATAATGCTTTATCTTACGTAGATGACCCACTCTCCCTTACTCCTACAATTTTTCCGGCACTACAAAGGCTCACCAGCTTGCACAAATTTGCACCCCGGATCATATTTTCATCAGGTTTTGGAGAATCGAAGGAAAAAACCCGAAACTCATATTACATCGACGGAATGGGTAGTAGCTAACACAGAGAATCGTGCATTCATTAACGGGAACTAGGAGCTATGAATCAAAAGGGCTTACGGTAAAGAGCATACAAGTCGTAAATTGCTACCGTCAACATAAAAAAGCACATACATATTGTTGGAATAATTTATTGCCTTCCTAAACCTCCCCGTTGGGAGGACTAAGTTTGTACATGTGTTGGGCAGTCGCATGGCTTGCGGGTGGCGTACAGTTGATTACAGATAAAAATCCCACTAGGAACAATTCCGGCTTCGCGTGACTTTTTCCACATCCCCCATTTTTTATTTCCCCCAACACGCCTTTCTTGCCCTCGCTCCCTCCCTGTAGAAATAAGAGAAGGGGACCGAATTCGCCTCCATCTCCTGAATTTTCCAATCCTTAATGGTCCCCATGACCACAAGTCCCTCCCACCAACACTCCTCCCTCCAGGCGAGGGACACCGTCTCAGGGAGATGGGTGAGATAAGTGGAAAAATGGGGTGAAAGAAACTGTCGCGAGGGAAATACTGGGACGAAAGAGAGAGAGACAGAGCGATAACGCAAATGGAAGGGGGTGAGACTGATAATGATACTCATTCTTGGACGAATTGAGGATAAGACATAAGCAAGGTTGGCTGCAATGCGGGATTAATACTTATTCGCAGTGGAAATATGCACGTTTGTTAACTTTTACGTTTCCTTAAGTGGATTCCATTACTTCCCGTCAAAAAATAGTTTAGGGCGGAAAATCCTCGGACACATCATCATTCGCATAACATCATTGGTACAATTACAAATATAGCATACGTGTGTGTAATGAAGCTATATATCAAACAATACGTGACACAGGCGTAATTGTATCTTTAGGAAGTATTTGATGCGTCCGATTGACGAAGCGTAACAAAATTGAAGTGATTGATGATATACGAGTAGTATTTGTCATCAGTTCAATCCAAAAATTCGTTGTCTGCAGTCTACTATTCTTCCCTTACTTCATTATGCGTCTTAAATTGTACACGCCTCTTTTTATATGCATTCTTATTCATTTAGTCTTCCTTCTCTTGTCACCTGTATTTCTGACAAACCCATTCCAATTCAATGGCCCAAGTCATCAAATTCTTTCTAACTTCAGGTTAAGCACTCCAAATATCCTTTTCCTTTTTAACTCCTTATTTTGTTATCACTGTATCCACCAAAATTATCTCCAACACCCGATTTCACAAGTCCTTGACTGCTTTCCACTTGGCATAAACTTTCGATTCATGTATTTTCACATTTCATACGAATTTTTACACGAATTTCCGTGTGCAACCGCATCTTCATCGAGTGGAGTATTTTATCATAAATAAGTGGAGTACCTTTTTATCATAAACGTTATCTTAGCCTGAACTATTTTGCACTTGATGCCGACCGAATTTTTTCCAATCCATGTTACATATGCTGCTTCCAAGTTAGGTAACATACTATATCTAAATCACCGAATTACTCTTCTCACAGTGTATCATACGCCTAAAAATCCTCTTTTTTGCACACACACACATTAACAAGGAGAATTTAATTTTTATTTTATAAACACTTTATCCTTGAAGTACTTGATAAATTGCTTCTTAAATTGGTCTTCCGCTTAAAAACTCATATCTTATTTATTTCCAAATAAAACTTACTAAAAATGATATTTTATCCTACTCACTAAAATATTCCACTAAATATTTAACTAATCCAACTTTTATAACAAACGAAAGATGCCGAGGAGATAACGATCAATTATGCGTTTAGACTGCAAGATAAAATGAGGCGATCAGCTAAAGGAAGGTGAATTGTAACAGTCAACCCAAGTACGTACAAGTATACGAAGGATAGGAGTATGAACGTCTGAAGCGGGAAGAATTAGGAACGACTCTGTACAAAATGTACAATGTACTAATGTACAAAATCTGTAATTAAAATGGGTCAGTCGTCTTTGATACTCAATCCTAACACTAATTTCCTGCAAAAATTCGTATTCTTAATTCTACTTGCTCCGACTTAGATTATTATCTCGATCATGAAACGAGACAAACGAAAGCCTCCATAATTTTAAGGGATCCCGTATGGTCTCTTAATTCCTCTTCCTCTTTTCTTACCTGAATTCTTAAGAAAATAGGAATACAGGTATCCTATATGTACAATTTTACCTATGTAAAGACGAGCGACTTTAATCTGGCTGAAGGTAAGGGTACAGAAAGGCACTACCGCAACCCTCTTGGCTACTAATGGCTGCTAGTCATCAGTGGTAAAGTCTTTCTTCTTCAAGCTCCTTTCTCATTATCTTAGCAGGTCTTCAAAGTTTGTAAAACGAAGGTATCAGGCAGCAAAGAAGTTTCAAATTTATTTTTATGTACAAGTAGAATTTTCATTACACGTTACACATTCCACAGGACTCGATGTAAATAAACATTACACGTAATTAGTTGAGGCCGAATGGTAGTACATGGTCGTTTATGGCCACAGCTCGCAATAATAAGGGAGTATATCGTCGTAGAAATTATTCTGAACTTTGGAGAAACTGTTACAAAAAATGTTTCCAACAAACACACCATAAATTAACTCCAGATTAGCTACGTCGTAAAAATAATCAAAACAATTAAGCAACATGTAACGTCTCAGTGTGAATAACAAACGTGGATAGGGCTTGACCACCACACAGCTTGCGCTAACACCGGAGAATACACACCTTGGAGGAAAAAGCAAAACCCACAGAACCTATTCGCATATGGTACATCAAGTACGTAATCGAGAAAAAAAAATAAACAAAACCTCGGGGTGTGGAAAGAGAATGCCGAAGTGAGTGCCAGGCAGCTTTGGAGAAGAGGTGGGTTGAGTTGAAAATACTGGGACTGGAGACACAGAAATGGTATGAGTCCTGGCCTGGACGGATCAAGTGTACGCTCTGCAGGGCGGGACGGAATTGGCGGGCAGGAAGCGGGCCCTGGAGAATGGGGCAAGTGGAGCAGCGAGGGCGGGGGCGCGGCGAGGGTTGGGCAGGCTGAGAGGAAAGGGTAAAGGGAGTGTGGGTAAGGAGTCCAAATGGGAGTTGTTTGCATAATTGGGCAAACTACCGACCCAAGGGCACATGCAAGCCGTACACCTCTCTTCCTCTCCCCTCTTTTCGCTCCCTATTTTTCCTCTGCCGACTTCTTTGCGCATGACACGGTTCGCGGCGGCGGCGAGAGGGCTCGCAACCACAAAAACCGAAGGGAGGCCGGATACACCGCGGCTGCAAAGGGAAAGGAAGGAAGAGGGGTAACTGGTCGCGCGGGGGACAAGGAAGACGGTACGTGCCCAGCGTGTGTGGTAGTGGGTTCGGCGCCACGTGGGGTCGGCGGACATTACGGTATGCATGCATCAAGGTGCGGGCTCCACAATATGTCTGCATGCACGCACACGCATCCGAGGTCTCCTCCACGACCACGCGGACATTTCGGCCCTCGCCTGCCCCGACCGACGGAATATGAGGACTGAGGGATAACGAGGAGTTAGTCAAACGCGTACGGACAAAGCGGCGAGTTCTGAAGATTACCCTGATAAAAAAAGACCGATCCACACCTTGGGCCGCTTTATCAGGCACTAGTGTGCTGAGGGATATAGCAGTTGCGGTGACTAGTGAGATAGCATCTCATTGAAAGCGCCCACGTTCATTTCCTAGACGTGGACATTTTCAGTTTTAGTATTGTATACAGTGGGCTAACTACTGCATAAGAGAATGGCATCCGATGAAGTGCTCGACTAAGAATACCCTGCCACTTTTCATTGAAATACCACTGAGTTCCTCTAGAATTCTTCCTTTCCGCCTTTTATCCCGGTAAAATGCGAGTGAGGTTTGGATATTTCCTACCGAAATAATATCCATACATTTTAAATCAAATAATAATTCAAATAAAATACTAACTGTCAAACCCTCAATTATTGACTTTTTTCTGAGAGCAGAGTGTGTGTGAAATACCTACCGTCAAATAAAAAAATTAAAACTTTAGATTGAAGATAGGCGTAGTAACTTTATGAAATTCTAACTTTACTGAAAATAAAAAAAACATGGCAATATTCTATGACTTTAACTGAAATAAATCCCCACTAACTTCGAAGTTTTCCCATCATTATCAAGATGTAGTTCACTGATGACGGATGCATGGTCAGGGTTTATTTGAATTTACCGATTTTGTCTAATTTTAAATTGGAGGCTGAAAACATTGAAATTATGCTCTTTTTCAGCTCATGCCAGGCTCGATGGATCGTTAAAAGTAATTTAATAATAATATTCTTGGATTTACCCAATTATAATTAAGACGTGGATAAAAATAAATGTTCAAGAGAACCGAATCATATCACATCATTCATTCCCACGAACATGCTTTGGAATGGGAGCGTAATTACCGCCGGCGAGAGTTGCCATTGGCTTTCGTCCTCATCTGGGATCGGACCCATGCGCAGGCAAATTGAACGCGAGTCGCAAATGACAGGAATACAAATGCACGGGAATTAACTAGAAATCCCTGTGGACGTATAAGAATTAACATTCTCAACGAAAGAATATTATTATATCGGAGCCTTAGGGATAAATATTATAATTCATTTAGACAGAACTTTAACATAAGAACCCAAGAAAAGTTTGAACTACTTTGAAATATTCGCATGCATCCAGCTTCGACTCTGTACTGAAAACTTGGTAAGATTTGGTTAATTCCTTTATAAATTCACGTGGTTTACCTAAAAAAAAGGAGACCTCCCTGCAGATGAGACTAGAGGTAGCATGAATTTCAGAGAGATGAATGGTAGCTGATGTTCGAGAAGTGGGAAAACGAATGAGTTCAAAAGAAGCAAGAATATTTTCATAAAATATGAGAACATGAACAACGAAAGGAGGATGCGGGAATTAAAGCGCAGAAAAATTCGAAGAGATTGGTAGGTAGAAGCTCGGAAAGCAAAATGTTTGAGGTCCCTCATTAGCAGGTCACTTACCCATCAATATGAACAGGTATTTGACTTGAATCGTCCACAAATGCACCGTAGAGGAAAACACAAAGGATACTCTATAGAGGAAAGTGTAAAACTAGATTTACAATCTCCTTTTATGGTAATGATTATTGCACCGCAATAATGCATCTATGAATATCATTCTGACGAAGAGTCGTGAAATGAAACTATACGCCATTCTAAAGCTCATTTGATTAATTTGACTAGCATGCACGTATACTTGGGATCCCTCGCCTGAGTGATCAATTATTAAAACGATCCTCAGGCCGAAAATTCATTAATCTCTTAAGTTACCATCAAAACACCATTTTCTCCAGAAACTGCTGATGTTTTATAATTATAGACCAGTTCAAACAGGCCTCGAATAAGAAGGCAGAAGGGCGTACCACGTAACGGCTAAAATGGTAACGGTAATATCTTTTCCTAAGCCGTCACAACTGTTTAAAAACATGTATAAACCTGAAAATTGGCCGATATTTCGGAACCTCCCACTCCGGTGTATCTTGGTTAGAAAAGAAAAAAGGAATTCGGAGCGATAAGTACGGGGCAATGTGAGAAGCCAGTGAAGGATCAAAAGAGAGGGTAGGAAGGAGAAGTGGGACGAGTGGGAAATTCTAACCTCGGAACCGACCGACGAAGAAGGAAACTGAGGTGATAGAGACATCAGAGGTAGGAATAGACCATTGATTAGAACAAGAGTAGGTGGGAGCCCTGTGCAGAGAGAATAAATAGACGGTTTCGATGAGAACTTAACGGTAGAGAAAATACGAGTACATACAATACGAGTCTTTCGACACCGGAATGTCACAATACTTGGAAGCGTGAATCGGATAACCTATTCATAGGAGTTGGAAGAACGTAGACACAGGAATTAGAGAAATAAAACGCAGCAAGGGAATGTAAAGATGAAGAGCATGAAACGCAAAATGTCAGAGGGTAACACATAGAAATGGAAAGGAAGTAAAATGGCGTCGCATCATATTCAATGCCTTTCTCGAATAGCAACAAAAATATTCACGGAAAACACAACGGGGATAATTGGTTTACAGCAAATAAATTGCGTGAAAATCAAAAGAAAAATGTCTTGAACAAAATTCAATTGCAGCTTTTAACTACGTTTCGCTGGATTCTTAGGCAAGAACCTCCAAACCATGAACCCACGGCTTGTGACGAGCTGGCTTTATACGTACTTTAGCAGATCTAATTTCTACGCCAAGTCGTATACATAAATTTCTGGGTAAAACACTTCATATAAGCATATCAAGACCATCGATTACTTACTATGTTATTAGCATTGAGCCCAATGAATGCCAAAATCTATCTCAGTGCTTGAAAATGTGAATGACTTAATCATAGCACACACACTCTGAATTCCACCTAATTGCCCTTTGGGAACTTTTGACAGCATATAAAGGCAATTATAGGCAGAAGACGAACCATAATAAGGCACGTAAGAACATGTAAACGTATGCAAACTGGAGTTAATGTAGGCGCTTATTAAGTTAATGTCAAGGACTGAAACGTGAACCAACAGTCAGTATCCTCGGGATTCAGGCGAGGAACCAGATCCAAATAAATGACATCTAATTTTTATTGCGCTAAATTTAATATCCTACGAAACTCCACGGGGGTACAGGTTGAGAACCAACGATAAAAGAAGAAAAAATAGCCTAGAGATGATTTACTTCGGTAAAAAAGGAGACGCTTCCGGGGCATCAAAGTCAATAATTCGAGAGGAGGCCTTTGCAAAAGAGGGAGGACCCGAAGAGATATAGGATTCGGTAATGAGGGAAGGAACGTAAGAAAAGGAGCGGAAAATTCGACAGGGGTGGAGAGGGAGAGAGCGATAGAGCAGTAAAAAGGGTAGTTGAAGCCACCTAGGGGCAATGAGGAGGGGCCGGTAAAGTCGCGGCGGGGAAGGGCGGAGGGGAGAGAGTAATGCATAAAAAGATAGAAACATTCCGCTCGAAAACCGAGAAAATTGGGATTCGGATATAATGACAAAAGGGGCGTGGGAGAGTGAAAAAGAGATGTGACCGATAATAAAGGGAACGAGGAGAAAAAGGCAAAAAGCGATGGTTGGGGGGAGAATGTTGGGATGGAATGATGGAGGCGGAGAAAAAGACTCAACAATTATTTCAGGGATCAGCAAAGGAGGAGGATAAGAGAAGAAGTAGAAGGGAGAGGGTTAGGGGGACCCTTTGGGTTGACTTCTCCCTTTCTCGGCGGAAAATTGAGTTTGCTTAGCGAAAAGGGAGTAGGGCAAGGGGAATGGCAGGAGGGAAGAGGAAAGGGAGGGCAAAGGGTGGGAGTGGGCGACGGGTAAGGAAGATGGAAGGGCGGCTGAAAGCGGGAAGGAAGGAGTGAAGAGACGAGAAAGATATAAAAGGGAGTGAGAGGAGAGGTTATCTCTTAAAGTCTCCCACCCCACGAGGCACGTGAGCCAGTTCCCTCACCCCACTCCCTTCGTTAGGGACTCGCCTTCCCTTCCTACCCCTCCTTTTAACTCCTCATTTTCTTCCCACCCCATTTCCCCCTAGGTTTTCCAATTGAAGAGCTGAATGGAATGGAGGATGACGCGCTGGGAAGCCAGGACCGAGGACAGCAAGAGCGGTAGGATAAGGGATACAAGTGAGAATGTAAAGAGTTTCGGAATATAGGAAAGCTAAATGGAGCCAAGGGCCGAAAGAAGCGGGGAAGATAAATAAGTTTCCTACGCCTCCTCACGAGAAGGGAAAACCTAATACCATGAAATGGTTATTACACTGAGGGTGAAAAATGCAGATGAAAAAGAAGTTCCAGGCACAAAATACTTACTCTTAATGGGACCTGAAGATAAAAAAGTCATCCGTACGAAGGATATCGTCACCTTCCAAGTTCTCCAGCCGTTTTAGAAGGAAAAGTGGCAATTTTCATGTATTTCATTCAATTAAACAGGTAACATTAACGTGTATGACCGTCGGAAAACTGGAAAATTTTTTGGTAAATAACACTCCTAGAATTCGCTAACGCAGTTGAATGTATTAATTCAACTTCATTATCGTTTTAAGGCTCGCACGGGAAATTCGCGCTGGCAAACCGACAAAACTGAAACGCAATAATGCCAGTAATGAATTTATCTTCTGAATTCTTGTTCCTTGAATTTATATAGTTTGTCGTTTTCCAGAATAGTGGATTCCCATATTCATCTGTAAAAAATTGCCTCTCTTTCTGAAAACACGTATTTTATATGAGATGGGAAATCTAATGCTCCACGTGCTCATCTAACTGATAATTATGTTACTGGCATAAACTATTCAAAGGATTATCAACTACACTTCTGGCGGTGACCCAACTTTATTGCGCCAAAACTGTACGAAAACGCATATTCTAACTTCATTAGAAATGACTGACAGGATGTATCAAAATATCGAGAAGTAGCAAAATGAACATTGCCTTTTTTTCAATCAGACACGACTGTGTCCGCCTATTTCTTCCACGTAAATTAGGCACGTTATTAACAGCCAACGTGAAAATAAAATTTGAGGTAGGATTCCTTGATTCAATAGAGGAAACGAATACGCGACAGAGACTACTAATTCTCCAAAAGTTTGGACATTATACGTGTAAGGCGAGAAAATCTAGTGCAACCAGGATCTTGATACGCTTCCACAAGGATAGAAGGATATTCTCTCGAGGAGAAATAACACCAGCGCAGAAATTCATTTCCAAACAACCCAACAATAATATTTTATACCAACTCTATATCACTCTTTATACTCTTTTTCTTTTTTCAAGATAAACTGCGAAACATAGTTCAAAGATCATTATTAAAATGATCGGTTTTCCTAGAAAAAACCTAAGTAAATAAATATATTGGTTTGCAATAACATGTGTCGATAAATTATATAAAACGAATGATGGTTCAAGAATTGGAAACTTGAATTATAATACATTTCATGAAATAATTCGAAACATGAATAATGATATCCTTCATGAAAGAGAAAACTTTTAACTAAACAATATTTGAGTATAAAAATCCACTGAGAGAAATCTTCACATCACAGAGTAATTAAAAACCTTGATCCTCATACGAGGTAGCATATGGAAACAAAGAATATAATTATAATGCCCTAAGGACCACGTTATAAGACTACCCGTGAAAACGAAGTTTTCATCCCATGATTATCAATGTGCATGACAAATTTTTGGAACTATAAATATTCAGGTGTGCGGGCACATAGCATTAAAATGCCGCCTCTGAAGTTTACCCAAGCAATTGAACAATCTTTTAAGCTATTATCCAGATGTAAATATTAGCATCGGGTCACATAAAGTTTTCGTCCTAGTCAGGTTTACTGGATGAATTAATTTGATTATTACTTACGAAATAGCACGCACGACAATAATTTTTAAAACAAAAACATTTTTCTGAACTTTACAAATGAAGTCCCTTGACTTACAGGTTAGCTGACCTTGGTACTAAGAAAGGATATCATTTTGGCCAGTAATTTAAGGTATTCATTGTGCTCCTAGATATTCACTCTCATACGCAAATATCCGAGCAAGTGACATTTGTAAAAGTAAGATAACCGAAAAAAAAGCTTTAATTTCAATTGCATTTAGGAAAAGACTACCTCTGCACTTTATTATTCAGTAATTTACTTCAGGTAGAAGCACAGGTGAGAACCAATAAATAATATTAAGATCCCGATCATAAATTTCGTTCATTAATCGAAGATAACGAAGCCTTTAATAAGTCTACAAAGTTTCATTACGGTTAACATTTTATCAAAACCTTAATTCGTCAATGTTTCTAAAAAGTACGACGGCTTTCTTTTCATTTTAAAAATATTGACATATACTCAGATCTTTCTTTAAAATAATTAACCTGAATTGGCATACACACTATATGTTCATCAATTACCATAATACTACCGTGTATCAAATGTAAGGCAATATGTCCTTTTTAG